>BSBM01001372.1:670000-1010000 GCA_027924585.1 Larix kaempferi | reverse complement strand
GATTAAAGTTATAATATTGAAGAGGAGGCAATATCAAACCCTACTTAAGCACTAGACATCACAAGGAATTCATGCATATAGGGTAAGGTAAAGTGACTCAAGAGATATTTATCTAGCACATAACAATCTTTGTATGAAGAGAGAAAAATATCAATGTTAATAATGGGTAGGTCATGTATATCAAGGAACTGGAAGTAGGAAACACCCTAGTACCTCTAAGTAGGCAGGTGTATGTGAATACTAATAAATGCATACACTACAATCACTCTTATGCATATGTTTTCATTCATTCAATAGGATTTTTGTATGGATGCATATGTGCTTGAGCTATGGTTTGGTCTGATTTTACTAAATAGCGCATACGCTTTGTTAGTGCGTACGTGCTATTTATGCATACGCGCATTTAAAATAACACACACGCACCATTTAAATTTTTATGTTTTGGTGGGAAATTCCTTTCCCACCAACGTGGTGGATGACTTGGCCGCTATGGTTTTAGGTTCGGGTTGCCAAACCAAGTGGCTTGGATTGTGTTATAACAAAATACATCTTATTTTATAACTTCTTCTGTTTCGAACATGATTTTATGTATGCTACACTAGTCCACTACTAATGAAATTGCACACACTTGTAGAACTATGTGTGGAGATTCCGAATATGTAATATTTTATTAAATCTATTATTTGTTTCTATTTTTTAATTAATTTTAATTGCACTAACGTCAATCTTACACAAAAAGCAGGTTATTTCTTTCGTCTATAACTTTTGATTGGCTCACCTATTTTGAAAACGGAAAAGAACCCACACAAATTTTGAAAACGGAAAAGAACCCACACAAGTACACACAAAGACCTACATCCTAAAAAACAACAAAGTTCGTTGATTATGTTAAGACCATGATGTTGGGGACTATTGCTTGACCTAGTCATTTTAGGGCTTGGTTGACTTCCTTAATTAAAAAATAAAATAAAATTAACATAAATAAATATGGAAAAATAGCGTTGCACTAGAATGACCTGTTATCTACGACTGCATATAATTGTTTTTCACAAAATTCCACCATTTGCATACCAAACCAGGGGACTAACGCAAACATATTCATTATGTTTTCTTAAAAAAATAACATACCAACTTTAGGAGAACCCCATTTTTTGGGAGTTATACTTAATTTCCATAAATAATATTTATATATTCCAGAAGGTAATTTGATTGTTTACGTTTCATCTTTTTGTGCCATATTCCAAAAAGTTGTGTAGGTAGCTCTAATATTGCTTTTTGACGTTCAGATTTCTGTTTTTCCAGGAGTCCATTGCGACTAACGCGTCATGAGTGGCCAACATTAGCTTGCAACAGCCCTGGAATCATTGATTTATTAAGTCTTATGAACCCTCAAGGTGGATGATTTTCTTTCTTGAATAAAATTGTTTCCATAGGGAGCTTATTAGCCTCTAAGATAGCTAATTCTTCTTTGCATGCCAAGAACACTAACTCAAAACAAGAGCAACATTTTTTTGACACTTAAACACCCTTAATTTGATGAGTGGACTAAAGAGAAAAGGTCATTTGAGCACATCACTAAGTTCAAAGTTTTGTTGTGTTCACATGCTTCCTCTAGATCATTCACTTCCAAGGCGAGTGACCTCCTCCTCTATATGTCTTCATAATAACTTGTTTTAAGTTTAGAATATGAAATAATGATAAGTAAAGTCATTAAATTTAGCAAGAATTGCCTAGAGTTGTGCACAATGTAGAAATATAGAAAAAAATGGCCATTTGACGAAATTTCAAACTAATTAATTTTAATACATGAAAACCCCCTTTCTTTTCTTTCCTTTGTAAACATATAACTCCCTCTCTCAACCTCAAAATTCCAATCGATCAAAAGCAAAGAATGTCAAAAATAATAATATTTCGAACTAGATAAGGAAGTACATGGATTTTTTTCACAAGCACAATGTTGAAGAAAGCTCGTCTAATGCAACTAGCTTAGATAACCAACCAACCTAGGGATCTAGGGCCACTCCTCCCTTGAGGATGCAAGCAACAAGCTAGCTCAAAACTAACCTAGATATTGAGGAGTGCTACCGACTTAAGGCACAAAAATCCTAGGGGCATCTACGTTATTTAATTAATTGTTGTGTGGGTTAGTTAGTTAGGGCACATCTTTTCATACTGGAGATTGGACATATCCATATTATATTGTTTTCTTATCCTTGAATGACATGCATCCTTAGATTAGGGTTTTGGACTTGGAGAGCTATGTAAGCTTATAAAAGGCCAAGGAACTCATTAATAAATTTAAGCATGTTCTTCTGGTCTACAATTTCTAGGTTTGTCATGTTTTATTCTCTTCTTTAGATCGGTTAAAAACGTTTTTTTGTTTCATATGTTGAATTGGTTTTAGAGGAAACTCATTTCTTATCATTTGGTATAAAATCATTAAGATATTGGCCTACTCCTTTTCACTTATTTGGGGTTTTCTGTAAGTGACCCTCCCACCCTACACACCCTATTATCAAGTCACGATCGTATATATATCAGTATTTTGGGTTGATTAAGGCCCATCTTCCACCCTAGTTACCTTCTTTATTTAGTTTTCTTATCCATTAGCTCCACCCAATGAATTATTATGCAACAGAATTTATCTTCTAGCCTCCCCTCTACACATATCTACCACTTCTTCAATATTTTTGGAGGTTTCCCCCTACCCAAGGCTTTTTATTGTGCTTTCTCAGAGCCTACCATCTATCCCAAGTCTTCTCTATAAGTTTGTGTCACCCTTCCTCAAGCTACATCACCCTTGTGTGGCATTTCTAGATGCTTCCCTTCACCCTAGATATTCTCTCTAATATTGTATCACCTCTCATAGGGGTACATCACTCTCCTCAACTCTTAATTAACATTTCATTCGAGCGTCAATCACTTAGGGTTTTCATCTACACTCTACCACAACATCTCTCTATCTCTCAATGGCTCTGAATGGAACTTAATCCTCTAAGGATGGAGAGCCTACTTGACACGGAACTTAGTCCTTTGAATAGAACCTACTCAAGCTCAACCTTTACCTTTAGGAGGTTTGTGTGCACCTTAAAACTTAGAATCCATATCACAACTCTCACCACTCCTAAATGGTAGACAAATTTCAACAAAAAATTATTTCATTATATTTAAAACGAACATATCTAATCAATGCACGCAAATAACAGTTTAACATTTTACACCCACATTAAACATTGTCCTCCACATTCCTTTAAATTAAAATGACTGTTGTCTAGTAATACAATGCTTTACACCCACGGCCAACATAGAGCAACTCAAAGAACGCATCCTTTAAATTAAAATGACTGTTGTCTAGTAATACAATGCTTTACACCCACGGCCAACATAGAGCAACTCAAAGAACGCAAAGTTTCGATTGATTCGGAACTTTAATGATGACCGTGTTGTTGATCGTATTCTTTAAATGCAATTTTGTTTAGCCGACCCTGACCATCTTTGCCAAAAGCATTGATCCTATTATTTATCCTAAAAGTGATTAAGCATTGATTCATATAATTACAATACCGCTTCTTATCACAAAGCAGTTATATGTTTTGGGACAGTCCCTGAAGCGACACATCTCAAAGATCGGGTGGCTCCTTATAAATCATTATATATTGGATTTGCAGTCAATCATAGACGAAAGAACATAATTTGTTTGAAGGTTCATCTTTTCACTCGGATTAGCTTTATCGATCTTACAGGAAAAGAAAAACTGTGGCAGCTGTAAATTGTTTGACATTCCTATTGAACAAACAGAAGCGGTAATGCAGGGAGGAGGAGAAGAATTTGAAAGGTACTCAGTCTACGTAGACAATGTGGATTACTGGTGCACATCACAAGATCTGAGGACACATTTTGAGAGCTGCGGGACAGTGAACCGTATCACAATTCCAACAAACGAGTTCGGGAACCCAAAAGGGTATGCCTACGTGGAGTTTGCAGACCTAGACAGCGTGGACAAAGCCCTTCTCTTGAATGGCTCCAGCCTACGGTCCCGAGATATCACTGTGGCTCGCAAAAAGAAACGCTCAAGCTGGAACAACAATAACAGCAGCAGCCGAGGGTTTGGCCACCCCATCGAGCAGCAGCAAGCAACTAATTCAAGAATTGTTGCTGGCAATTCTAACAGATCATCACGCCCACCACCATCTGCAAACACAAACAACAAGCGCCCCATTCAGCAGCAGCAGCGGCAGCAACCACCACCACCCAATTCACGTTTCAGCTATGTACGACCCATAGGAATAACCACCACCACCGTCACCTCTGGTAATAATGAAAATACAAGCAACAGCACGCAAGCTACCCAAATCCCCACTGCCTCTTCCGGTTCCTCAGGGCCGTCCGCAAATTAATTCTATTTCTATATAATCGTTTTTCATTAAATATCTAATTAGAGAAGATCTAGCTCTTTAAGTAAGTAGTTACAGGTTGTTGGATGACCTTTAATATGGTTATATAAGAGGGTCTTCTGTAATGTACAAATGTGTGTTTAGTAATATCAACCTAGATCTAAATCCTAGGCTATATCAAGTTTTCATAGGGATCCAATCTCTTGAAGTGCAAACCTCTTCTCAGGTATTGTACTCAAGGTATTGTACTCAAGGAACCTTTCGAGGAGAGGTTTGCACCTCGGAAGATTTGATCTCTGGGCGCTTGATAGAGCCTAAGATTTGGATCTAGGCTGATTTTCAAATTTGGAGTAACCTCGTTAGAGTTGATCAGTTTGATTGTGTTGTTATTTATTGTTGAAACCCTAAAATTTCTGAGAGCTGAGTCGCCCATCAGATCGCTAGTCTCATTGATGGAATAGATTAACAGTATCTTCATAATTTACTGCTTGATCTTGTAATTTAGTTATTTGTATGATCCACTCAGTCAAGATGTTGTTTTAGCTCTTTAAGAAAGTAATTACAGGTTGTTGGAAAACATCCATGGCTATATAAGAAGCCCAAATGCAAAGCATAAATATGTGCTACGGAATATCGTCAATTTGATTGTGTTGTTTATTGTTGAATCCGTTAGTCTTTTTCCTCCTTAATTACCTGTCTTTATTGCATATGCTTTGGCCGGTTATTTGTTGGAGGTTGGCCATATTTGTGGTCAAATTCATGGTATTCTTCTCTCATATGGAAACCACTGTTTGAAACCAGTAACCCACTATTTGAAACCATTTTAAGAATTAAAAAAATCTTTAATTTTCAAATAGTGATACAGAAGCACTCTCCACTCATTCTATTTCTTCAGTAAACGATGGTCTCCGCCGCAGCTGCCGTACGTATACTTATTCCCAAGCAAAACTATTCCCAAGCTGGAGTTTTTTTTATTGTCGATGTTGTAGGTAACTCCGGGGGATTAGCAATGGGCTGGTCTTCTGCATGCAATCTGCATTCATCTGTAAGCCACTTGTAAGTTTCTTTGAATCTTTTCTTTGTAATCACCAACTGGTTGACATTGAACCCTCCAATCTGAGTCCTACCTAGTCAAACCAATGCACCGGCCCCGGCCATATAGCCAAACGCCACGACAACCTTTTTGCCAAAGACTCTCAACTCTTGACGCTCAATGCCTCAACGCTAAAATTTGCCCACTTCAATCACCGACCCATCTCTTTGAAGTTTTCATCTACCTCATCCAAACCCCCTCCTTTTAAATTTAATCCGCATTGGCTTCATTATGAGGATTTCTGCTCTATAGTCCATGATCTTTGGGTGCCTTACTTGCTTCCCCCGAACTATATAGGAACTCTTCAGTAGTAGCCCCTTCTTCAAACCAAAGTTAGAGTTTCTCATATTGACATGATAGAGAGTAAACTACAAGACGTACAAAACTCGATGGGGTTAGGTACAACCAATTTAAACTTAGGCACAAGAAGATAAAAGACTAGCATAGAGAAACAAATAACAAGATCTTGTGCTCTAATATCTTGGGGCTAGGTACCCCAATTAAAGAAGAAAATCATGATCTAAAAATGTGACAAACCTCCTCTATACTTGAATGGATCCTTCAATCTTCTCATTATTCAGTCATATTTTATGCATGTTGATTGTTGCTCCTGCTTTATATAGTCATGTTAAAGATTAGCATCAATATTTTATATTGTCACTCAACTATAAGAGTTTTGCAATGATGGAACACACTTATAGGCATATTGTTTGTTGATCTCATATTATTTAATCAATGGACCTTACTTGTTATTCTTAACCAGTTATAGGGTTTTATAGTAGTAAAAAACTTTTTTTTAATATATATATATATATATATATATATATATATATATATATATATAATTCTTCAAAATGGACAAAACACAAGATGGGAGAACATCTAAAACATCAACAAAATATTTTTTGAAAAAAAAATGCACAAAAATGTTGAAAATCAATGACTCCAAAAGGAGAAGGGCAATGTGGCTTATAGATATAGCGATAAAAACTTGGCTTATAGATCAATTGAAATTATAAGATATCATTATTTCCCACTTTTAGTAAGTGGTCACTATTAAAAATTTGTCTCAAACTTCTTCTCACACGTTCACACCTAACCTATGCAAGAAGCTCCTACTCTTAATGTCTTTTCCCTTTGGCACTCTCTTATGTTTCTTTCGTTTAGTACTGGAACGCCCATGTGAGGCCAAGCCATCCCCATCGGACTGATGCCCCTTAACCCTAGGGATACCAGAAGCCTTGGTTCTAGTCTTTGTAATAACTGGTTTACCCCCACTGTCATTTACTAGATCTAACAAAGCCGTAATGAACCTCGAGGAGTCAAATGAGGGTTTAGATGTAATACTGACCTGATTGGGAAATATCGAAGGGAGAGTGGAGGGATAGAAACCCTTTGCATTCCATCCATCATCCGGTAGAGTATGAATCGTAACTCATACACATTTACCACATTGGTATCTATCTGTGGAGAGAATGAGAGATTAGACGCTACCCTTCGAGGAGAAGAAGTTTGACCAATGCCCCCGTGGTTTCATTTTGATGCCAAGCCAATTCCAACAAAACCCTTGTTGGAATAGAGAAGGAGCTTGGAGAGTATACTGTCGGCAAAAAATCGCCTCCCAAAGATAACATTGTTGAAACCATCCTTGAAGAAGGAAAATGCTCCAGGCCCTTATATGGCACGAAAGATGAAGGATCATAAAAATCCATGTATCGGACAGATGGCGATGCCAAGATCTCCATGCCTTATAGAGTATCGGAAGAATAATCCACTATCTCCTCATCCATCTCAAAAAATAAATAACCAGCAGATAAACATTTTCTGTGCTATTTTGAAAACGACAATTCCAATTGTCCTTCACTTACTACTATTTGCATGGTCCACCACATGAGAGAAATATCAGAAAACCTCTCCTAGGGTTTTCATAGAGCTCTTCCATTCCCCTTTTTCCCTTCATATATATATATATATTCACACACACATTTTGGAATGAATATTCTAATGGGAAATACAGGTCGTGGATCACAGTGAAGACCCAACAAATGGCCTAAATGTTATTACATATCAACCTTGATTTCATCATATGGGAGGGGTTTTAAACAATCCCAGTGTTCATGCCATGGTACACCCTATTTTTCATTAATCATAATGAAACTTTCACTAATTGCTCCAAATTGGGTTTAGTGATCTCATCATAGATATTGTTATTGCCTCCATTAATGACTAAAAGCATTGACATTGGATCCACCAAGTGGAGGCCATTTATAGAGGCACATATCCATCATTGATGTCTTTTGTTTAGACTATCTCTAACCAATTCATTTTTGGTATTCACTCCACAATTGTCTCATAAGTTGGTAAAATCTCTCCTTCCTTGGTACATTTGATGGAGAAGGTTGAGGTCAGCATGCCAACATTTTCATTTGTAAGCTTAGAACTTGCTACATTCTCATCTAAAGGGGTTTTAGCTATTATTACTACTAATGGTTTACATTCTTCCATTGCCTTGGATTCAATTTTCCCACCATCTTCTTTAGCCCTTACATTGAATAAGAATGTTGATTTTCCCTCTTGAGTCATCTTTCCTAAAAATAGTACCATAGAAAAACTTCCTTAAGCCTTGAATATTAATCCATTGAGTTCCAAGGTTTCTAAGTGGAATCATTGATTTGTTAAGGATTGTGAACCCTCAAGGTGGATGATTTTCGTTCTTGAATAAAATTGTTTCCATAGGGAGCTTATTGTCCTCTAAGGTAGCCAATTTTACTTTGCATGCCAAGAACACTAACTCGAAACACAAGAAACATTTTTTTGACACTTAAACACCATTAATTTGATGAGTGGACTAAAGAGAAAAGGTTGGTCCTTTGAGCATATCACGAAGTTCGAAGTGTTGGTGTGTTTACATGATTTCTCTAGATCATTCACTTCCAAGGTTAGTGTCCTCCTCATCATATGTCTTCATAATAACTCGTGTGAAGTTTTGAATAAGTAATAATGATAAGTAAAGTGATTAAATTTAGAAAGAATCACCCAGAGTTGTGCACAATGTAGAAAAATAGAAAAAAAATGGCTATTTGACGAAACTTCAAACCAATTATTTTTAATACATGAAAACCCCCTTTCTTTTTTTTCCTTTGTAAACATATAACTCCCTCACTCAATCTCAAAATTTCAATCCATTAAAAGTAAAGAATGTAAAAAACAATACTATTTCGAACTTTATAAGGAACATGCATGTTCTTCACGAGCATAATGTTGAAGAGAGCTTGTCCAATGCAACTAGCTTAGATAACCAACTAACCTTTATCTCGAGGGGCACTCCTCCCTTGAGGATGGAACCGACAAACCAACTCAAAACCAACCTAGATATTGAGGAGTGCTACCCCCTTGAAGGCGCAAAAATCCTAGGGGCATCTACATTATTTAATTATTTGTTGTGTGGGTTAGTTAGTTAGGGCATATCTTTTCATACTAGAGCTTGGCCATATCCATATTATATTGTTTTCTTAGCCTTGAGTGGCATGCATCCTTAGATTATGTTTTTGTACTTGGAGAGCTATGTAAGCTTATAAAAGGTCAGGGACTCATTAATAAATTTAAGCATGTTCTCATGATCTACAATTTCTAGGCTTCTCGTGTTCTATTATCTTCTTTAGATCGGTTAAAACTATGCCTTAACGTCGCAAACTTCCTTCCAACAAGTCCAAACCAAAGCCTCCAAGGATGAAGCAAAACTCCCAAAGATGAACAAAGATCACCTAAGCTAATTCCACGAGCATGAGAGTGCTATAGACCTTCCTCCCTTTCAATGGAGAGGAGATTCATATTTATAAGACCAAATGGATAGAGTAGGTTGAGAACTAATGGGATAAGTCTAAGGGATCTTCCCTTGAGGTTAGGGAACCGAAGGACAACTCACCTATCAACTAGGGATAGACTTCCACCTCACCATGCTTCGAGAAGTCGCTCGAATCCCTTGTTTATCCAATTTAACCAACCCCGACGCACCTTGCATGAAGGAAACTGGCGCCAGGAAGGGGGCAGCGCAAGTTGCGTAAGGGAAACCTAAGCCACTGGTGCATGTTGCTAGATGACATATTGCGCCAGGTATGATTTGGCGCCTGCTGCTTGAAGACAACCTGTGCTAGTGCAACTAGAAAATGTGGACACAAGGATCAAAAACTTGCTCTGGGTGTTATTGGTCAGGGAAACTTCAAGGATTAAGGCATGAAGTTGACACAGGACTCATGATGACGAGATTTAGGTGTAACACAATTCCCCCCAAACCATGGAGTTGGAAAAATGAGATAGATGATATGCTTTGCAATATAGATGGCAAGGACTCATTGGTTGGAAGGCACTATTGCAGTACAACTGAATCTGAGATACAAGTCTGACATGACTCACAACATGGATGCCGACCAATACATTGCAAATCCATGGTAGTAAAGACTGACTGAACATAATCATGGCTACTGGACACAATCGTAGATCCATGATGAGATGATAACAAAACCACAACCAATACAAAGTAAATCCATGTAATATGGTTCAAACAATCTCCATCGCAACCTGGGTGATATATGAAGCAACCCAGGGTATTCAAGTCGAACTGCAATGATACGAATCTATCCATGTGATTACAATGTATTGGAGTCGAACATGGTAGAAACCAATTGATTATTGGTCATCAATGTATATTGTTAACAAGCACGAGGAAAATCACCATTGATGTTAATGATTCCCAAGGTATCATAGTACATACCACCGAGTGTGAATTAATGAGTTGAGGTCGAACACTCGACGGGATATTTCAATCAAGAGTCAATGATGTAAACTCATGTTGAAAGCGAGGTAACCTGCCATTGAGGCATGCAGGCCCAAGGTACTTGATTGGTTTCTAGATTGAATCCTCGGATGATGTGTTGAAGTCGACAAGGATGAATCCGTCAAAGGAGGGCCATGATGAATCCCCCATCAACGACACAAAATGCGCTCATAGATGTTTGGAGTGAATCAGAAAGTAGAGTGATGTGTAAGACTCACTCAGGGTAAACAGACATGAAAGAAGGTACAGTGACTGCAGATAATAAATAACGAACGTCTCTTGAACATGGGCATGGCATGACTTGGCAGTATTGAAATGACGAGAATGATACCAACCCCTAATGCAATTTATGAGGGAAGCATTATTTGGATGACCCAAAGGAGTGAAAAGACTCATGGAATTAGCAGGACTCAAAGACAAACGAATTTCCCAAGTGCTAAATGCATATCCAACTGAGTGCCATGTTTAAGAGCGACCATGTACTGGCATAACTACAATGAACACAATCTCATCCCTATTCCCCATCATGATTGATGAGTACCTCTTTTGTTTTTTAATGAGCTTGAGGAGGGTAACAGATGCTTGGTATAGCTCATCCCATGGATGAGTCCAATCCCAAATCCCATGACCGGCCCTTCTATGTCAGATTTTAATGAGTCCAAAGAAGGTAAACTCGACGTCATTTCATATTTAGAGAGTCTGAAAAGAACTAAATAAGACTCCACAGTTTATTTTTCGGAAAATTTAGTATCCTCACTCGAAAAACGATAGAACAATGTGAAAGAGAACTCTTCTGGTCATGATTGGTCGGAGTGCTCCTTTTTCGTAAAAAGTACCTCCTGGTCCAAAAAAGGGGTAAACTATCACCAGAAAGACGATCATTCAAATACTTTTACAAGCGTGAAAGCATCAAGTTCGCTTGGAAATCTTTTCGTATTTAGGGATCCTGAAAAGAGCTTAAAGGAGGACTCTGAGGGGTTCCTTTTTCGTAGAAGTTTAATAAGCCCGAAAAAGCAATAAAATATAACTCGGTAACTTATTCTCATAGTTTTACGAGCATGAGAAGGAACAAAGAGTGAGCTGGGTGTCATTAATATTCGATTTTAACAAGCGGAATAATAACACAAAGAATGCTCGAAGAGTTGTTCACACTTGGCAACGGGTGCGAGATGACTACGATCGCGACCAAAGATTACAATACAGCATTCCGCTTCACCCATGGACTCCAAAGACTAGGTCAAAGTGATGAGTTGAGTATTTAAATATAAAGATAATCCCAAGTATAGTAAAATAACCCATAAAAGAATAAAATACCTTTTTCAATATAAATAGGGCAAAATAGTAAAAATAGTTACTATTTTTTTTTTACCAAATTGGGAGGTGAAAGTGACCCTTTGGAGTGCAATTTTCGACTGCCGATTGTGGGAGCTGTGAGCTATCATTTTCAGTGTCGTCGGCGTCAGGTAGGTCTAATCCATGTCTTGTTCATTTTCAGTGGTTTAGAATTTCATTTCCTTTCCATTTTTTGAGTTTTGGGCTTGCTTTGTGGAGGTAAATTGAACCCTCGACCCGCTGCACTTTCCCTTTTTGGGAACTGCACCAAGGGATCGCCAACACAAATCCCGACAAAGAGGCTTGCGCCGGTGACGCACTATTTGCAAATATGGGATGCGTCAATGCAAGTCCGTTCGGAAAACTCAAAACCTATCAAGAAATAAATGACTTGGATGTTTGGGAAATTTTCTAATGATGTTTTTATTTCCTTTGGATAGGTTTTGGGTGGACACAATGGTGGTGGAATGGTGAGAAAGAGAGCATGAGCTTGATGATGCTCAAGTAGCAAATGATCCACAATGCATGGCCACACTGCGGAATTGTGGGTTGATGAAGTACTTCCATGTTCCGGGCATGAGAGCCCAAGTGCCGCTATTAGAGCATCTGATCTAGTGTTGGGATCCAGTACAACAGCACTTCCAGATTGGCGTCCACATACTGACGATAGATATCGAGGATATCTATTTCCTGACAGGATTGTATCGACGGGGGATTCTCGTGTATTTATCAGGGTTACGAGGGAGTGACTGAAATACAGAGGACCTGGTAGACCAGTGGTGTACTGATGGCACCCAGATTGTTGGTGGGAATATTCCAATCAAGGAGGTCAGGGATCGACCTATCTGTATAGTTTTTTTCACCATCGTGAGGGTGGCTAGAAGTAGGGCTGTTCATCTAGCGAGCAAGGCCCATATGTTATATGTTGAGGAGTGCATGGCTCCTATGGTCTTCAACTGGTGCAATGGACTCCTCGCAAACTTGCGAGATCAGCTCACCAAGTGTTGACGTGGTGCGCTGAAGCAGTTCGACTACGGATCAGTCGTAGTTTCGTTCCTTTTGGAGCGGGTGCCGCATATACACCCGTAGGTCGATATAGAGGATCTGGATCTGAGAGATCCTCACATGGTCCATTGGACAGAGGTGATGGCCCGCCACGGTGGTGGTGGTCCCAGCATTACTTATGGTACACCCTTCTTCAGGTGGTTGAGGGGTCATCTCCTCATGGTTGAGGACTTCCCTTACAATGGTACTAACTTCAGGGGTGATCCGGACCTGGTTCTCCCCGAGGGGATGTAGTGGGACGACATGGGTAAGAATGACAACTCTGCTATGTTTTTCATTTTATATTTTTTATATGTTTTTGGAGTAGTACTAATGGTTGACACATGTTTGATGCAGATGTGGGCCCATCTCGACCAGTTGGTGTCTCTCCAATTGTGCGGAGAGGGGTAGTGCGGGATATGGATGCCGTAGCACGTGATGTCGTCGAGGAGATGGATGAGAACCTCTGGTGTTTGACTCTAGACATCCCAGAGCCGGGGGTTCATCACTTACCTTGTCGGTACCAGGATCAGATCGTTGGAGTGTCTGAGCGTTTTGGTTCACTGCTTAGGAAAGTAGCGAGGGCGATCATCTTTTATCATGAGCGTCATGGGGACTAGGCTCATGTGTATATGTATATGTACTGAAAGCTACAGGCTTCAGATTTTGTATCGGGGGATATTTACTGAAAGCTTATATGCTTCATATTTTTGTATTAGTACTACATTTTGATATGATATACAAAAACTCCATTGGCGGATTTATACGTTTTGTTCTTATGGATGATTATGGGATCCTGCTTATGTGTTTTTTTATTCATTATCTACATGTGATGCCACTTTTATGTTTATGAATGTTTCATGTATGTGCAATATACCAGTCCAATATGAGATTGGCCATGGAATCAACAACAGTGTTCATGTCTCTTGAAATATGTAGGCACTAAACAGATTCAAAGGACCTCTCCAAGAGACGTACTCATCGAAAAAGACAGAGTAACGTGGGATCAAGGATGGAATAGACACGGTTAAGGTGGGAGACCACTAATTGTGAGTCGAGGTGCATGACAATGTGGTCCATACCGAGGGAAAGAGCGTCTGTTAAGATTCCAATCACCACGTGATACTCTGCAGTGTTGTTGGTTGCGTAACCTAGACAACTCCCTCCCGAACTGATGAGCTCGTTGGTAGGGGAATAAAGTACCCAGGATGCCGAAGCAAGGTTGTGGGTATGCCAGCTGGGGTCGTTAGCTAATCCAAAACAAGTTTCCATCAGCACATGCAGGAAGAACCTGATATACGCATAAATCTAAGATCCTAACACACTAAAGCAAAGTGTCACACCACACAAAACACACACCATGTATAGTATATACAAGATACTAATGCGTGAAAGACTCAGGCATAGTATCTCTTCAGGTAGATCCCATTGCGAGGCTCCCCCAGAGATATTCCATCATAATCCTCGAGCTCGTAAGATTCCTTCTCCAGGACATGTTTTACGATGTATGGGTCGTGCCACATGGATTCAAACTTGTCTACCCCCAATTTATCATGTTTTTGGTCATATGTAAGGACCAAATCCCCCTCATTGAAGATACGAGGTTTGAATGAATTATCATACTGGTATTTAATGCGTTTCTTGTGTGCTTCATTGGTGAGAGTAGCATCGCGGCGGGTCTCATCGCGTTTTTCCAAGTGAAGGAAACGTTCTTCCTCGACAGTGGTGTTCGGGAGAAGTTTGAATGCAAGTTTCAGTGATGGAATCTCGCACTCTATCAGTAGAACTGCCAACAATCCGTAAACTAGTTGGACAGGTGTGAACCTGGTGGAAGTCTTAACAGAGGTCCTGTATGCCCATAGGGAAGAAAAGAGCATGTTATGCCAGTTTGACTTGTGAGTACCCACCATGCGCTGGATCATGGTTTTCAAGACCTTATTGATGGCCTCTACTTGTCCATTGGACTGTGGGTAGTATGGGGTTGAGTTCTCATGGAGTAAACCCAGTTTGGCGCTCAATTCATCTACCATCTGGTTTTGAAAATGAGATCCGTGATCGGTAACGATGGTTTGCGGGACTCCGAATTGCGCAATGACATGTTTGAACATGAAGAGTGCATCGGTTTTGTCGTCTTGATTGTACATAGGCATAGCCTCGACCCATTTAGTAAAATAGTCAATGGCTACAATGACATAACTATGCTCCCCAACCGAGGTAGCTTACAGTGTGTGAAATCTATGCCCCACTTAGAAAATGGGCCGACGGAAATAACCGGATGTAAAGGGGCTGGATGTGAGCACTTTTTGAATTGGAAAAGATGGCATGGGGGACACTTCTTAATGACCTCAACAGAGTCTTTGAAGATAAAATGCTATTAGTATCCTGCATGCAGTATTTTTTGGGTTGTATCCATTCCATAAAGATGACCGCGACAAGCCCAGGAGTGACAGTCATTTAGTATGTGTTCAGCCTATGTGTGTGTTAAACAATGTCGAAGGATGGATTCAAAACCACGACGATATCACTGATGATCAAGTAGTACTTGGCGTGGTGGCATATATGATGACAATCGTCACGAGATAGTTGAGGGTTGAATCGTTGGGTTTGAATATATAATGTGATATCTCCATACTATGGGTCAGACGTGCTGATGAGAAACAATGACTCATCTGGAAGGGATTCGATGGGCTCAGTTCACGAATCAACACGAGGAATATCGCAAATGAGCTCCACAAAAACCAAATATTTCTTTGACTTGGCCTTCTCAAAGAGGAGATCAAAATCCTGAAGTATCATGATACATCGTGAATACTTTCCCCCGAGCACCTGATGTGTAAGTACGTGGTACATGGGGTTTGAGTCGGCAATGACAGTAGTGGTGTGGAGTAGGATGTAGTGACAGAACTTTTGGACAACAATGACTGCTACGAGAGCAACTTTATCAAAATGTGAATAACGGGTTTTAGAGTCAATAAGACCCTTACTGAGGTAGTATATCACATGTTCCTGGGAATCATCATATTCCTGGACCAAGACCATGGCGATTGTGGTGGAGGAAGCAACAAGATAAAGGATATAAGCATTATAGTAATTGGGCAGTTGGAGCATAGGGGCGTGAGTAATGGTAGACTTCAAATTGTCGAAGGATTGTTGGGCTTGGTCATCCCAAATGAAAGGGACGTCCTTCTTCAGCAATCGCATATAACCCTATGTCTTTTGAGCGAAATTACATAAAAAACGTCGTGGGTAGGTTTCCTTCCATTGCAAACTCTGTAGTTCCATAATATCAGTAGGAGGTGGGAGAGCGATAATGGCTTCCACCTTCAAGGGATTGATGTTGATCCTGTCCTTTGAGACGATGAAACCTAGGAGGCGTCCTGATTCGACGCAGAAAATGCACTTGTGAGGATTTAGACGGATGTTATACTGCCTACATCTGAGGAATACAACCATTAGATGATCTATGTGGAACTCGCGATGCTGTGAATGAGCAGGGAGATCGTCGAGGTAGGGCTCCACAAAGTCCTTCACATCATGAAAAGCATACGACATGGCCCGCTGGAATGTAGAACCAACATTTTTAGGCCAAAAGGGGGTTTACGATAGGCAAATGTACCCCAGAGGCAGATGAAAGCGTTTTGTGTTGGTCGGCCAAATGGATCTCAATTTGATTATAACCAAAAAATCCATCCATAAACGAGAAGATGACGCTCCCGGTGAAATTGTCGATGATCTGATCGATGAAGGGGGTAGGGTAGTTGTCCTTAGGACAAGCCTTGTTCAGGTCCCTATAATCGACACATACCCTAATAGTACCCTCCTTTTTGGCCATAGGGACGACATTGGAGACCCATTTTGTTAAAGGAACAAGATAGATGAAGCCGACCTTCAACAACTTTTCAATCTCATCTTTAATTGCCGTAGTTTTTCGAGGATGCACTGGTCGTAACTTTTGGCAGAAAGGTTTAGCATCGAGATAGGTTTGGATCTCGTGCATAAAAATGACAGGATCGATCCCGGGCATTTCCTCATAGGTACATGCGAAGACGTCGTGAAATTGTTTGAATAAGGCCGTGAATGTGGTGATTTCATCAGGAGAGCAGTTCTAGCCAATGCGGATATGTTTCACGACGCTAGGTGTAACCGAGATGTCAATCAGGATGGTGGGCGTGATGTTTTCCATGTTTCCCTCAGTGACGGTATCGCAAGTGAGGATTGGTGACAGCGGGAAAGGATAGAAATCTGGTGTAAAACTGGTAGTGATATCATTCTCCACAGAATCTAACGAGGATAGGAAAGACGATTGATGGTGGAGGTCTTCTCATAGAGTTTCATCTGTGCTCATAATTTCCATAATGGACTCATAAGAATGGAAATTCCAGAGCAGAGGGTCTGGTGAGGATAACATCCGCTACAGAGAACGAGACGTAGAGGCCACAACCAAGTGGTCCTCAGGGGCTGACTGGATAGCCTCATAAGTAGCTTCAGCTAGTGATAGGCATGGTGTCTCTAATCAAATGCATGGTGGCATCATCGGGTATGATCCATTGATCTGTAGAGTTGGAAGATGATGGAATCATGGAGGAGATCATGTCCACCTTGGCAACATGGTTAGGGGGATCCAGGGTTGGAAAGATTCCCATAAGAGATGAGTCTTTTATGAGGCCGACTCCCACACTCTCATATAGCTGCGAAGATTGTCCTAACAGAGGGACATTTTCGCTAGGATGATCAACGGTTTCCAGTGTACAGAAGTCCAATTGGTCGATAGTGACAATTCGACCTTGATGGGGGAATTGCACAATGCGGAAGACATATGACACGACCGCAGTCATGGCATAGAACCAGTTACGACCAAGCAAGAGATTATAATCTAAAGGGGCAGCAACCACTTCCAGGTTAATGGTCACAGTATTTCCCCCCAACTCTACTGCTAAGGCTTGTAAGAGCTCATGAGGTTGGAATCCACGACCGTCGAATGCTTTCAGGGTAGTAGTGAAACGGTTTAACTCAGGAGAGCCAATGGCTCGCCAATAGTATAACGACATGACCGAGGTGGACACACCTTCGTCTAACACAGTATGATGTTTTGTCTTCCCAACAACCTTTATGGAAATTCGGAAAGCCAGCTGGTGGGAAAGCCTCGGTTTAAAATACTCAAGTTTAAACATGATTGTATTTGAGGAATCTAGGTCTACCACCCTGATGGCAATGAGAAGAGTATTACATTGATTGGGATTGTTTTGCAAGACTTCTAGAGTCGACATGTGTTAGGAACCCATGTCTTTACTTTGTTAGTATGTTGCTGTTGGATGCATATGCTTTGTAAGCCATCCCGTAGTATTTGTTGATCAATAGTTTGTGTTATTGTTGTTGGTGCATATGCTTTGTAAGTCGCTTGTAGTATTGTTGATCCATAGTTTGTAACGGCCCATGGTTTTGACCCATGGTATTGGCGCCTAGAATTAGTATATAAGTGTGTGTTGAGACCTATGAAGGCACCATGAAGTTATTTGTATTGAGCTTGCTCAAAGGAGGTTGCCCCCTCGAAGTGGCCTGTGATCAATATAAAAGTGATTCTGAGTTCTGTCATTTTTGCTATTGCACGTATTCTTGTTAATTAATTGTTGCAGGTGCATCACATCTGGTATCAGAGCACTTTCTTGGGCTCGCTGGGTGAAATTTTTGCCAAATTTTTTTTTTCGCATCTGTTGCAGGTTCGGATTTGGGAATAATCCCTATCCGCTTAATTGTGGGAAGTACTTGGGCATAAGCCCTAAAAATCATTATGAGGAGTACCACAGGAACCCCGAAGTAGCTGGCCCATTCAGAGGACCTGCCAGCGAAAAGGGCAACGACCCCTACCTGATTGACTAGTTCCCACCCGTGAGGTAAACCAAGAGCTGTCGTTTGTGGAAAAGCGGTTATCAGTTTTACCTGAGCCGTGGAGTGAGGGGTACTGCCCCAATACGCAAGCCGTCAGACAACATTGGTGGCCGAGTGAAACCCCTGAACTGTTAGGAAGCCGCACATACCTGGGGTCCATATCTACTTTCAGCTGAACTATTGTCGATCACTGCTGCGCCGTTTCAGATCCATTTTGCAAGCCGTTCCAGATTCATCCGTTTTCAATCCATTCAGCGCTGTTCCAGATCCCTTTCGAGCCGTAGCCGCTCCAGTCTAAAAAAAAAAAGGTTGTTCCAGATCCCTTTCGAGCAAAAAAGAAAAAAAATCCTGGTTATGGTTGTCACCCGTGCAGGAGCAAAAACCATGGAGGACGCACTTGCAGCCATCCAAGCCAAACTCCAGGATCTGGATGAAAAATTTCTCGGTCTCCATCTTGAACATTCAACTATGAACAACAAACGACAGTTCGAGTCTTCAACAGACAATGGGTTCTCTTCTTCCAGCAATTTCCGTGGTCCGAAGCTTGATTTTCCTCGCTTCAATGGTACCGATCCAACTGGATGGATCTATCGTGCAGAACAGTATTTCAGTCTGCATAATACTTTTGATGTCAACAAAGTTCCGTTGGAATCCTTTCATTTGGAACAGGAAGCTCTTCAATGGTACCGTTGGTACATCAAGGCTCATCCAGAGCCCAAATGGCCAAACTTTTGCCAGCTCCTTTTGCTACGATTTGGTCCTAGTGCTTTTGATGACTTCACAGGAGCCCTCACTAAACTTCGCCAAACTGGCACTGTGAGAGAGTATCAAACTAAATTTGAGAATCTAGCCAACCACATCGAAGGATTGTCTGATGAATTTTACCGGAGTTGTTTTATCAGTGGTCTAAAGGATGCCATCCGCTCTGAGGTCAAAATGTTCTTTCTCAACACAATGATGGAAGCACTAGGGTTGGCTAAGTTGGCAGAAGACAAGAATGCATCCCAACAATGCTCCAAGCCCACTTTAGTTCCCTTCTGAAATATGGGTTCTCAGCGACCACCTGTACCGCAGGCTCCTCGACTGACTCCTATCAAGCGTTTGTCTGAAACAGAGATGCAAGCACGCAGAGAAAAGGGGCTTTGCTATAATTGTGATGAGAAATTCACTCGGGGACATAGATGTGTTCAGCAAAAGCTCTATCTCTTGGATGTGGAGTCTCCGCCTGCCTCTGAAATTGGTGACGAAGATCCAGAAACACTGGATGCTCCGGTCGACATTCAGGAACCACCTATTGACCCTCCGTCTCAGGATGACCAGCCAGAGATATCTCTCCATGCTTTAGAGGGAATCACAACCCCCCAAACAATGCGGGTCAGGGGTTACTTCAAGAAGCTTCCTCTTACAATACTCATTGATTCTGGGAGCACTCATAATTTCATTGACCCTCGGATCGCCAAACAAGATGATTGTTTTATCCATCCTTGCTCCAACTTTGAAGTCATGGTTGCCAATGGGGACACCTTACCTTGCAAAGGGAAGTGTCGAAATGTGCGTATCTCTATGGGAGATTATACCTTGCGCTCTGACATGTTTTCCTTGCCCTTAGGCGGATGTGATGTGGTTTTGGGCACTCAATGGCTACGCACACTTGGACCTATCTTATGGGATTTTGCTGAACTTTGGATGCAGTTTTCCCTCAATGGACAAAAACACACATTGACAGGATTACAACCAGGTTCTCTCAGGATCATCAGTTCACATCGCATGGAAAAACTCCTCAAGAAGAATTCACATGGTGTCATCTCTCAGATCCATTCCATCCAGATGCAACCATCAGCAGTCTCCACTACTCCTTTGGATCTACAACAAATTTTGGATCGATATATAGGTGTCTTTGCTGAACCAGTGGGATTTCCACCTTCCAGGACAAAAGACCATCGTATTCAACTCCTTCCTGGCAGCGTTCCTCCCAACATCAGGCCCTATCTCTACCCATTTCACCAAAAAATGGAGATTGAAATGCTCGTTCGGGACTTATTGAAGCAAGGTATTATTCGCCCAAGCACTAGTTCCTTTTCTTCTCCAGTTATTCTTGTCCGCAAAAAATATGGGTCATGGCGCCTTTGCATTGACTTCCAAGCACTTAATCACCTCACCATCAAGGATAAGTTTCCAATTCCTGTTGTTGATGAGCTTCTTGATGAGATTCATGGGGCTCACTTTTTCTCCAAGTTGGATCTTCGTTCTGGGTATCATCAAATTCGGGTTCATGAGGATGATATCCCTAAACAACTTTCCGCACACATGATGGCCATTATGAGTTTTTGGTCATGCCCTTTGGCCTCACTAATGCTCCTTCCACATTCCAGGCCTTAATGAATAAAATATTTCGACCCTACTTGCGGAAATTCATTCTGGTATTCTTTGATGATATCCTCATCTATAGTAAAACATGGGATGAACATCTCCAGCATTTGGATCTTGTCATGCAACTTTTCTCTGACCATCATCTCCATGCCAAGCAGTCTAAATGTGTTTTTGGAAAGAAGGAAGTTGAGTATCTCAGGCACATTATCTCAGCACAAGGGGTTCGCATGGATCCTTCCAAAATCGATGCCATGAACAATTGGCCGCAGCCTCAGACACAAGAGCCTTCGTGGTTTTTTGGGGTTGACTGGCTACTACTGCAAGTTTGTCAAGGATTATGGGAAGATTGCAGCTCCATTAACTGCTCTATTGAAAAAAGATGCCTTCACATGGACACCTGCTGCTCAGTGTGCATTTGACAAACTAAAACAAGCTATGTGTACTGCACCTGTGCTAGCTATGCCCGATTTTTCCAAGCCCTTCACTATTGAGAGTGATGCTTGAGGAAATGGACTTGGTGTTGTTCTCCTTCAAGATGAACACCCCATTTCGTTCACCAGCAAAGCCCTTTCAGGTAAGAATTTAGCTGCCTCTACCCATGAGAAGGAAATGATGGCTATTTTGCATGCAGTTTAGAAGTGGCGCCCATACCTATTAGGTAATCATTTCTGCATCAAGACTGATCACCAGAGTCTAAAATATTTCTTGGACCAGCATGTCTCCTCCCCGGCACAATAGAAATGGGTTAGAAAACTCATGGGTTATGACTAGGAGATCACTTACAAGAAGGGTAAAGACAATATTGTGGCAGATGCTCTTTCTCACACATTTGATGCCCAAGGTTCTCTTTCAGCTATTTCTATGCCTGTTCCAAATTGGTTGCAATCTGTTCAACAGGGTTATGTCAATGACTCCTCCTTATCTCAAATCATCCAACGCTTGACCAACAACCCTTCTACGGTACCACATTACTCTTGGGATGGTGCTTCTCTGCGATACAAGGGTCGTTTGGTGCTTCCCCAGAGCACAGATCTTCAACAGGTTGTCTTCTATGAACTCCATGCTTCTCCATCGGCAGGGCACTCTGGGTTCCTCAAAACATATGAACGAGCACGGCGTAAATTCTTTTGGCAGGGCATGAAAAGGACAATTCAATAGATGGTGGCCAAATGTGATACCTTCCAGCGCAACAAGGGTGAAACAAAACTCCTTCCAGGATTGCTTGAACCCTTTCCCATACCTACACGGATTTGGACAGATATTTCTATGGATTTCATTGAAGGGCTCCCTAAATCTGGCGGGAAGACAGTGATTCTCATTGTGGTTGATCGCCTCTCCAAATATAGTCATTTTTGTGCTCTCAGCCATCCCTATACAGCCTCCTCCGTCGCTCAAATTTTTCTGGACTAGATCTTTCGTCTTCATGGCATCCCTTCTTCCATTGTCTCGGATTGTGATGCGACTTTCACCAGTCATTTTTGGACAGAACTATTTCGCCACACTGGCACCAAACTGAAGATGAGTTCAGGGTATCACCCACAAACAGATGGTCAGACTGAAATTGTCAATAAATGCTTGGAAACTTATCTTCGTTGCTTCACCTCGGAACAACAACATCAGTGGGCAAAATGGCTCCCTCTCGCTGAATGGTGGTACAATACCTCTTACCACACTGCCTCGAAAATGACCCCATATGAAGCAGTCTATGGTCAGGCACCTCCAGCTCTTCTTCCATACACCCCCACCAGTTCACTAGTTCAAGAAGTTGACACGGTCCTTCGAAACCGCGATCAGATTCTTCACATTTTGCGGGACAATCTTCACATGGAAAGAAATCACATGAAGCAACAAGCTGATCAGCACCGTTCTGAGCGCACTTTTCAAGTCGGCGATATGGTTTTTCTTCGTCTCCAGCCGTACAAACAATCATCCTTGAAACTCAAAGGGCGTCATAAGCTTGCTCCAAAGTTCTATGGGCCATATCGGATTCTTCAAAAGATTGGGTTTGTGGCTTATAAATTGGAACTTCCTCCTTCTTCCCGCATTCATCCAGTCTTTCATGTCTCTTGTCTGAAGAAAGTTCTTGGCACCAACATCAGTGGACAAACGATTTTACCCGAACTGGATAATGAAGGATCCATCCTTTTGGAGCCAGAGGCCATCCTCAATCGGCGCATGCGTCAGCTTCACTCTCGCTCTATCATAGAGGTCTTAATTCAGTGGCATGGCATGCAACCAGAGGATGCTACATGGGAACCACTCCTTCAGATTCAACAACAATTTCCACATCTAAAGCTTTGAGGACAAAGCTTTTTTTAAGGGGGAGGGGATGTTAGGAACCCATGTCTGTACTTTGTTAGTATGTTGTTGTTGGATGCATATGCTTTGTAAGTCGTCCCGTAGTATTTGTTGATCAATAGTTTGTGTTATTGTTGTTGGCGCATATGCTTTGTAAGTCGCCCGTAGTATTGTTGATCCATAGTTTGTAACAGCCCATGGTTTTGAACCATAGTATTGGCGCCTAGAATTAGTATATAAGTGTGTGTCGAGACCTATGAAGGCACCGTGAAGTTTTTTTTATTGAGCTTGCTCAAAGGAGGTTGCCCCCTCGAAGTGGCCTGTGATCAATATAAAAGTGATTCTGAGTTCTATCATTTCTGCTATTTCACGTATTCTTGTTAATTAATTGTTGCAGGTGCATCACAACATGGCACAAGGTGCTTGCGCCAAGTCCTCTACAATGTTATAGTTTTGAGCTTCTTGAGCATTAGAATTGAAATTTTTTTTTCGAATCGTGCTCTTAGGCAGACGCAACACTGAATCTAATGAAGGTTTCTCAATGGTGAGAGAACCTTGTGGCGTGGAAATATCCGAGGTAGAGGTGGTAGCTTTTTCAGTATTACTTCCGGTGGGTTCCTTATGAGAGACTAAGTCATATGATCGAGATCATGTATTTAGGTTAACTGTTTCACTACGCATCATGAGAACATGCACTGTGGAGGATGTTTCTCCTTGAGAAGGAGAGAGTTGGGTAATCATTTGTTGGTTTTGGGTGGGGAAGGAATCATTGCGAACTATGGGTGTGGATTTTCCCTTAAGAAAATTATTCACTTTGTCTCGGTGCGGAAACTCTTTGGTGAAATGGTAACCACCACACACTAAACAAGGATAGTTGACCTTCCACTTCTATTTCGTGTCCTCAGGAGGGTTCTTATGTTCCTGGTGGTTGGAAAAATTCTTGGGTTTACCTTTGGTTTTCTTCTTGCCATCGGATTTATGAGGCGAAGCTAACTGAATAGAATTCACCTCCTCGGTGGGAGTAGGAGTGGGTGACTTTGTGGTGTTGCTGCCAGCCTGTGGCGAGGATGGGGAAGAATCATGGTGGTTTGACGATCCACTGGTTTGAGTAGAAGGTTGGGAGTGGATGGAACCAATAATTCCATCAACATGAGGTCCATGGGGAGGTTTTCCAGGATCGTAGGTAGGACACGGGCCATCAGGAACAATATCATACAACGTGACGGATTGAGCATAGACAAGGTCTAAGTAGTGGGCATGAGTGATAGCCTATTCTTCAGTGACGGCCCCACCCATAGCTACATCTCTAGCTACGGTGGGTAGAAGAGATTTCGTAAACCAGTCAGCTAATAATTGGTTTGGAATGGGAGCCTTAATGAGACGTCGTCTCCTCCACCACTCATGGATATGATTGGATATATGAGTTGTGGTGGTCTAGCGGAGAGAAGTCAGTAAGTCCGAACCAGTTTCATAGCGGATGGGTAACTGGAAATGAGTCAGGAATGACATATCTGAAGAACGAAAATTAGGAAACGAGTGTGGTGGAAGTTCAATGTACCACTTGGCAGCAGTTGTACCAGTGAGGGTCCTTTGAAATAACCTCATACGGATCGAATCATCCATCAAGGAATTGGATGAGCACCATAAATGGTATGTCATCACATGGTTCTTCGGGTCTTCATTGGGATTTCCATCAAAATTTGGAATATCAGAAGGTAACTTAATTGGAATGGGTGGCCAATTATAACCATGAAGGATGGGATTGTTGGTCAAACGAGACGGGTTTGGCAGGTCTAAAGTAGCCAGAAACGATAGTTGTTGGTTTGGATGCAGATACTGGTATTATTGATATGGCATTTGCGGACCAGTAGGACCTTGAATCAACTGATTGTAAGGTGCTCCCATAGGGAATTGGCCATAAGGGGGTGTGCTGCCTGGGTTGGGTGGTGGACCTAATGGTGGTCCGCTGCCATAATAGGGTGGTCCTCCACCAGAAGGGGGGAGTCCTCCACCGTTAGAATAAGGTGAGCCCCCACTGAAAGGTGGGATTCCACCGTCGCTGCCAGAATAAGGGGGTCCTCCACCTCCTCCGCCGGAATAGGGTGGCCCTCCGCCAGAAGGTGGGGGTCATCCTTCACCGCTAGAATAAGGTGGTCCTCCACCTCCTCCACCATAATAGGGCGGGCCTCCGCCAAAAGGTGGGGGTTCTCCCCCGCCACCAGAATAAGGTGGTCCTCCGCCTCCATAATAAGGTGGGGGTCCTCCGCTGTTGGAATGGGGTGGGCCTCTGCCTCCTCCGTCGGAGTAGGGTGGGACGCCGCTGCCGGAATGAGGGGAGGGGTCCGCCGCCTCCGAAATGAGGTGGGGGTCCGTCGCCTCTGGAAGGAGGTGGAGGTGGACCAAACGGTGGTGGGGGTGGTGGGACTTGAGGAAAGGTTGGTGGGGGTACAATCGTTATAACATTGTGATGTCACCATGGAGTGTTTGAGTTTTTGGGAGAAGATAACCTGGGAACGATGTTTCCCAGATGGTATTGTCCCGATGCAGGGTTGAAATTTACTGGATACATATGACTCCATAGTGATTGAATTAGGTTGGATGGTCCCCCACCATGATGTAATCCTATGGTAGGTCCTGCAACTGGTAAGGAGCCACCAATGGAATGACCAGTTGGAAGCCCTCCACTCATATTATGGTTAGCGAACAGGGGTTCCCCCCCAATAACGATGTTTTGACCACTTGTTGATGGTTGACTCGCAATAGGTTGATGGTTACTTACTAATGGAGGAACACTACTTATGATGAAATTAAGAGGTAAAGAGTATCCTCCC
This sequence comes from Larix kaempferi, assembly GCA_027924585.1. Lineage (NCBI taxonomy): Eukaryota > Viridiplantae > Streptophyta > Pinopsida > Pinales > Pinaceae > Larix > Larix kaempferi. The sequence continues at coordinate 983,918 of BSBM01001372.1, read as the reverse complement.
CTCAATTTTTGGAGTGGGGGAGGAGGGGGTAGCATTCCAGTAATAGTATGAGGGATGTTGGACAATTTTCCTTCAATGTTTTGAGTCGTCTGGGGCATGGAACCAGTCTCATGATTAAGAGGTGTACTCACAGGAAATGAGGGTTGACCAGGTTCATAAGTGGTCATGTTATGTATAGGTGTTTCAGTTGAAGTGAAAGATAGAGAACGAAGTGGGGTATGTTGAGACATGGGCACTTCCAAGGTGTCTCTTTTCCGTGAGAGACTCTAGCGTCGAAGTGAATCACCACATTGGCGTAATTGAGTGATGTGCTCATTGACTAGATCCAAGATCTCATTACTGGGAACCCAATAGCGGCGAAATATTCTGCCCCCGGACGCAAAGCAAAGTGGGCCCATTGTTTCCCTATAGTATTTTCCCAAAAGGATGCAGATGGACCAAAATATGTGGATACAGGGTGATCCTGGGGTTTATTGTACCATTCTACAGCCCCAGGTTCTCCTTCCATCAAATGGTGGAAAGATGTGTTTCATGAAGCAGACGGTTCCATGGTCACAAAACTTGGAGGATCAGTGATTAGTGGACTCAAAGGAAGTGAAAATTTCACTCCCGGCTCCATGGTGGAGTTTTCTTCTTCAGGTGACATGATAACAATTGGTGGATCCATGTTTTCCAGTGAACGTACCCCCAGATCAAGGGGATATTCGGGTAGAAAATTTAAAAGTCTATGGGACCTTCTCAAAGGTTGTTCATCCAGAATGGTTGAAGTAGAATTTATCCTAAGTGTCTTCTATACAAAAAAGAAAAGAAGTCCAAAATCTACACAAACTAAGGCCACAAAAAAACTTATGTGACAGGTGTGGATTCAAAATTCTGGAACCTCACAGGATTGTCAAGGCTTTGCAACTCACGATATACCCCAGGGTCCAACAGTTATACTCAGCCCAATTTTTCAAAGCACTAACCAGGGAGGATTGAGACCGTAACCCTGACCATATAAACCGACTACCTAGAAGCACATGCATAGTGGCTCCCCGAGTGTTGTTCTCGGTGTATTGATATGCCAATATGGACAAATGGTTAGCTTGGTTGGTTTTAGGAATCCTAGGAGAGTCTCCTGATATACTCTAGGTACGTGGGAGCATAAATATGTAGTGGTGTTTTCTAATGCACAATTGTATGACAAGAGCCTTCTGATATACTACTGTGTATGTGAAGTGCCTTTCGATATACCCAAAGGTACGTGAAAGAGCCTTCGATATATCGGTTGGTACGTGGAAGACCTGTAGGCCCCTGGGATGCAGTGCAGGCAGATAACGACAGCTGCCACATTTTACAATGCTAGAACACGTCACTAACTTATCACACAAGTTACTAGTATATTTTAACCTAACACTACCGATTAATTTTATCTTATGTGGTTAGGTGAATGCATGAGGTGTAGACAAGAATTTAAAAGTAATGCAACCCTAGCAACATGAAGGTGCACCTTTCCTTTTCTTTCGATGAAGTCTATCTAAGGTAAGGAGAAATCTCTTTTTCCAATTGTCTCAAAAGATGAGAAATCCAAAAAAGTTCAAAAATCTACCAAAGATGATTGAAAGCACTCCTTTCGTTTTTTCCAACAAAACACAAAAAATAATAACACACGAAATCAAAACTTTTTCTTTTTATCTTTTCAAGCTAGAATGAATCTAAGTAATGATGAAAAGGAGTATTTATGCTTAGAATGCACTAACTCTCAATTCCCGCAATGATGAACTAAAAAGCACAAAAAGACCAAAAGTGCATAGAACGTTTCAAATTTGAAATACTTTGCAAGAGCTTGAATTCACTTGATTTTTTCAAAGAGATGAAAGACTCATAACTAAGAAGAATATAATCAACTGATTTCCTTTTCAAACTTCTCAAAGATATAAATAATGAATTCCAAAGCACGAAATAATTCTATAACAATTCCCAAATGATTTTGAAAATAGACAAAATGAAGCACTTCTGATTCTTCAATACATATACCAAAACTAAATCTGATAATAATGATGCTTTTTAGATGCAACAACAGAAAACAAGAGACTGATCGCAGCACTCCAATAACTCATAAACTCTAAAAAAAAATGGCAAGCATCCAAATGGATTCAAAGACACTCAAATCACTCAAAATCGAACAAATGCAACCAAAACTAAATGGCTAAGTCTCGGAAAGGTTTGGAATCAGATCTAACACACTGAATAGACCTGGTAAGGTGATCAGGGAATGCAAGATCGAGAAGATGAATGTGGGGGATTGAAATTTCCCACCACCACCAAATCTCTCACTTGACCAAATGGAACCCAAAAATCAACAAAAACAAATCCAAACACAAGCAAGTTGAGTAAACAGGTCTATGACTGGAAGATGCAGCACACAGAGGCTTGTAAGTCAGATCAAACATAAAAATTGGAGAGGGTTTTGTACCAAGCACCAAGCTTAAAGGGCCGGCGCACTCTGTTAGTATGCTGCAGAGTGCCTGGCGCACTCTGTATACAAGGGAAAAGCACCAGTGGCAAAGTATGAATGAAAGGAAACAGTGCCAATGGCACATATTTCACACAAAGAACAAGTTCCAGGTAGGCAGTGGCGCATGGGATGCACAACCTAGGTGCGTCGGGCGAATAATGAATAGAAAAAAACAAAATATATCCAAAAAATGAAAAAAAATGACCTGATACTGATCCTGAAAGAACCAGGGAAAGCCAATAGACTCTCTAATAACAAGATCTGATGGTGGGAGAGGTTCAGAAGGCTAAGAAATGGATTACTAAGAAATCAATGGAATCACACTCAAACTGAAATCAAAGCTAATGCAATCCCCAGTATGGTCGCTAGATTTGTTTTCAGAAATATACCTAAGCGGAGTTAAAGGCCAGATCTCCCTAGTCCAACTGGATCTAGAACAAATAGATACAAAATATAAACAATTTCCCTAGATCAATAAAAGTGTAAAGTAGCAAGTACGTCTCTTACCTGAGATTCACAATTCCCTTTGCTCCTTGTTTGATCCGATGCTCTAGAACCTTCATATCTGTAGCTACAAAGTCCTGTTGAACAAGTAGACGCAAGAAAAACAGTAAAAGCATATATCACATATGATTGATCTAAGCTAATAGTTAAGGAGGCCGATGATCTCTAAACATTAACAACACATTAATGTATATGGGAAGAGATTGTATTAACTGTAATAAAGGAGAGTACAATAAGAGAGAACGTTACAACCTATGCCTTAACGTCGCAACCTTCCTTCCAAAAAGTCTAAACCAAAGACTCCAAGGATGAAGTAAGACTCCCAAAGATGAATAAAGATCACCTAAGCTAATTCCACCAGAATGAGAGTGCTATAGACCTTCCTCCCTTTCAATTGAGAGGAGCTTCATATTTATAATACCAAATGGATAGAGTAGGTTGAGAACTAATGGGAGAAGTCTAAGGGATCTTCTCTTGAGGTTAGGGAACCGAAGGACATCTCACCTATCGACTAGGGATAGAATTCCACCTCGCCATGCTTCGAGAAGTCGCTCGAAGCCCTTATTTATCCAATTTAACCAACCCTAGCGCACCTTGCATGAAGGAAACTGGCTCCAGGAATGGGGTAGCTCAAGATGCATAAGGAAAACTTGAGCCACTGACGCATGCTGCTAGATGACATATTGCGCCAGGCATGATCTATTGCTTGTTGCTTAAAGACAACCTATGCCAGGCATGATCCGTCGCCTGCTGCTTAAAGACAACTTTCGCCAGTGCAACTAGAAAATGTGGATACACGGATCAACAACTTGCTCTGGGTGTTATTGGTCAGGGAAACTTCAAGGATTGAGGCATGAAGTTGACATAGGACTCATGATGACGAGATTTAGGTGTAACAAAGGGATCGTTGGAAACATTAATATCTCGAGGGCCACTATATGTACATCCCTTCTCAACAGCTTGCCACCTCACTTTGTACTGATAATGGAGTTAAAGCTGTGATTTGGGCCTCGAGCTACTCGTAAAGGCTTGATTTAGGGTTCCATAGATCATTCTTTCATTTTCATTTTGAGGGATAAGGGAGAGCCAAGCTCTGCTCCGGCCTCTCTAGTGAGATTTGTTTTTGTATGGTAGTGTTCACGTCATGTTTGTTATATCCTTTACCTCCATAATTTGAGTTGGTTGTAGTATCTTCTCATAAATCCCTCAGCATTGAGTATTTACTCAACCTTCTTTTTCATTTAGGATTTGTCTACGTTGGAGGATTTTCAAGGATTCACCATTGTCAAAGGTATTGGTTAGACAGTTGTATACAGTGCTTTTAACATATTTGTTTAATTCAAACTTCACATTATGTATTAATGCTTATCTATGTTTCTTGTTTGCAGGTATACATTCGAGCTTGTGCTATGGAATCTAGTATGGAAGAGAAGGGCCTGTGCATAGCTCTCATGGGTAGGACCGCACTTTCTCATGTCCTGGTGTTTCTTGGAGAAGAGGCTCTAAACCTTGTTATGGTTCATGTGGAGCGGTGCTCCTTTGTTATAAGTTCATGTTTATGAATTTCTCTATGCATAGGTGATACCACCTTGTTCCTTCGATATGGATAGGAGAAACATACTGGAATTTCTTTTGTTTATCCTGTAAACGGCTTGGGTATGGAACTTACAATTCCTTCCCATGTTTTCCAAGATTTCAATGACATCCATATTTACAGTCACTTCATAAATATTTAATTGCATATGTATATTTACATTATACGTTTCAATTTGTAAAAACATAATAGTTTTTAAGAGTGGGCTTCGAACCCTCTGTATGTCTTCTGTATTCTATTTATTAAACCATTTTTTTACAGTATAATAGAAACGGGAACCCTCTATATGTCTTATGTATTCTATTTATTAAACCATTGTTTTTACTGTTTAATAGAAACGAGCTTTCCCTTAATGGGCTCGAACCTTGGTCTTTGTTTTGTATTACTGTAACTATTAAATGTAGACAAAATCTACAGTCATCGTATGGTTATAACTGTAATGTTTAATAAATTTGTTATCCAAGATTATTAGTATACAATGTTTATCATAAGACTCTTGTTTATAATACTATGGTACCCTTCGTTTCCTGTATATGCTTGTTCTGGAATTGTAATGTTTATATTAAACTTAGGAACAGAGCCTCATAGCTCTTGTGGACTCGACCTTGGGTCGTATGACTATTGAATGCTTAGGTTTCATATGTTTTTATATATTTTGTTCAAGTCGTGGCCTTCTACAGGCTCAGATTTGAGTTTTGATAAACATTTATTTAATCTCGAGCCCTTCGGATGTTGTTTACCCTGTAAAACTTCTGTGTGTGTGTGTATTCAAATCCTTGCACATTATTTTATGAGTTCGATCTGTATGTAATATTTAATAAATTCGAACTAAACATTTTTGTTTAGCACTATAGAGTATTATTATGGTAGAACATAGAATTTTGATTCCCATACTGTTTATATTGAAATGTTTTGTCCCAACGGACTTGGAAATAATATGTAGCTTAGAGATACAGGCATATACAGTTGGTTTTAATTCCTATATTATACTAACTATGCATAGATATCACTTTTTATAAGCTTACTATGATGCGTAATGTTTCTGTTTGTTGTTCTTGGATCTATTTAACATTCTAGGGTTCTATTATGAAATATTATGACTTTATTTTTATTTAGGGTTTTGTTTCTCAAATAAAATATGCAGAGTTAGTTTATAAATAAGAATCAAAATAATTAACCAAATTTATAAATGTGAATTTAAATAGAAAACAATTAGAACTAATTGTATTTAAAAGAAGAATTCTACTTCTGCAATTTTTGTAAACAAGCACGTAAAGCTTACTGTTGATTTTCATGGAACATATTTATTAAAATCCTTTCAAAATAAATCAATAAGTATAAAAATAACCATTAATATTAACTCTACAATTGTGAGGGTTTTACAGTCGCGTCCTATCAAATATTTATAGAAGATCAATGATCAATTTCACCTACTGTATTAAATAAATAACCAAAAGTAAAAATGTAGGATATTTAAGATAGAAAAAATGATCAGACTTCGAATTACAAACCACTTGAGTGAATTCCACTTTCCTCCCAGCCATAGGCCACTAACATTATGTTGCTTATTCCATAGGTCACCCCCCCAACCCAAACCAAGCACACTAGATTAGGATAACCATGGATTTGTTTTCTATCTCTTTTTACTGTTGCAGAGTAGTCACGAGGTTTTTTACTAGATCTTTGCAAACCTTATAATTTCACTCCCTTTCCACATAGTCCACTCTCATGAATAACGATGTTTCTTTCATGGTGTAATGAGCGCTCAAAGGCTTACAACTAAACCCTCCATTGAACTAGGATCCATTACCCCTGTAATGCTCTCTCTCTCCAAACTTTTTCTTTTAAGGGATAGGATTTTGTTCTATATCTAGGTCTCTCTTTCTAGGAAAAAGTGTCTCCCTTTTCCCTTCTTTCTCTCTTTTTATAGTTCTTTTATTTCCAAAAAGTAATTAGGGTTTATTTTCCTTATTCCTTTTTATTTAATATTCATTAGTGAATATTTTTCCTCACTTAATTCTTTTGCACCATTATTTCTTTTTATGTATTTAATTAATAGGTCATACCCCTCCTGGTGTGCTTGGTCCCTCTTTAATGTGGATTCCACTCAAGAAGTTTGGAATATAAAGTGAGATAATACTTTTATTAATATAATTTGATTCTCCAAAGTTTCTTCAACTCAACATCAATTCAAAAACACTTTTAGTCTTTTCACATTTGGTGCTCCAGAGTTGACTCAACACCAAATAATAACATATGAAATAACAACATCCTTGATGATCGAGAATCACATGACTCAACATCAAATGAAAACATTTAAATAATAAAAATACTTGATGCTCCAAAGTCACATGACTCAACATGAACTCAAAAATACTTTTAGTCTAAAAAAAAATCTTATTTGCAAAGGGGTTCTAAAATCGGGATATAACAATCGACATGATAAATAAGAGATTGGAACTTGGTATCACAAATGGATTTTGATGGCAAGAAGGAACACATTGATCAAGAGCATTATTGAAGCAATACCAATATACTGGATGTCCTTGGCACTCAGCCCGAAAGCAGTTCTAAATCATATTCGAAAAATTTGCTCAAAGTACCTCTCGTCAAGGACCAAAGAGGAACATATCCCTCCTTTGTCTCAATGGGATCTCTTATGTAAACCAAAAGTGATGGGGGGTAGGGTATTAAAAATCTACCCGTTTTCTACAAAGCCTTGGAATCCAATAGTCTATGGAGGTTAATCACTCACTCGGGCCCATGGAAGAAATGCATGCAACTCAAATACAATGCTCCATTAACTCTCATTTCCTGGTTGTGAACTCCACATCCTACTCAATCTAAAGGATATTTGTTTTACATAGGTATCAACAAATACTTCCATATTATTGGGGACAATATTGCCTGGAATCATGGAGACGGGAATTCAATGATGTTGGGAGTAGTTCCCATTATCTTCCTTGGGATTATTGATCTCCTACCTAGTGGGATGGCCCCAACACTTCACTCTCTAAATATTAGATATTTTTCAGACATTTACGAAGAGATACATGATCCAATTTTGACTCCTTGGTGATCATCCCAAAGTATTGAACTACAAGGATAGAACATAGAGCACTAGGGAAGATATATCTTTGGTTTGAAAAGGAGTCATATCAGTCTATCAGAGGACAATGACACATTAACATGGACTCACAATCCTGCTAGTGGTTCTTATCAGTCTAAATTGGGATACAAAATCTTAGCAAATGATACTGTAGTCAACTAACAACCAAGGAAAATTTTAGGGGCTAAACTTCACCCATGGGTGAAATAATAGGGTTTTAAAACTTTGAAGTGGAAATTTTTTATATAGAAATGCTTTAAACTATTTTAAAATAGTTTTCCCATAAATTAAATATTTTTTAATATGTAAACTCTTTCACCCATCCAAAAATATAAAGGAAAATCATGGTAATATATTTTCTCCCTCTATAATTCATGATGGATCGTCCAAGTTTTCCCAAAGATTTTTTTAAGAGTAGTTCGTCCAAGGTTTCATTAAAAAATGATTAAATATAACCTTTAGATGGTTGTTTATATGTCCATGGTTTTGGGTGACCCATGGTATATGCCCATGACATTGCATGTGGTAAAGCCTATTTAAGGACTTGAGAAACTCCATAATATTTAAAATATCGTTTCACAGTAAATTATATGGAAAAGTAAATTATATGGAGAATAGTTACAATCCAATTTTTTTTATTTACATTTGATAAATTAAACCTTTATTTTATTTGATAAAGTCATTTTTGTTCGTTAGTTTCTCTTAACAAATCACAAATGAATAATCAATATGGTTATTTTTCTCTCGAACCTTTCGCTATCAAATTTATATCGACTGTGGAGGAAGTGATTACTCCCCCTAGGTGTCCTTAATGTGGACATTATTGTCATATGCCTCCTTTGGATGTTGGCATAATTCCACCTACTCAAATCAATCGTCCCTAGAGTCGCATCCGTCCATTGATACAATAACACCCCACTCACCCATGTCGGCCATGTAGATTGTTGACCTGTTTCTCATTCCAATACCCCATTTTGTGTGCAAATTGAGCCACATGTCATGAGTGGATGGTATTACTAGATAACATCCCCACTCCTCAACAAAATCAACATCCTTACCCTGGGAGGAGATCTTATTCCATGCACATGACACAAATGACCATGTTGAAATCCTTTACATATCATCATCAGTCCTTTACATATCATCATCAATCCTGTCCATCACATGTAAAAATAACCATCTTTTGTTTTGTATATTCAGATGGTCATACATCCGCGGCTGTATATCCTTCCTTGAGGAAAGAGGATTTTACCTCTTCTTGCATTGTTGATCTTAACCCATTTCCCTCATCTGAATCATATTGCATTGTTGATCTTAACCCATTTCCCTCATCTGAATCATATGACAATAATGATGTCCATATCCAAATTTATTCAGAACATGACCATTCATGTAAGCCTGCAAATTATAAAATTGATATACCATCTTCTGCAATACTGCTACATCTTGCATTCAACGCACAAAATTTCAGTCCAGGATTAGAGAAATTTTCAAACCTCTCAAGCTGCAAAATGATTTTATATGTACAATATTTTTTTTTCCAGTTATGAGCATGATCTTGCAGAGGATGATGATCATTTTGTTTCAGAGCAAGTTGTTGTTCCAAAAGATCCTGCTACTAATATAACTGATCATAAAATTTTCTTTGCTTATAATGACATTCAATCCATTGATAAGGAGCTATCAGATCAAACCACAATGCTTTGTTTTTCACAAAATGTTGAGTAGCAGATCCAAGAGATCCATATGCCTATGCTGGCCATTCTTGAACGAAAACAATTCAGCAAGGAAGATGAGTAGTCTATTCTTTTTGTACAGCAAAGGAAGGTAATTTGTCTTGAATTCTATGACCCGGTGGCCATTTATTTAGAGTCAAAATGGAATCAAAATTCTTGCTTTTTTGACTTCAGAAAGATAGAATTCCGAAGCAGTGAGTATGGGTTGCTAGATCATTGTTTTTCATGCTTTTCATTTATTTCAGTCACATGCCTGCTCAAAGATGGAAACAAGTGTCGATTAGTTGATGAAATACTTGAATGGTTATGGTGGAAATTTTCTTACACTTAATCATAGGATTCCAGTTAGTTAGTGTAAGAGGTGTAAATAAATAAGCTTGATTCCCGAGCATTTGGTTTGAAGTTTCAGTTCAATTTGCAGATTGTTTTTCAAGTGTGTTGGCTTGCATTAGATTAGCAAAAATAGAACTCCATAGCCCAGTGGAAGGCTACTGATGCAGATTCTCACAGGAACAGTTTTTAAGAAAGCATTGGTCTGCATGTTCTTGGAGCCTCACATGGAGGACTCCATCTCCAATTAGAGCCAGATGTTAGTACTAAAATTAACATGCTAAAATTTGTAAGGTTCCGTTGGAATTGTGTAGACAAGAGGACGATCTCTCGGTGGAGAGCTGACCTATCCACTCCCATTTATACATTCACCTTTTGTATTGTATTATATATTTAGAGAAGAGGAGGAGAGGCCTTGGAGAGGATTTCCTCACTCCATTGTTCTATTTTAAAAAGTGTTTATATTTATGTTTGCAAAGAATAAGAGGAGCGGCCTTGGAGAGGCTTGGATCACTCATTTCTTATATCTTAAATAGCGTTTATATTTACGTTTGCAGAGAAGAAGAGGATCGGCCTTGGAGAGGACCGACGCACTCCATTCTTCTATTTTAAATATTTTTTATATTTAAGTCTGTAGAGAAGAAGAGGAGCGACATCAAAGAGGACTGGCTCAATACATTCTTCTATTTAAATAGTATTTATATTTACATTTTCGTAGTTGGGGAGAAGTAGTCTCATAAAGGACCCACCGAGAGAAGGGGCGACCTCGCTCCACTCTTCTCCTAATCATCTATTTTTGTTTTTATCTATTATTAAATCCTTCTTGTTGGTCGAGAGATGGTTAAATTATATACAATTTTATTTATTAGAGTTGGGAACTTTATTCATTTAAAATGGATAGTGTGAGATTTATTAGGTAGAAAAATGTACTAATTGTTCATGTTAATTATAATCCTAAATTATGAATAGACGGGAGCTTTAATATTCTAAGGTGTAGAACAAGAATATAATATTTATTAATCCAAGCTTATTAATTACTAAGATGAGCTTAGAATTTGTAAAGTCGGGTTTATTGGTCGAAGTCGAGGTTGTTATTGAAAATCAAATTTAAATATTGTTTAGTTGTGGCCATTGGCTTCTTGGTGAAAGTTTTATATTGTTACATTTTCCTTAGTGGATATTTTTCTCGGCTCGAGGGTGGTCTCTTGACAGAAATAATATAAGTTGGACACAATGTCTATGGTTTTAACACCCCGATTTTGACCACGTTGCATTTAACATGTAAATGATGTAATATCGTTATAAAATCATGGTGAGGAGCTCAAGGCCAAGGCCCCACCATTGATTTATCGTTCTTGTATCAGCAATTAAAAATCGATGCATGTGGATCACGTGCTAGCATGGAACAATGGAAACCATAAATATGATGTAAATGCATTTTAATAAAAATATCCACAACTAATTATGTAATGAAACAAGAGTATGGGGGCATGATTTTTACAAGGAATGGGGGGGGATATTCAAACCCTTGAATCCAATAGTGTCAATCCAAGCGTCAATGAGAGAACCCATGAACCATCAACTACCCATATTGAATTTTGCACCCAATCATTTATTTCTTCCAAGAGGTGGTTGAAGTAGTTAATGTTTTGTGAACTGGAATGTATGGATCTCCAATTTCGTGCATGGGAAAGCAATCCTTTTGGAAAAATGTGTTTTTCTTCCTGGGAAAGAAAATACCCACGAATTGGCTTCCCAACCCATTATTCATCCATGAGATTTGTTCTCTCACGCAATGCTTGCTTGCTAGGCATTTTCCTCCACAAGTTTGTTGTGTTTTCCTTCATTTCTAGATGGAAGAAGGGTTTTTTTGGGTTGCAGAATGACTAGGAGGAAAGGGAATTCGAGTTGGGGGTTCATAGAGGCCATTTTTTCCATTTGAATGCTCATATACCTGTTAGAAAAATCATTTTGTTCCCTGTGGTCATTTTTCCCTCTCAAATTTTGTTTTTATATGCCCAACATTTGTGCCTTGTTGTGTGTTTGATATATATCTATGGTTTAAGTCATGTACATTACTTATTTGGCTTGGAATTTATAAACCTAGTGAAAGGTGTAACCTCACCAAAGATTATAGGGATTTGGTTACCTTTCTATGAACACCCTAAAGAGCACTAGAAGAGAAGGTATTGCTAGAGGGATTGTGGAGCAGTGAAAGGGATACTTCCTTGTGTTGGGTGTGTAGGTATTGTGTGTGCCAAGATAGCTAGATCTTGTATAGGTTTTGATAGCTCTATGCTTGAGCTCACTAGCTTAGCAATTCCTTCATATCTAATACCTTAACAACTTGATAAACGAAGTTGTGGATTGGCTTGGTTGAGATGTGGTATATACTTGGCTATGTGTTAGTTGTTGTTCCCTTTTCCTTGTGGAAATCATTCCCATCTCGGGGGTGGAAGCTATGCTGAGATATTGATGAGCACAGTTGGCCTATGGTTGGGTGGAATGCTGCATTTGCATAGTCAGTTGCTCAGTACAGCTTCATATCAAGATAAGTATTCTCTTGTATCAATTATGCAATTTCTTTAATTGATGACTGTTATAATTATGCTGGAAACTTGCATGCTAGATGTTTGGATATAGTTTACGTCCACTGTTTATTTGTATTGTGGATATGTGTTTATTTGAATTATACATCTGCACTCATGTATTTTACTCGTTACGAATTTGAAAAATGAAAATCGGGCTAGTTTTGGAAGCCTAGATCTAGTTCATTTTCTCTTCCTTGAGTCGGATTGATGGAAGGTGACGTGACAATGGTTGGGAAGGAACGTTGCAGTTTAACATTTAGTCGTTCGCGAAATCAAATTCCATCTAAGTATTCATTATCTATTGTGTTGTTGTTATTTGATTATGTTCAAGTGTATAAATGTGCTCTATGGTGCTAGTGTTTCTTGTTACATGTTCAGTTGACTACTGATAATCATATGATGATAATGTTTCCACAATTAAGCATGCATAAATATGCCATGGTTATAGTTTGATAGTTGCATAACAACATGAACTTAATACATAAAGAATATTATTTCTTTGCTAGAATAGAATGCAAATAAACTATTACTGTATTATTAGATTTCTTAGGATTAGATTGTTATAAAAGCTTATTGTTGTCCTTATATTCCATGTGATAATATAACTGGTTAGTTAACTTTTATATTATGGATGAAGGACTTGGACTAAAGTAACATGCTAAGAATGTCAATAATTGTGCCATTGAAGCCTAACTTGTTACATGATGTATTATCATAATTGGCGATATATTCGCCACTTACATACTAAATGCTTTGCATTTGTAGGAATTATGTGACCAAAAATAGTTGGCTAAGGGTGATTCCATGAAGATGGGTAACTCTTTTTGGCCAAATATGACAGTGAAAAACAGAAATTTTATCCATGTATTAAATTGAAGCCGTTGAAACTCATATTTTCCAAATAAATTTTGACATGCGGTTGAAAACCGAAATGTAGAGAATTATGTTGGCTTTCCAATGATATTTTTTTCGAAATATTCCAATGTCATTTATCGTGTCGAATTTTCATTTAATGAAACACGTGTACTTAAAAATTTGAAGAGCAATTAACAAGTAGTTTGTGTTCGTGCACGATAATTTAATGTTAAAGTAATAATTAAAAAAAATGAACTATGTGAACATGATCTAGACAGAATGCACTAGGGCTTACATATTTTTCTTTTAATTTTTCTCGAAAAAATATATTTATTATTATTTTTCGAAAATGATCAATGAATATTTCAGTCGCATTTTGCACACATGTGTGTTCGTGCACCAAATATTTTAATTTTTTACATAATTTGAAAAAATAAAAATACCCTTTTGAAGAGGACGCGTTAATCTAGGGCGTGGGTATTTTTTCAAATTTTTTGGATGTGTATTTTGAATTTTGTGGATTTATCTTTGAGCTCAATCGAATTTGTGGGCATGGTTTTTTAGGGCAAGTTTTAGTAGAAATTTAAAAACAAAAGACATGAAAATAAAAATTCATAAATTATATATATATGGATAGAGGATTTGTTGACGAATCCAATGGTATCAAGTCCGCTCATTAATGAGCATTTAATGACATGGTTTAACTCTGTGGAAGGCAGACAAAACTTTCATTATGCAGTGAACAGGGCTCTCGGCCTGTTTTTTAAGCCCTCGATCGAGCTAAATACCTCGATCAAGGGTTTAACAACACCTTGAAAGAGGGTTTAAGAAGACCTCGATTGAGGTATTTTAAAACCCTCGATCGAGGGCCTAAAATGAGCCTTTTTATGTTTTTCAAAAGCTAGATCAAGCTTTTGCGAGCTTTTCAAAAGCTCGATCGAGGGTTTTAAAACCCTCGATCGAGGTATTTTAAAACCCTCGATCGAGCTTTTAAAACCCTTGATCGAGGTATTTTAAAACCCTCGATCGAGCTTTTAAAACCCTCGATCAAGCTTTTAAAACCTCGATCGAGGGTTCGAAAAATAATTTTTTTAGCTTCCATCCGCCAAAAATGGTGAACCACCTTCGTGGAATCACCCCTAAGATATTGGCTTAGCATTACCATTTATACATGAAATGAATTAAGTGTTACTTAGTCTTTCAAAAAGAGATTGCATGTTTCGGTTGCAGAAAGATATGGTTGGTTATGATCATAGTTAATATAGTACTTGTGCATATGGGTTGATATATGAAGTCTGGATTTGAGAGAAAACTCTATGCAACGAAAAGGTGTTAAGAATCTTATTATATTTCTCATAGGATTTAATTTTGTAAATGGTTATGTTATTAACCAATAAATGACTATTGTTGTCACAAAAGAAAACTAATGCCTTATTGTACAAATGTGAATTTGTATATACAATTATGGGACTTTGGTTTTTTTCCTTTGTTGGGAATAGTATCTTATCTTGTTTATATTTAAGAGAAAAATGTATACCCCATGGCCCAAATAGATATAGAGGGTAATGGGTACTATGATGATAAAAATCGAGTGCATAGGGAATTTAATATTGGGGATCATGTTTACCTCCAAGTGATACCAAGGAAAAGTTCCTCGAATCTTGGTAGTTGTACCAAGTTGTCACCAAGGTGTTGTGGGCCATTTGAAGTGCTTGAGAGAAAAGGCCTGGTTGCATATTGTTGGCCCGGTTTTGCAACCAGGCTTAGTGCTATGGGCACTTGCTAACTAGTAGCAGCAGTTTCAATGGAAATAAATAACAATAAACTAATTAAACAAGACTAACCATGGATCTATGCAAAGATATTAAGCAAATAACAAAAATAATTTAAAATCAAGAACAAGATAATATAAAATAATGAATTTGTATTGAAAGAATGGGGTAAGCAAGTGCTTGCGGAATCAATACCTCTAATGATGAGGTTGAATGGCTCCAAGGATGAGCAACTCCAATCTCCAATGGTCTCTTCTCCAATGTGGTTTGCAATGGCTAAAATGCTCAAGGGAGATTTCAGTAGCATAAGGATGAGATAATGGATGGATGTGAAATGAGGAGCCCCTACCACCTTTTTATAGGTTTTGGTGGTGGGGAATACCATTTGTGGTTTTGTGGAAATCAAATGGTATTGACCAACATGGTTTAGGTACTTTTCCCTCCTTTTTCCTTTTTTTGAATAAAAATAATATTTTAATTCCCTTTTTAATATTTTTTGGAATTTGGACCCTTTTTTAGGGTTTTTTATGCTTTTCAGGAAAAATAATCTTTTTTAATGGAAAAAGGGGTGTACTAAGGTCTTTTGGTGACCTTTTTGTTGGTTTAAGAGGCTCAGATGGTGGAAAAGTGGAAAAATGGGTCATGTGAATAAGGAAATGAGCTAGTGAGCACTTTTTAGGTGTTAACAGATTGCCCCCTGATGTGTGAGGGCAGGATCTCATCGTATGGCCGATAGACATCATAGTTCTTTTGTCCTTTTTTCTGGGGTTTAGGGGAGAGAAGAGACCGGTTGGAGACTGGAGCCACGGCCCTTGGAAACTGCAAAAACAAAAAATATTACATGGCCTCAATATGAATGAGGTATAATCTCTGATGAAGGACGAGGCGGGCATTCCCATGCTCGTATCAAGACATATACAAAACAATTAGTCCCAAGAAGGGGGATCTAATACGTAAAGAAATATACTGGTACATCATAATGGTCCAGAGGGGACATTATTGTGGGATATACTCGTGATCATGGCTGATCTCAATAACTGATACACTGGAATAACTGTTGAAACTGAAGGTGTTCAATCATCTGTATGGACTTAATGATTGTGAGCCATCTCTGGGAAGTATTTGTATCTGTATACTCGAGGGAGTATAAAACTGGGGTACATCTGAATACTGTCACCATACGCAACCCGGATATCTATAGAAAAAATGTAACTGGTTGTATCCATAGGTAGACTCTCAAATGTGGAGGAGTCAGGTCGTATCCGGGGTCTTCGACTAATAACTGAACGGACCAATACCCTGTGCGAGTCTCAACGATGCGATCAAGGTGTTGAAGTCGAGCATGTGAGAAACAACCATTCGGAGAGGCACTAAGTATTCCTCTCGAAATTATTCGTAGGCACTCATCATAAATGGTAATGAGTCCAAGACACAGGGACCTCTAGGTCTATCCTATGGAATCAATGTTGTTGTCGTCGACAGAGGGAGACCAGCAACTAACAAGGCAATGATGTTTCCTTGATAGGAGCACGAGGTGTAAAACTGAAGTGTTGTAGTACTGATGGTAGGACTGACATACTTGTGGGAACGGGAAATTAATGGGTCAAAAATGGGTAGACTCAAACTTCCTTTGTTCAGAGCATGATGACATGGTTGACCTGGCAGCGGATGGAACTGACTTGTAGGTGTAGGGATCATAGCTTTTTTAGGGACTGAAGGGTATGTACTGACTCCGGGGGGGGTGAAGCTGATGGTAGCTTTTAAGGGAGTTTTAGAGTGACATACTGCAGAATACTCTGAACAAAGGCGACCAGAATGGGGAAGCTTCTATGTGAGTAGACATGATCTGTTGTTGCGCCAAGAGGCACCATTGATTCCTTCTTCATAGTTTTGATGAGCTCCAAGAAGGGATAAAAGTGTGCTCTGAAATGGTACGGTCCTGTGGATTTTGCGAGCCCAGGACGGCTCATGCTCATAGTTGCTTTCATGTTTAGAGAGTCTGAAAGCGGTAAGTGGACTCTATTGGTGTTTCTTTTTCGTTAGTTTAGTCTCCAAGGCCCGAAAAAGCATAAAATGATGCGGATGGAGTACTCTTCTAGCCGATGTGACTAGAGTATACCTTTTTCGTAATTAGTCTACGAGGTCCGGAAAAGGGGTAAACTTATACCAGGTAGACGCCCTTTCAGATACGTTTAGCGAGCATGAAAGGAAGCAAGATTGCTCGGCGATCTTTTCATTGTTTTCGGAGTCAGAAAAGAGCTTAACAGAAACTCCCTAAGTGCCTTTTTCGTCAAAGGGGTTGCTCGGCCCGAAAAAGGGATAAAATTATACCGAACAAAAATGGATTGATGAGGGCGAGAAAAGGTCTCAAGCATCGTCATCAGTGCGGAAAACTGGATCCGGTGACATAAAGATTGTCGGACACGGCGAACAGCCGATGTGGCACGCAAACCGAGGTGATGAGGGAGCATGGAAGAAATGGCCGAAAAATCGAAAGGTGAGAGCGAGAAATGATCTCAAGCATCATCACGAGCGCGGAAAACTGGATCCGACGATATAAGGCATGCCCCAAACTGAGAACGGCCGATGTGGCACGCAAACCGAGGTGACACGGGGGCATGAAAAAATGCCCTAAAAATCGGGACGTGACAGCGAGAAATGATCTCAAGCGTCTTCACGAGCGCGGAAATATGAATCCGGCGGTGCAAATGGTGCGAAAAACGGAGGTCATAAGGACTCCGGAATGGTCAAAGGAAATAACTAGGTTAAAAAATGGCTACCAATAAAGGTGAGCCCACCAAGCCAATGATGCAGTGGTGGGGAGAAATGATGACCCGCGGGGGGGAACACTATGTGTATCAACTCAAATATACAAGTGACACGTGACCTCAAAAAAGGTTGAGATCACGAATATGAAAAAGTGAGCAGGGTTAATAACTTGCCCCCATGCTATGTGCATGGGGTTTGTGGTTGTGGATCACATGTGTGTTGGTTTGAACGATGGGCTCATTGAGGTGTTGAGATATAGATGATGGGGTAGGTTCAAAATGATTGATCATGCTCCCTATCCCGGGGTCGAGGTAATCTATTATGCCCCCTAACTCAGAGGTGTCAATGTGGTGTTCTATAATGGTAGGGTCGAGACCAGGCATCTCGGTATAGGACCAGGCAAAGACATCACAGAACTCTTGAAAGAGCTTTTTGTACGCCTGAGTTTCTGCTTGAGTGCAAGATGCGCCCAGCGAGATGAGCTCAGGTTTCCCTGGTGTTGTGGAAATGTCTATCTGTATAGTGGGGGAAATGTTCGACATGTTCCCTTCTTCAAAGGCATCCGGTGCTGGGATGGGGTCCTTTAACCAATCGACCTTAGTGGGTATGAAATCTTTCGATTCGACCGATAGCTGGTTGGATGCGGTGGATGTAGATGCTTCCGGGAGGAAGTACGAGCGATGATGCATATCATCCCAAGGGTAGTCGGGTGCCGTCTCTAGGTCCAAATTGTTCATCTCGTAGAGAGCTGCTCTGTAGTCTGGGATGTCAGGACAGTTGTGGGAGTAGTGGCCGTAAATACCGCATATCGCACATGGGTGGTTGGTACGCAGTGATTTATCACGAGGCATAGGGTTTGGATCTAGTTTGACCACCGGGATGTTGGGGTCGTCGTCCAACATTTGCATGTGTTCTTGCAATGCAGGTAACTGTGGACACTGATGGGTTGGATGGCCTAACTCATCACACAGCGAGCATTTTGGAGGAGCACGGAATACGGGGGGAGGTTTAACTACCTTGGCTGGGGGTACCGCACTGTATGGTTGTGGGCCTCTGCCCCCAGTGGGTCTAATGAGTGGAGGGGGATTCGTCGATGACGAAGGAGTAGTGATACCGGGAGGTGGTTGGGTAGAAGTAACAATGGGTTGCACTGGTTGCAGGATGACATTTGGTGTCGACGGTGGAATGGGAGGAGAAATATACCACACGGGTAATCCCAAGGTTAACCCGGGTAGACTAAGGGTAGCCATAACCGGGGCGCTTACTACACCCGAAGGAGGAAATAGAAAGGGGATTGTGTGGATGGGTGTAACCCCAATGTGACTAGGGACCAATGGTGGTTTGGGTAACAAGGAGGGTTGATTACCGGGTGGTTGTGTATTCTGTGAAAGAGTACAGAGGTTCGCGACGTGGGTCTCCGGTGATGGTGGTGGAATGACCTGGAAAGTAGAGGTCATCGGCGCCTCGGAGTAGAGTCCGGGTCCTACTGAGGAAATGAATGAGGTAGTTGCACCACAAACAGGTTGTTCAACCATGGGGAGAACATTTTCAGGT
This sequence comes from Larix kaempferi, assembly GCA_027924585.1. Lineage (NCBI taxonomy): Eukaryota > Viridiplantae > Streptophyta > Pinopsida > Pinales > Pinaceae > Larix > Larix kaempferi. Next base: position 964,607 of record BSBM01001372.1, on the reverse strand, counting down.
GTGGCAAGGGCCTTGGGGTCGTAATAGGTGAGCTGGTCGACCTTGACCACGCGTCCTTCATGGGGGAATTGCATGGTGCGAAATACGGATGAGGCAACAGCCCGCATGGCATACATGTAGCTGCGACCAAGTAAAAGGTTATAGTCTAGTTGGGCATTGATGACCTCAATGTCAATGAGCACGGTTTTACCTGCCAGCTGGATGGGGACATTGGCTAAAAGACCTTGGGGTTGAGCCGAACGGCCATCGTAGGCTCGTAATGCAGTGGCGGACTGCTGGAGAGTAGGGGATCCCAACTTCTGCCAAACGAATGTGGACATGATGCATGTGGAGGCCCCTTCATCGATAATGCACCGATGGATGACAAGATTCCGAACAGAAACGGAAACTTGGAATGCTAAAGAGGAAGGCAGGCGTGGTTCAGACTGGTCTGGATCGAATGCGATCAGCTGTGAATCGTTGGGGTCAATGGCGCCAATGGCAGAGAGCAAAGTCTTGCGCTGTGAAGGACAGTTTTTCAACACTTCTAAAGCAGACATGGCTGCAGGAGACTGGGCTAAATCTTCGACAATGTTATAATTTGACATAGCGCGAGCATTGGGATTACTGTTGATGCGACGAAGTGGGAAGCGAGGTGCTTTGGAAGCGCCATCAAGTGGAGCCGGAGGTATACGTAACGTTTGATCTGTGGGATTAACATTAGTATTCTTGTCGGCGGGAGGTGCTTCAGAAGTGGAGCCATATTGGTTCCGACGAGTTTGGAGGTTGGCATCGACAGTTGACATCATCAACAAATGGTGAGTACCTGAATCAAACATGGGTTGATCAGGGGCTGCATATGTGATCTGCTGTGGTGGCACGTTTCCCTGAGGGGGGGCTAACGGCTGAGTGTTCACTACACCCTGGTTTGGAAAGGGGTTTTGCAGCACCAAGGGTTGATGTTGAGGTGGTGGAGGGTTGGGTGGCGGCTGAGGAACCGCTTGCCCTTGACGATGTGCATCGTCGGTCCAGAGTTTCCGAGCTCGCTCCAAATGTGGGCAAGAATGCGTGTAATGACCATAGACTCCACAGATAGAACAAGGGTGGTTTGTTCTGAGGTTATTATTTCTAGGCTGCTTAGGATTCTGATCCGAATTGCGGTTGGGAGGAGCAACATTGTTATTCTGCGGAGGATTGGGAGGTGGAGGACCTTGCTGATGTTGTTGGTTATTACCGCGGTTATGACCTCTACCACGGTTCTGTTGCGCACCTTGGTTGCGCTGGTTGTTTTGGTTCTGGGGCTGGTTGTGCTGTGTGTACACTTGCCCTTGAGTAGTGGGAGGATTTTGGTTCGCCGCAGGTGCGGGAGCAGGTTGTGGTGGATAATAAGCTTGTGGGGCTGGAGGTGGTCCAATGACCTGCTGGGGTTGTTGGTAACCCTGAGCTATTGGAGGTGTTGGGTGAGCTGCCGCAGCATGCTGTGGATAGTACACTGGTTGAGGTGCAGCTGGGGGGGCGTATGCAGGTGGTGCATGACCAAAACACTGAGGTGGACATGAAGGTCCTTGGGTATGATGGTGATGTGCCATGGGAGCATATGAACTGGTTGCTCCAGACTGAGATGTAGCCCGCAAAAGGTCGGGACCATGGCTAGGATGTGTAATGGAAAAGGGTTGGGGATGCGAGGCCGTACGACCAATGATGCCATCAGCGGCATGGGATGCCCCCGGCGCATCATGTTGGGACGACTCGCCCCGAGGGGCGTCTGGAATAATGGTATATAGATAACCCGATTGGGAGTAAATGAGATCAAACTGTTGGGCTTTGAGGATGGCCTCTTCTTCAGACTGGAGTCTTTCGGATGCCACATCCTTCGCAATGAGAGGGAGAAGGGATTTTAGAAACCAATCTAGGAAGATACGGTCGTCTAATTTGATTTTGCAGAGGCTTCGGCGTCGACGCCACTCATGAATGTGGTCAGTGATGTGGGTGGCCGTATTCTGTCTGCAAGACAGTAGGATCTCGACGCCCGCATCATAGCGGACAGGTAACTGAAAGAACTGCAAGAAGGTCGAGGAAAGGGAGGTAAAGGTGGCATGCGTCCCATGGGGCTGCTCGATATACCACTTGGCTGCAGAGCCAGTGAAGGTGCGCTGTAATAGACGGAGGCGGACAGAGTCATCCACTATGGAGTTGGAGGAACACCATAGATGGAAGGACATGATATGGTTCTGGGGGTCCTCACCTGCCTTACCCTCAAACTTAGGGATGTCGGAGGGGAGTTTGGTGGGCATGTGAGGCCACGCAGGATCGTGTCTGATAGGGTCATTGGTGAGCCTGGCTAAATCTGGCAGGTTAAGACTTGCCATGTATGGTAAGCTAGCAGATGTGGTGATTGGAACTGGGATATGCCTAGTCATTGTGGTGTGGGGTCCAGTAGCACCTAAAGGTATGCTAGGTATGGAGGGTATGTGCCCTCCAATAGGTGTAGTCTGGTATGGGCCAGCGCCTCCAAGTGCAACATGGGTTACACTTGGGTTAGGAATAGCAGTGGGGATTCCTGGGATAGGGTTTGTGGAAACCAGAGGGGGTGTGACCCCTATGTTGGGCATACCCATAACAGGTGGTGGACCTGTGTTGGGAATTCCTATAACAGGAGATGGCCCTGTGTTGGGCATTCCTAAATGTGGAGTGTTGCCCATATTGGGCATACCCAGGGGGGTGGTTGTTGCCGTGGATGGCACCGCCGCAGAAGGGTCTGTGGATGTCTCACCTATGGTGCTGGTAAACAATGGATCAAATGGTGTTCCAGCCATAATGGTGGTTGGTGGTAACTCTGTGAGGTTTTCGGATTCTACCTCCAAATCAAATGTGAAGTGAGGTGTGTCAGAATCGGATGACTGTCTAGCTGATTGACGATGTGTCGAATCAAGGGATAAGGCTCTGCGTCCGTGACGTGGAGAGCCAAGTGGACTAAACTCTGGGAGTTCGCCCTGTAGACGACGAGAGCGTCTAAAATTCTCAATGGTGAGAATTAAGTTTTTTGTGTGAAAAAATGTGTTTAAGTATCAGGTGGTGATATATATATAAAAGACTCAAAACCCTAATGCAACCAAGGGTGCAAGAAGGGGAGTGAAAAAGAAGGCTCTCAGGCCAAAAAAAAATCAACCTAAAAAAAGGCACTTATTCTAGCAGCTGTGCTACAATAAGTGGAGGAATGCAACAAATGGTCAGAGTACCAACATGCAAACGACTTCTATAAAAAATAGGTGTAACTAGACCAAGGGTGGGTTGAAACATGCAAACACCTAACTAAAAGTATTATGACTCAAACACACGATATCCTCTGCAAGGTGATGAAATCCAAGTCAGACAATATGAATGTTGAGACAATGGCTAGATATCCCCCTACCGGGAGGGACACCGGGTAATCAATCCTAAAGACAGGCTACTAGGATACTCCGTTCATGACGCGTCGAGAAAAGGTAAATCTGCCGTTTGGTCCTTTGATCGCAATATCCCAATACAGGGATATCCCGAGAACTACGAATGGTAGCCCTTCGGTTACTGAATGGATTTCGGTATTCCACTCAGGCTTCCGGAACCATCTTCACGACTTCAACCCTCCTAAGGGAGAGGCCTTCCCACAAACCGGTTGTGACCGTGCCAAAAAGTACTAAGAGACTTTAGCTCCCTAATTGGACAACTTCTATGTCTCAGATGTAATAACGGAGGGGTGTTATTGGAACACCTATCCCCCCAATACTACCTAGCTACAAAGTTCTTTTAGTGTTCCCCAAGTGGGGTTTAAAAGTGTGTTGAAATTAGGGTACGTTTTAAGGCTTAGTTCAATTAAGTGATCGAGTGAGTGCACGTGAGGTATTGTAAACTGAACTTGAAAAAGGTAAATGCTTTACAGGAAATTTTCAAAAAACGAAGGAGCTTTTGAAAATAAAAAAGCAAATATTTATGACTTTTTCAAATAAATGGAAATTAAATTGCTTTGCAAATATCAACTCAAAAAACAAAGGATCTTTTGAATTATGAAAGCAAATAATAGACTTCTTTAAAAGAAATAAATGGATTTCTTTTTTCAAGGAAATTGCTAAGGGCAAGAGTTTAAAGAAGTAAACAGGAAATTTTTTAATCTAGATAAAAATGCAAAAATAGATCTTTCTTTCAATTGATGAAATTTTTTAAAAAGACTTCTTTCACATGTGCATTCTAAATATTAAAATGTTCCTATGGCTGTAAACAATGTTGGAATCTTAGTACTGTAAAATATGAGCCAAAATGGGTGAACTGAAGTGATAAATAACACTAAAATACAATATTAGATAAATTTCTATGGAAAATTTCTTAAATCTAATAGCATATTTGTATTCCTTGATCGAAAACACCCAATTTGAAAAAAAAAAATCGTTTCAAACGGAGTTCGGGAGAGGGAGATATGGTCGTTTGAAAATTAAGCTGCGCGGCCAAAAAATCACATGGACCGCGCGGGTTTTGGGCCAAAAGTCGCGATGGACCGCGCGGGTTTTGGGCTAAAAGTCGCGATGGACCGCGCGGGTTTTGGACTAAAAGTCGCGATGGACCGCGCGAGTTTTGGGCCAAAATTCGCGATGGACCGCGCAGGTTTTGGGCCAAAAGTCGCGATGGACCGCACGGGTTTCTGTCGCACAGTCGCGATGGGCAGCGCGGGTTTTGACCGCGAAGCCGCGATGTGCAGTGCGGAAACAGGCTGCAAAGCCGCGGTGAACCGCGCGGAAAAAAGCCGAAAAGTCGCGATGGACCGTGCGACTGTCAGGCTAAAAACCGCGAGGTGAAAGCCGTGCACGGAAGCCGAAAAATGAACCCAAAAATTAAGAATTCCGGGCTGTTAATGGCAATAGATGAGGCCAAAACTTAGAGCAGCAATGGATTTGCTGTCTAAGATGGCAGATCTATGGATCTAAAGGTTAAAAACTAATAAAAAACTAAGATTAAAAGCAAAACTAGAGATCTATTGTTCAAAACCCAACGGAGTCGCCAAAAACTGTTGGCCCGGTTTTGCAACCAGGCTTAGTGCTATGGGCACCTGCTAACTAGTAGCAGCAGTTTCAATGGAAATAAATAACAATAAACTAATTAAACAAGACTAACCATGGATCTATGCAAAGATATTAAGCAAATAACAAAAATAATTTAAAATCAAGAACAAGATAATGTAAAATAATGAATTTGTATTGAAAGAATGGGGCAAGCAAGTGCTTGCGGAATCAATACCTCTAATGATGAGGTTGAATGGCTCCAAGGATGAGCAACTCCAATCTCCAATGGTCTCTTCTCCATTGTGGTTTGCAATGGCTAAAATGCTCAAGGGAGATTTCAGCAGCATAAGGATGAGATAATGGATGGATGTGAAATGAGGAGCCCCTACCACCTTTTTATAGGTTTTGGTGGTGGGGAATACCATTTGTGGTTTTGTGGAAACCAAATGGTATTGACCAACATGGTTTAGGTACTTTTCCCTCCTTTTTCCTTTTTTTGAATAAAAATAATATTTTAATTCCCTTTTTAATATTTTTGGGAATTTGGACCCTTTTTGAGGGTTTTTTATGCTTTTCAGGAAAAATAATATTTTTTAATGGAAAAAGGGGTGTACTAAGGTCTTTTGGTGACCTTTTTGTTGGTTTAAGAGGCTCAGATGGTGGAAAAGTGGACAAATGGGTCATGTGAATAAGGGAATGAGCTAGTGAACACTTTTTAGGTGTTAACACATATACAATTGCATTGTCTGCTAATTCTAGAGATCACAATGTTTTTCATGTTTAATTGCTTAATATATATGTACATGATCTTAACCATGCAATTGATTGGGATGTGATCTAGGTGGAACCCAAGGGAGAGTTCCAAACATACACATTATACATCATCAACAAGAAATTAACATAATTTGATCTGGAATGGAGACATTGGACATGTAAAGGTGTAGTGGAAGCACTTCAATGGTCCTGGTGAGGCTATGTGGGAGCTATAAGATGGCATGAGAAAGCCATGTCCATTTTATTCTAATCTTGAGAAAACACCAAGAACTATGTTATTCCACTTTGAGGGAGGGGACTTTAATAACCCCAGTTTTGGCCCTTGGAATGTAATAAATTAGATTATGTAAAATGATGTAAATATGCTAGTATGAATTCTTAGTGCGGAGATCAAGGCCAAGGCCCTACCAGTGAATCTATAGGCATGTATAAGGTAAATATTTCTATATGGAACATGTTGTTGGCTTGTCATGATGACTCAAAATATGTAAATGTTATTTTGGAAAATAATAAAAGGGTCCAAGATGGTTTTGCAAAGAGCACAAGAGGGGAAGCGGAAAGGGTGCCGACGAGAGATGAAATCCTCTTTTTTCCAAGTTTCAGCCTTAGAAATCATCCATTTCTTCCATGCTCCTTAAATGAGGCATTCACCTCCTTTTGAATTATTAAATCTAATCATTGAATGCATGTGTGAGGTTGGTGGGAAATTATTCTCATGTAGTTATGGAAGAAAGGATGAATTTACTTTCATGAAAATTGTAAAAGTCCTTGCTTCTATGGTAAGAAGTAATGCAAAATGTCTTTTCACCAATCCTCTCATCTCCATTGGAGTCTATCACTCCTTTTCCACATATAATTCATACACTATGTAGCATTCATGTTGTTTTCTCCATTGTCAATTACCAAACTAAGTAAATAACCATAAAATAACATTGTGATGAAGAACTTGTAGACATTAGAGTGAAGAGGATGGATATAGGTGAGCATTGAAGTTGGGAAAGGTATGAACATGTACCCATTGTTTATTTGTTGCTCTGGGATACTTGAGAAGCCATGAATTAATGTTACAAGAGGTTCTCTAAAATCATACAGTAGGTTGGGCTATTTATGCACACAATGAAGGGTATTGTAAGGGTTGGGTACTCTGAGGGAATGTTGAGCATAGAAAGAGTAGGCCTTCCTTGTGTTGTGTGGGGTAGTAATAAGGAGTTCCATGGTTGGGATGGTTGAAAGATATGCATGCAGTGCTCAATGGCGAGAAAATTGGCTAAGCATGAGAGAAAATGGGTTGGGTTGAGAGAGAGAGAGTGAGAGAGAATCATATAGGTGTCTCCTTTTCCCTAGTGGCCTCGTAGCTCTACTTGGGGATGGTATCTATAGCTAATACCTATGGTTGAGTGGAAAATCGCTCTTACATAGCCAATTGCTTAGATCTTATTCAATTAGAAGATAAGTATTATCTGATGTCTATGAATGCAGAATGATTATATTTAATTTCTTATGAAAGTGTTTGTTAATGCATGAATGTGTGTGAATGTAGTTTTGATTCCATTATGTTTTATCCTCATGCACCTGCTCATGCATTCCATAGTTATGTTTCCCATGGGAGGCTTAAAATAGTTTTGAAATTGAATAATGCATCCATGAGATGAAATTTTGAAACCTGAACATCATAACTACCCCCTCCTATGGTTAGAATGATGCAAGGGGATGCTACAAGTACTAACAACATTTTTTTTGAAAAATGCTAGTTGATTAAAAAATTGAAAATATGGACGAACTTTATGACCAACAACAAAAAAAAGATAGATTCTTTACTTACGTAAATGTTTCCATATGAGAAATATCATGAAACATAATGTTTGAAAATATTTATAAAAAAGAAATTGCAAGAAATAAATCAGTAGATGCGTTGTTTGTTGAAAAACTATTGAAATAATAGAGAATTTAGCAAAAGAATATAATAGCCATATACAAAGGATAGAAGCATGGATCCTCCTTACTATGCATATTGAGATGCATTGGTTTCAAATTTGGTGAATGAACAAAGTGAACTCCATACAACTTAGGGTGTGGAAGAGGCATGCCACATAGGGAATCTATGTAGAAGAGGGTGCAAAAAATGGAAGGTTGTAGAAGGGAGAAATTGGAAACAATAACAAAAATAACATATCACAAATTTTATAGCATAATTGGCTATATAGGCGATTGTCATGTGAGATTGTTTCATAGAAAAAATCCTTACAACATAAAAACAAATAGTCCAATATGGCAGTTAACTACAAGATATATACTATTATGTATCCAAAATTTTCTTTATAACCACATTCTTTATCTATATGAGTATTTTGGAAATCATAATGTCTTACAAATTGGAATAACAAAACTCCTATACCCAAAATATAAGAATAAATAAAAATAAATAATAAAAGCTACTACTTCTATTAGATGGACCACATATATGTCTCCATTATTATTTCTTCATTGTGCATATCCATTGTAGTTTTATTTTTATTTTTTTATGGTTAGTGGATCTTACAATATCTTCCATAACTAGATCGAGGGTGCACTGAATCAAAGCAATTTTAGCTTCAGTATAAGAGAAGCCATTGAAATATGGGTCACTTGTAGTATAATCCTTAGAAGGGGAGTGGGTGGAAAATTACCCATAGAAAATCTAAAGAAACCCCTACTCTAGAAACTAGAGCCTTCAATTCCATAATTTGAGCATCCAATTATGGATAATTCCCATGGAAAATTATGGTGAAGGACAATAATTCCTTCTTTTCTTCTCTTAGTTCCATCAATTGAGTTTCTTTCTCCGAAGCACAATCATCGTAAAATCTATTATGATTTCTCAATTTACGCTCATTTTCCTCTTACCAATGAACCTGAACTTTCACTACTTTCTTTTTCACATCTTTAAAGGCCACATTTCACTTCACAAGGCACCAAGTGAATCCATGAAGATGGGTGACACCTTTGGAAAGGTGGGCAGATAGGGATGGGTTTTTTCATATCAAGCTATTGTAATCTATCAATCAAGATATTAAAATCTCAATCCAGATATTGAATTCAAGCCTTCGATGAAGATAATTTGGAAATCAATCCAAACCCTCCATCAAGAGTTTAATTGGGTTACAAAACCCTCAATAATCCATTGAGATCGACTGATCTTATAGCTATCTTGAACCCTAGAGCTCTCAAGCCTAAGGATCATATTATTTTTACAGAAAAAAGAACAAACACAAATAGACTTTTAGCTAGATCAAGGTATTTAAAAAACAAATGTAAAACATATAGTGTGCATAAAAGCACCAAATGATTTGCAAAACCATGTGCACAAGAGGAGGTCAACCTATGAAATTATGCAAGAAATCCCAACCATATTAAATAGTAAATAGTAAATTCCATTCATTAACAAAATACCATGGGATGCAAGGGAATATCATGAGCCAACACCATCACAACAACAAACCATGAACAAAAACACCACGTCCAAGGAGAATATGCTCAACCACTCAAACGAGTGAGAGATGATAATATAATTCCTCCCCCCATACACACACACATTTGTAATAAACATTCTAAATGGGACAAGCAGCTTGTGGCTCATAGTAAATACCCAACAAAGGGCCTAAATGTTATTGCATATCAACGTTGATTTCATCATAAGGGAGGGGTATTAAAAGACCCTAGGATTCATGACACGGTACACCTTGTTTTTCATTAATCATAATGAAACTTTGGCTAATTTCTCCAAATTGGGTCTATCCATCCCATCACCAATATTGTTATTGCCTCCATCAATGAATAAAAACATTGACATTGGATCCACTAAGTGGAGGCCATTTATAGAGGCACATATCCATCATTGATCTCTTTTGTGTAGACTATCTCTAACAAATTTATTTTGGGAATTCACTCCACAATTGTCTCATAAGTTGGTAATATATCTCCTCCTTGGTATATTTGATGGATAAGGTTGAGGCCATCATGCTAGAAGTTTCATTTGGAAGCCTAGAACTTGCTACATTATCATCTAAATGGGTTTTAGCTATTGCTGCTACTATTGGTTTACATTCTTCCATTTCCTTGGATTCATTTTTTCCATTACCTTCTTTGGCCCTTACATCGAATAAGAATGTTGATTTTCCCACTTGAGTCATCTTTCCTAAAAAATAGTACCATAGAAAAACTTCTTTAAACCTTGAATATTAATCCATTGAGTTCCAAGGTTTCTAAGTGGAACCATTGCATTATTAAGTCTTATGAACCTTCAAGGTGGATGCTCTTATTTCTTGAATAAATTTGTTGCCACAGAGAGATTATTGGCCTCTAAGATAGCCAATTTTACTTTGCATGCCAATAATACTAACTCAAAACACAAGCAACATTTTTTTGACACTTAAACACCCTTAATTTGATGAGTGGAGTAAAGAGAAAAGTTCCTTTGAGCATATCACTAAGTTCAAAGTGTTGTTGTGTTCACATGCTTCGTCTAGATCATTCACTTCCAAGGTGAGTGGCCTCCTGCTCTATATGTCTTCATAATAACTTGTTCTAAGTTTAGAATATGAAATAATGATAAGTAAAGTCATTAAATTTAGCAAGAATTCCGTAGAGTTGTGCACAACGTAGAAAAATAGAAAAAAAAATGTCCATTTGACGAAATTTCAAACTAATTAATTTTAATACATGAAAACCCCCTTTCTTGTTTTCCCTTTGTAAACATATAACTCCCTCACTCAATCTCAAATTTCCAATCCATCAAAAGTAAAGAATGTAAAAAACAATAATATTTCGAACTCGATAAGGAACATGGATGTTTTTCACAAGCACAATGTTGAAGAAAGCTCGTCCAATGCAACTAGCTTAGACAACCAACCAACCTAGGGCTTCAGGGGCACTCCTCCCTTGAGGATGCAACCGACAAGCTAGCTCAAAACCAACCTAGATATTGAGGAGTGCTACCCACTTAAGGCACAAAATCCTAGGGGCCTCTATGTTATTTAATTAATTGTTGTGTGGGTTAGTTAGTTAAAGAATATCTTTTCATATTGGAGCTTGGACATATCCATATTATATTGTTTTCTTATCCTTGAGTGACATGCATCCTTAGATTAGGGTTTTGGACTTGGAGAGCTATGTAAACTTATGAAAGTACAAAGGACTCATTAATAAATTTAAGCAAGTTCTTGTGGTCTACAATTTCTAGGCTTCTCATGTTTTATTCTCTTCTTTAGATCGGTTAAAAAAAAATTGTTTCATATGTTGAATTGGTTTTAGAGGAAACTCATTTCTTATCATTTGGTATAAAATCATTAAGATATTGTCCTATTCCTTTTCACTTATTTAGGCTTTTTTGTAATCCACCCTCCCACCCTACACACCCTATTATCAAGTCCTGATCGTATATCACTCTCCTCAACTCTTAATCAACATTTCATTCGAGTGTCAATCACTTTGGGTTTTCATCTACAACTCTACGACAACATCTCTCTATCTCTCAATAGCTCTGAATGGAACTTAATCCTCTAAAGATGGAGAGCCTGGTTAACACAGAACTTAATCCTTTGAATAAAACCTACTCGAGCTCCACCTCTAGGAGGTTTGAGTGTTGCTTAAAACTTAGAATCCATATCACAACTCTCACAACTCCCAAATAATAGACAAATTTCAAAAAAATTCTTTCATTATATTTAAAACAAACATATCTAGTCAATGCACACAAATTACACATTTTAACATTTTACACTCACATTACACATTGTCCTCCACATTCCAAATGACTATTGTCTAATAATACAATGCTTTACACCCACGGCCAACATAGAGCAACTCAAAGAACGCAAAGTTTCGATTGATTCGGAACTTTAATGATGACCGTGTTGTTGATCGTATTCTTTAAATGCAATTTTGTTTAGCCGACCCTGACCATCTTTGCCAAAAGCATTGATCCTATTATTTATCCTAAAAGTGATTAAGCATTGATTCATATAATTACAATACCGCTTCTTATCACAAAGCAGTTATATGTTTTGGGACAGTCCCTGAAGCGACACATCTCAAAGATCGGGTGGCTCCTTATAAATCATTATATATTGGATTTGCAGTCAATCATAGACGAAAGAACATAATTTGTTTGAAGGTTCATCTTTTCACTCGGATTAGCTTTATCGATCTTACAGGAAAAGAAAAACTGTGGCAGCTGTAAATTGTTTGACATTCCTATTGAACAAACAGAAGCGGTAATGCAGGGAGGAGGAGAAGAATTTGAAAGGTACTCAGTCTACGTAGACAATGTGGATTACTGGTGCACATCACAAGATCTGAGGACACATTTTGAGAGCTGCGGGACAGTGAACCGTATCACAATTCCAACAAACGAGTTCGGGAACCCAAAAGGGTATGCCTACGTGGAGTTTGCAGACCTAGACAGCGTGGACAAAGCCCTTCTCTTGAATGGCTCCAGCCTACGGTCCCGAGATATCACTGTGGCTCGCAAAAAGAAACGCTCAAGCTGGAACAACAATAACAGCAGCAGCCGAGGGTTTGGCCACCCCATCGAGCAGCAGCAAGCAACTAATTCAAGAATTGTTGCTGGCAATTCTAACAGATCATCACGCCCACCACCATCTGCAAACACAAACAACAAGCGCCCCATTCAGCAGCAGCAGCGGCAGCAACGACCAATAGGAATAACCACCACCCCCGTTGCTGCTACTAATAATGAAAATACAAACTACAGCAGCCGCCGCGTTGGTGCGGCCAGTTCTAACATATCATCACGTCCACCAGCATATGCAAATTACACAAACAACAACCGCACCATTCAGCAGCAGCAGCGGCAGCAACCACTACCACCCAATTCACGTTTCAGCTATGTACGACCCATAGGAATAACAACCCCCACCGTCACCTCTGCTAATAATGAAAATACAAGCAACAGCACCCAAGCTACCCAAATCCCCACTGCCTCTTCCACTTCCTCAGGGCCGTCGGCAAATTAATTCTATTTTTATAAATAATTTTTTTTCATTAAATAACTAATTAGAGTAGGCTCTTTAAGAAGTAGTTACAGGTTGTTGTTGGATCAGATCTCTAGTCTCATTAGATTAACAGTATCTTCATAATTTACTTCTTGATCTTCTAATTTTTAGTTGGATTGTGTTGTAGCTGTAACTACTCATGTCTCATGTCTCTTTGCTTGAACATTTGGGTTTGATGATTTGGAAGACCAGGTGTTAAAATGGAGAAGTTGAACATCACCATGGATTTACATCATGATATGTTGGTTGGTATCCAATCAAGTTTTATTTGGAAGGGTGGATCCAAGTTTGTGGAGCAGGAATTAGTCCATAAGCGAAATGTTGCCATTGTTGAAATTTTGATCTCCTGTCTATCTAATGAAATTAGAGATGTATAGGGATATTTGTGTTGTTTCACCTCTCTAAATTTTGTTCATGTTATGTTTCTACATCTTTATGCTTGGCAAGTTTGTAAAGGTTTACAGTAATATCTCGAGGTTGAAAGTCGATGATAAACGGTTGGGTATATCTCTATGGATCTTTGAGCCTGGTTATAATTATAATTTGGGAATCAGTGTAACCATTTTGGTTGTTTCCAACGGTTCTTTAATATAAATTTTATTTGCTTTTGTTATAAAAAAATAATTAATAATTATTATAAAATACTCATTTTAATAATACTCAAGTATGTTCATTGGAGTAAATTAATGATAATAATTATTAATTATTTGTCATTAACTTTACATTGTTTATTGTATCAAACTTTGTGGCAAATTCTATCAAATTTTTTTTAGACCTTACGAGTTTTGTTTAAATTACATAATTTTTGAACTAAAAGTTCATGAACACAAACCATATGAATTGAATTATATGATGGATATTGTACCTATCTCTAATAGAGATTGCATTCTAAAAAAGGGGATGATAGAGAGTTGGAAATTACTCTCTAGATCCTCTTAATGATATGGGATTTTTCTATCTTCTTCATGCAATAATACTTTGCTAAATTTGAAATCCCCATAGAGTTGAAGAAATTTATGACATGGATATCTTTAAATCTATTGTTGAAAAACCCTAACACCTCTTGTGATTCTAGTGATGTTATCATAATGGATGAGACAATACCCTAAACTAGGGCTAGTACACCAAAACCTTACCCAAAATAAAGAAGCACCAACCTTGACCTAAATCCAAGATCATACCACCATAGAAAAAATACCATTGCATACCCTAGAAGACTCTTAGTAGCACAAAACCTTATGGGGAAGAACATACTAGAATATTCTATCACTAATGACGATAGAGGCTATCAGACCATAGTGTAAAAGGGTACATATTGATAAAAGTCGAAGAATACATTAGATTTTAGATGGGTCAAGTCAAGTTTTGGTATAGTATAAGGATAGTGTAGTTAATTCCTCAACAATGAACATTAATGTGTATTCTCAACTTTCTTTATTGATTATTTTGTTCTAGATTTCCATGATTCTAGAGCTCACCCTCTCATTTCTAATCCCTCCAATTTTATATTTCATTGTTTGCTTGTAAGTTTTAGGTGTTGAAAGTGGAATAGAGGAATAGATCATAAATGCTTTAGAATTTTTTAAGGAGGTATCAAGAGCAGATATAGTGGAGAAAATAACTAAGAAGTTTGTAAGATCCAATAAACAATGGTCGAGGGTGAAAATCTAAGAATACTCTAACATATATACTAAAAGGATGATATTTTCTAACATATGATGCAATGGGTATATTTTGTGGGATAATAATAGCATGGAATCAATCTTTCCATATTCAAAGTTTATAATTCATTGACATAGGGATCACGACTGATCCCCTTTCTCAAGAACTTGGGAAGTTGTTCACAATGGTCAATTTATATGGGTCATAAAATAGCGGAAAAAGTAGTGGGATATCTAGGAGGAGACTTCAATTTTCTATATTTTCTACTTCAATACAGTTAGAGTGGGGAGATGAGAATATTAATTTTTTTTGCATAATTATGTAAAGGGAAGAAATAATTTAATACCTTTTGGTGTTTTCTGAAGCATAATGGGTCTATTGCTACTACATTTCAAGATATTGTTGATGACAGTGCCTCTTCTTTTAAATAGTTATACAAGGATCCAAAATGGGTGAATATTGTTGAGATATGGTAGGGGTTTTTCTTACATTCATAGATGAAAACTATAATGAGGACATGATAGCTTCATTTACCAAGGAATAAATCAAAGAAGTAATTTACACCTTTAAAAAGATAAAAACCTTAGACAAAACTATTGGACCAAATAATTATTCCCAGGCTTCTATGATAGGTTGGAAAATGGCATATTAGTTATGATGGAAAAATCCATGACCTTGAGAAAATTATTGGGATCCCTCAATTCAACCTTCTTGACCCTAATTCCCAAAAAATGTAGGCATTCATCCTTTGAAGACTTCAATCTTATCTCATTATGTAATGGTGTTTATAAAATGATTTCAAAATTTATCTGTCATGAACATAAATCAACCCTCTCATCCTAAATAGTTTAGGTTCCATCACCAAATTCATGAAACAATGGCAGCAGCATAAGAAGGATTTCACTTAATCAATTCCAAGAAACAATTATATTATGTGGTCACAATTGTGTACTTTTCCAAGGCTTTAGATAGGTAAAATTGGATGTATTTATGGTCTAACCTTCTTCATATTGGATTTCATCTCACATTTGTTAACTGGATTAAAGTTTGTCTCAATTCCTCCTCTTTATCTATTCTAATATATGGATATACCTTGATATTATTTAGACCTTGTAAGGTCCTATTACAAGGTTGTTCGTTGTCTCCACTATGTCTCTTAATCATTCTTGAAGTTCTTAGCACAATTATGGGAGATATAAAGAGAAGAGTAAGACTAAAATGTATTAATATTGATTGTGTTGTTTTGATAGGTCAATTTATTTTGTGGATGATATCATATTGTTCAATGGTGGCTCTTTTAGGGAAGAAAACTAAATTAAAATAGATTTGAATAATTTTGGGTTAGCAACTACAATCATGGAAGTTAACCTACATAAGTCCATTCTTTCAATGGAATAAATGAGAGACTAGAAAGAACAATAAGAAAAATCCTTCCCTTCTAGGTACACCCTTTAATCAAAGAGTGAAGTGTGTAGGTTTCATGTTAAAGCAAAGTGACTATGGATATATTAGTTGTGGTTATGCCAAAAAATGGAAAAAAATCACAAGCAGATGCATTAGGTGGTTGTATTTAGGAGGTTTTTAAACCTTGGTAAAATATTTCTTACAGGGAACTCCAATTCACTCACACTCATTAGCCTACATCCCAATTTTCATTTTGGAAAAGAAAAGAAAATCTGTTCTTTAAATTTTCATTAATGAAAGGTAAAAAATATAGCAGGGAAGTTCCCCTTAATAAAATAGAAAAAGCTTACTAAACTCAAATCCATAGGGGGGTGGGGATTAAAAATAATCCACTGATTCATAAACTATTTGGGTGCAAAAGCATATTGAGGATTATCAAACATCAAGGGATATGGAAGCAATTAATTAAATCTAAGTACACATATCCTCTATCAATTGAATATTGGATTTGATCTAGGAACAAATTAATATATGGAAAGAGAACATTATGTGGAAGGATTTAACCTTTGATTTCCCCTGTATTGGAAATTGGTTTGTGTGGAAGGTAATGAATGGACTAAGAGTCAAAATAGAGGAATATCCTTCGATAAGAAGAGATGGGAAGCATAGGAAATATGTTCAACTAGTGGATATCCTCCTATACTAAGGGATATTATCCATGATTAATGCATTAACATCAAGAATTGGCTCCTTATGGACTTATGGATGGAAGAAATTAGGATATCTAGCATTGGAAGGTTGCTTGATAGGTCAGTGGGATACATTGGTTAACATACTATTGGTGTATTCTATTAAGTTGATAAATATTGAATCTACATTAATGGTGTCAAAACCTAATTGGGGTATACAAAGTTAGAGTATGGTCAGAAAGTGATGTTTTTATCTAATGAAAAAGAATAATGTTGGTGGTGTAAACTAGCCCAAAATAAAAAGGTCCCTCTAAACTCTGAATGTTTATTCTAGTTGGATCTAAGTAAAAAAGGACCCACTTGGGACATATTACAAAAAATATATTGGTACAATTCAAGTACCACATTCTTTGTAAATCAAATGACAAACACATTCAGCTTATTTGTTAACACATAAATCTAGCACACATGGGACATTTTTGCAATTCACACAATAAGGCGTCATTAACATATAGCATGCATCCCACCGAAGACATCCTCATCAGATCCAAGAAGCAATATGATTCCAGAAAGGCCAAAGAACAGTCAAAATAAAGCACTGCACAGCCTAACCTATGTTTAGGTGCACAAATGCACATATTACCAATTATGTGCCTGCGCGACCCTTGTGTGGATTTCCCTTCGATATCCCTATGACTGTCGAAATGGAGGGATCTCAACCACCAACTATGCATTAAAGTCTCATAAAGTCCCATCACCAACATAAATTTAAAATTGTCTTATCCACATGATGGATTGGAATTCAATAGCCCCCATTGTGTACCTTGGAGCTAGATCATGAGGCGACGGGGTTCACACTTGGATCTATTTGTTTCTTGGCCACCTCTTGGTCTATAAAAGGAATCCATGGGTATACATATTAGAATAGAAACCTTGAGCAAGGTTATGCTACTAAAATTGTATTGGAGCTTCCTCCTAGCCCATATCTTTCACACTCATTGGCATTCTCCAAGCTCCCCTCCCTCCTTCCTTCAAGGGGCAAGTGCTTCTCTCCATTGGTTCTTTTAGATTTATAGCATTTAGTATGGACAAAATAGGCCTCCCTAAGGGATATTGTTGGCTTCCCTTTGAAGCCTTCACCTCCTAGTAGGTGGCACTACATGTATTTTCTTGACCATTGGGCAATCAAAAGTGATTCATGCATTGGCTCTTTGTTATGGTTTGCACCCTCTTGTTACCTTTTCTTATTTTAGGTTGTTTTTATTTTATTTTATTTCACTAACAAATCCTTGCAGGATCTACTTTGGGGTTATCACATTTTCTTTTTGTTTTATGATATTGGTCCTAGTCAACAACCTCAAGGGATTTCACCCAATGTGGGAGAGGTTGCACACCTTTGTGCACAATTTCCCACAACAGTATCTATGGTGATTCCACTTCATTTTGTTTTCATTTTCTCTTAAATAGGTTGTTAATTATTAGATAAATAATTTTTGGTTTATTGTCCTTTGCAGCTAAAGATGCCCATATACTTCATCCCATAAATTCGACCTCCTTTGGGCCGGTTAAGGTGTTTACATAGATGCACGGATCTCGACACCTTGATCGTGCATTCTATGAACTTAATCCTTTGACATTCGTGATTTCCTCACAGTTTAATAGACTTCTTCCCACATAGTTCAACTTTCATTGTCCGCGCGACCTCTTCGTGTTGTAATCCCGCTACTATGCACCGGTGAGTGTTTTTACCGCACTACTTCGTGTCGTCTCAACTTTTTGCACATTGCTCTCTTTTATTCACTTTTTATCAGTTTTTCACAATCTTGCAGCCCCAATGGTTGCTCACTAATAAACTAGGACTAATTAAATTGCAATAGTTACATGTTTCTATAGTAATTTATCTCACTTAGACTAAGATTAGGGAGTAAAAAGTCAATCTCTCCTAAAATCTACTTAGGTAACCAATCTTGAGGCTTTCAATGAGCCTCATTGTTGTCACTAGTATTCAAGACATCTCATGTTCATTGCTTACTTTGCATTTTTTAGGCTAAAGTAGTGTAGAATCCACTTTTTGCACATGAGCAAGGACCTAAAGACTCTAATATCCCCAAGCATGCTCGTCACCTTGCACTTCTTGTGAGTTTGGTGAATTAGTAAAGGGGTGAGAAGTGTGAAATCCCTCCATTGCACACTTTTACTTCATTAGCACTTTGTTTTTGCAAAGCACCATTAGCATATTTTAGAGTTAAAAGTTAAATATCCATTTGCATTTACTTTATACACTTCTAGTTAATTTGGAACAATCAATTTGCTTACCTCACATGTGTTTGCATCACTAGCACACACTAAGGGACCTAAAATATCTTTCATTCTAGGTATGCTCTTCACCTCACACTTCTTGTGAGCTTGGTGAATTAGAAAGGAAGGGAATTGTGAAACACCTCCCTTACACTCATTAAGTGAATTACAACCCTTAAAAATTAACATTTGTAAATTGCCAACCAACTAAAATCCTCCATAGGAGGTCACAAAACAACATTTTAGTTAGGTAGGATTGATTGGTCTAGGAATCCACTAATTCCCACCATTCTAGTTTCATTAGGTGTTTGAAACATAACATTGTTGAATTATAGGGTACCATCAAAATCTTGCTATCAGTAAGTGTCAAAAGTAAACCCGAATAAGAGTGAAACGTTCCCAAGGAGGTCAAAGATGAGGTATAGTTTCCCTACCCTCTCTAAAAGGCCACTCAACTTTTGTGGAGGTGACACTATACGTCCCAGGCAAAACCACTTATAAACAATTGATACAAGGAATCTTAGTGACC
The DNA here is from genome assembly GCA_027924585.1 of Larix kaempferi. Classification (NCBI taxonomy): domain Eukaryota; kingdom Viridiplantae; phylum Streptophyta; class Pinopsida; order Pinales; family Pinaceae; genus Larix; species Larix kaempferi. The sequence continues at coordinate 945,190 of BSBM01001372.1, read as the reverse complement.
AAACTTAGGACATCACCAAGGAGAAATTGTGAGTGCAGTTGAGTCCTGAAGTCAGATATTGTTGTTGGGAAGTGTTTCCAGTCTTTTTGGAACATAGCCTTATCATCGGTATAACTAACTCTTTGTTACCTTCACTAGTCAATTGGTGTGTGGATCCCATTATCACCATCAATTGTGCTTTTGGAAATCCCAGTTACATTTGAGAGTAATGACTATACATATTTTAAGGAATTTACATTTGTTTTATTTTTAAATACAAGATCTAACTCATAATTAAAAATAACCTGCATGTGGGCACTCTTGCACTAAATTGACATAGCACATATCACCCACTTTTGCACCATATTGCATATGTTGTGTTGGCATATTTTTTCATTTGTTCAATTGTGTTTATTATTCACCATCGCTCTCACTTGACTCTAATATTTCATCATTGAAGAACAAAAAAAAAACCTAAGGCAGTCCCAAAGACTACAAGGCCTTTCCCCTCTCTCGAGGAGTGTGTACCCACTTTCTCCCCATGTTTCATGCGGGAGATACTCTAGTTAGGGATGCTCCTAGGTCACATTGATAGGATAACCATGACGAGGTCGCTCCTTGCTTGATTCATTTTCTCCTATTGGATAAAGTGTAGACCCTTTCACCTCATCCTCTTGTGGAAGAGGCAATCCTCCCTCTTCTCCCTCTCTCAGAAGAGGTTCTCCTTTGTTTTCTCCCCTTGGATATCCTTTGGAGCATTTTTATCCCTCCTCTCTCATAGGAGGTCATTCTTTATTATCAACACCACCTTGATATCTGACTCACGGAAACCCCACACAACATACGATGGTAGGACCTAACCTACCTTTCATGGATAACCTAAATATCCTAGATTTGGCCATGTTGATCAATGATCCTATCACGCATGATCCAACATGGATAGCTATTCCAAACAGGATACCCTATGGCATTCCTAAATTTGAGGGGAATAAGGATACGACTGCACCAACAATGTCATGTCCTTTCACTTTTGGTGTTCCTCCAATAGCATAGTGGCAGACAAAATCAGGATTCACCTCTTTTAGCGAACTCTCATTGGGACGGCAGCCAAATGGTATGTGAACTTACCTATATTGACCCATGCCACCTTTGTGACATTGGCCACTACATTTCACACATACTTCCAACTTCCTATTCTCCACAACCTTCTCAAAATTCTCACATAATTTCAACAAAACACATCTACACACATAGCGGATCATATCCATGAGTGGCGTAGATGTCGTACCTTGTGTAATATTGAAATACAACCTCAATTCCTGTTAGATTGGTTCATCAAATAACTCCAACTGGCTATTGTAAAATATGTGGCAACCTCCATGCCACAATATGAAGAAGATGTCATCATGAAGGCCCAACATTTTGACTTTATCTATACACAATCTGGATACCTGTACACCATCCTACCTAATGCCCCTTAGCATTGGTAATTGGATCCCATGCCAGCAGGTTCATCGTATTCGGAGAATGGGATTATTGGGTCCATTTCCCATCAAGGAAAGGTCCCTACTCCTTCTACTTTCGTTCCATTTAACATGGCACCACAATACCATCCCATCCCCCCCATGTCGGCACCCCCTACTTCTGCACCAAATCCTTCATTTGGTCACTTATAGTATGGACCCTATAATCCAACTTAACCTAACACAAGCCAAGCATCAATGTTACCTCCACCACAGATGGCACTCCTATGTCCACATCCTATGGACAACAAACCCCCTTTCTCCCATCGCTGGGCTATAACCCTTACTACTCGTTTCCATGTCCTACTATTCAACCCCCCACACCTCACATGGGGGTAAATCTAGTTCAACCTTCTTTCACTCAACAAACTCAACAAGTTGAGCAATTGAACGCAACAAATCCCCAGAACCCTCAAAATCAAGGGAATAAGAAGGAAAAAAACAAACATAACCAATAGCAGGGGCAAGGGGGTAGCCCCCCTTCTCAGCAGAACCAGAATCTTGGTAACTAGAATATGGGGGAAAATAACCCCCCAAAACAAGGGAATAACGCTACCCTAAGCGCCAATTACTCCTGCTCCATTTGCGGAGAATATGGTCACTATAGCTACCATTGTCCTCTTATCCATGAATACAAACATTTGGTGGAGTCCAAGAAGAAGACATTGGTAAACCTCCCTCAGGTACCTGTCAAGTAAAATATATGCTATATTTATTTGACATTAAATTGTCAAGTGAGGCTCGTAAGCTTCGAGGTGACGACACTATATGTGCAGGATTACATCCTAGACTAGCCTAATCTAAGGACTACTGCCGACACACCACACCTAAATTCAATAAATAAATCAAACAAATGAAAATAGATTAACACCTTAGGAAGAATCCCATCATTGGGAGGCCATATCTCATGAGTTAGACCCTTAATCTTTCCCTTGGTAATTGAATCTACAAAAAATTAAATTGCAAGAAACTCAAAATCATCTACATCAATCAACACAAGAAGCTCACTCCATCAACTAATTCTCTAAAAATTGTTCAAGAACTGTTACAACCTAGTACAAAAACTAACAATCATTAAATGCATTTTTTACGGACAATCCATCAATGCGGACACTAACCAATATCCCTAGTCTGAATGGTTCAAATATAGAACAAAAAGAAACACAAAACAAGAAGATCTTTCCTAGATTAACCAAATTGCAAAGGGGAATGAAGGAATAGCTTACCTTATGCTTGTAATGTTGCCTCCAGCTTACTCAATGTAGCTCCTAATATTCAGTTGCAAAACAGTACACAACAAGTGGAAACATGCAAATATAGATCAATCTAAACTAGCAGTCAAGGAAGCTAATTCTAAAGATCTTAAAACAATAAGATTTTTATGGAAATAATTTGTATTATTGTAAATATGAGAAGTACATAAGGAGATATTACAACTGATATTTGTTGTTGCTACTTCTTTCGAATAGTACTAGCCTCAAAGATCCAAGATTTTTTCCTCCTAATGGATGAAAGGGAATAAGCTCTAGCAAAATTTCACCAACATTTAAGTACTCTATCTTTCTCGTCCTAGCCATGCAGATAGGGCTTGTATTTATAGTCCTAAATGGATATGAGAGGTTGAGGATTTATGGTATAAGCTTAAGGGATCATCCCAAAAGGTAAGGGGATCGAGTGCCACCCTTCCTAGTTCATAAGGATAAACCTCCACGTGTGACATAGCCATGGGTTCTAGAAGTCACTCGAAGCTTCTCTTTCTCATTTTAAACCAACAGTGTCGCACTTTTTCCATAGGAAACATGCGTATTTGGAGAGTGACGCATATTGTCCAAAGATATAAGGTGTCACCGACGTGCTTTTTCAATGTGCATAATGCATCACCAGGGGTTTGACACAATTTTTTAACATGCAAGGCATGTCGGGGTGACAACAAAGGGAAAAAGGGATAACCACAACTCTTCCTTCAACCAATTGGCCTAATTGATTTAAGAATTAGGGAAAATGAAGAACACACAACTCAAGACAACAATATTTTGGTGTAACATGCACTTAACACCGAAATTCTAGTACTTCCTACTACAAAAACCTTTAAATAAACCAATAGCCACTGAAATCCTCTCCAGTTTTCAAACTGGTGAAATGAACCACTCCAACAAAGTTTCAACATTTAAAAACAAACTGACTAAGAAAAATAAAGTTATGAAATAAAGCAAAAGAGTTTAGCAATCGAAGCCAAATGTAAACCATGCATTACTAATCTAGCAAACCAAATAACAACGGCTGAATGCTAAAGAAAACATAGTATCGAAAAGATCAAATTAACTATGTGACCTACAAACCAAATACCAAACTTGAAGAGAAAACAATCTCTAGAAACTAAATGATTTTTGAGAATAAGAAAAATAATTTTTTCTACAAAACAATCAAACTACTCTACTAACTTATCTTAATGTGAAAAATTGAAATCGAGTTCTACAGGAATGTAATTCTACAATAACATAATCCATCACCATTATGCAAAATCAAATCGATTTCATAATTTAAGCTTTGGTATTGAGAAAGTGTGAGTCAAAACCCAGAAATAAGATTAATACAGACATATAATTATTAATTTATTTCTTATGAAGGGCAATCCATTTTATCACTGAAATGTTATTAAAAACACATTAAAAACACATCAAATGTAGAGTTAGTCCCTCATTGTATTTTTTTATTGCAATTTCGTACAAGACTTGTTTATATAGTATTGTAAGACTCTACACATAAATGAGTTCTGAGTATTTTATGAATCTAAATCAAACCAACTAGTGAAGGAATCTTCTCCTTTTGGTTCTTTTTTTTTAATGAATGAAGATGAAATCAACAGTACATTTTGATCGATTTTATTAATTTGAAATGAACAATTATAGTAAACTAAAATAAAATCACTCATTTGATAAGCAATATGTTTAAAGATCAACAAGAAATCATTCTACAGTGAAATCACTCTTTGAAATTAAGCACGATGATGCGAGAAAAAACAACAATCAAGGATCACTCTGTTTTTTATTTTTATTTTTATGGAATCAATCTAATACAAGATAAGCAACTGAGTAGATCTGCTACACTTTTGAGATAAGAATACACGATTCTAAAATGATAACACACAGTTCTGGAATCATAAATCAAACAAAATTCAACTACTTAAATAACCAACATAAATGTTCTCAAATCTAAAATAAACAAACAGATATATAAAGCAATGTTGCACCTGATTGGTGGGCCCAAGCAAACAAGGTGAGCACGATGAAGAGCTTACAGGCTAATCCACACTTGGAACAGAGATCAAGCTTGAAGTTTCCATATTTTCATTAGCAAGTAGAATTGATTACAGCCTTGAACTCATTGACAAATTATTTGTATAAATTACATGCTACCTTAAAAGAATAAGATAAGATCAGTAGGATCTTTAAGATACTTTGCTTATGTCATTCAACTATTAGAAATTGAAACTGAACAATGATACCTATACTAATTATTCTTCAAAGTATGTAAGATAGAGGTGAAGAAATTTCTTATAAGATATCTATCAAAATATTTTAGGAATACCTGAGTACAGGAAAAGGATATCAGAAAAATTTGCAGCAGTTCTGAGATAGGTTTTAAGAATAGAATTTGAAAAATGAGACTTACATATTTCCAGCATTGATTTCTGCACTATTCACAACATTTTTCAACGGAAGATTAACATCTTATGAGAGAAGTCATAAATGATTTATTATCCAATGAAGATCAAAGTACTCACGGGATACTATAGAAATTTTGAAAGGTATGAAACTTTGGGGATTTGTACATGTTAAAAAATTTGAAAATAAATCTGAATCTAAACCTCCCTAGCTTCCAAACTGAAAAATTAACTACAATGGAGGTACTTGGACAAGGGTCCTCCTTTTTATTGTTATGAACAAAAACTTGAGGATTGACATAATGGTCCAAGATTTATATTTATCCATCTGATCACAAACAAAGAAAAGTCATGAGATAAAAACAAAGGTAGAAATATATATAATCATTGCATAAAATACCTTGTAAACTTACTTTTCTTAATTGTATTAAATTAGATTAATTAAGAGTAAATTCAGTCTTCAAATTTATATTATGTAGAATATATATTTTTTCTTTCTTTATGTAGGATTTTTTTAGAAATATTATAATTGAAAAGCCTTTTTAAGATTAATAAGGGAATTTTATTCTCTTTTCTTTAAGCAAGAAAAGAAAAAAACAAGGCAATCTTTACAAGTGAAATCCATAGAATACTAGTCATTCCTTTGGCAATTATTTGAGTGGTAATGATAAAGTTCACATTTGATTTCATTAAGTTACCAAACGTAAGTTCACCCAGCTTAAGGTATATAGCTTAGATATAATAAGAATCAAATGGCAGAGTCTTAAAGTCATCTTAATACCATTCTCCAATGGAAAATTTAATGAGGTTAATTTATCCTTTTGTTTAACCAGGCATGCTTATTCTTAGTAATTTGCACAAGTCTATTGTTCATATAAACAAATATAGAGTAAGCATAAGGAAAGATATCAAAATAAGAACCCACTGCCAGTAAGCCTATTCAGTACTCCGATGGGGTAATTTTGACACCTAAGACACATCTTCCCTAAGTAGAATGTCCCATTTCCAGCAAGCATGTCAGTTCTCCAATGGGTTTTCCTACTTATACCACAGGCTGGTACTTGTTGCCACCAGACCTGTTCAATATCCCAGTGGGCTATCCTCTTACACCCTTTTTCCATCGGAGGCTCTTAAAGTTAAATGAATTTATTTCATAAATGGATAAGAGAGCTCTCTGAAAACCCTTTACAGGATGGTATGGTATTGAGTTGGAAGACATTTCATAAATTGCCTATAAAGAATTACTTGCATGAAAAATATACTCATGTTTTACATTAATCCAAAGACATACTATAGCCAAACTTTTTAGTGTGTGTGGAAGATGAGACCACCGGATAATAATCTAGAGATGATTCTAGTCTCTACAACCATCTTTTTCTCATTAAGTTATTGTGTTTTCCTTATGAAAAGTAACTTGATGTCCTCTCTTGTTACTATTTATATAGATGCTCTCCTAATTAGTTTGAAATATCTCTTACAACTTGTTTCTTACTAATTCATAAGAGGAAATTTGGATGAAAAATGGGTCTTTCAACCTTAATTCAAATTCTATGTTATCAAATATTAACCAATCAAAATGTTTTAAAATTCAAAAAATGTGCATAATTTGGAGATGGGTAAATTTTTTTAATAATATAGTTGTTGTACCTAGTGCCCGCCCAAAATTATCTTGGATATTGATAATGAAATTAATATGCTAACCAATTTTAGGTAATACCTGATCCATATATGATATATAATAGTAATAGCAATTAATATTATAACTAATATATAATAATATTATATTGTAACTAATATATTATAATATTACTATACACCCTAAAAATTTGCATCGAATAACTTTTAACTAATATAATAACTAATACACCCATCCATCTTTTATGTAATAAGTGCTCAATATATAATATATAATAAGGTGATTATATTATAACTAATATATAATGATATTATATCGTAATTAATATATAATAGTAACTAATATTATAACTAATAAACCCATCCATGTTTTAGGTAGTACATGACCAATATATAATAGTAATAGTAATTAATGTTATAACTAATATATAATAATAGTATATTATAATTAATATATTATAGCATTACTATACACAATGAAAGTTGGGTCCAATAACTTTTAACAAGTATCATAACTAATTTACAATAATAACTAATATCATAAATAATATACCCATCCATATGTTAAGTAATACATAACCCATATATAATATATAATAGTAACAGTAATTAATATTATACGTAATATATATTTATACTATAATTAATATAGTATAATAATATTAGACATAGTGAAAAGTTGGGTCCAATAACTTTTAACTAATATCATAACTAACGTTAATATATATTAGTAGTTAATATTATAAATAATATATAATAATATTAAATTATAATTAATATATTATAATAATACTATACAACATGAAAAGTTGGGTTCAATAACTCTTAAGATTACACTATGTATATAATTTTCTTTCCTTATTTTAGGTGAAAACACTACATCAAACTTTGTCCTCATAAATCGATTTTAATATAAAATATATATCTAAGGTAGCTTTGATCAAAGTGAAATAATGATGGGAAACTTCGATAAAAGTGAAATAGAATAAAAACGTGGTTATATAGCATTATTTTATTATTTTCCTTAGGAGACCTATTTTTCATCCAAATTTCCTCTAATGTCGACCACATTATTGAAATTGATATGCCCCAATATTCTATACCAGAGCCAACTTTCAACTATTTTCCCATGTAAAATTTTTCTTCCTTTCCTCCGTCCAGAATGTATACATTATTAAAGGTTCTAGATGTCATTGCAACTAGTCTTCCTATATCCTTGTTTCTTATTTTGCATTTTTCTGAATCAAAAGTAAGAGTATGTCGTTGATCACACATTTGGATTACGCTGAGAAGATTGTGCCTCTTTTTTTCAACCAATAAGATATTCTCTGGTTTGGTTCTCTTATTCCCTGGGCTTACTAAGCCTTTTCCTAGAATTTTGGCAAAAACATTATCTCCAAAGTAGACATTGCCTCATTTTTCTCCCTTATATTTCAGGAAACTATATGTATTCTCTGTCATGTGTTTAGAACAACCGATGTCAATGTACCATTGCCCCTTTTTCTTGTGTGCATGTAAATCCATGATGCATCCTTCTTGACAAAGTTGGTCTTCCTGGAGTTCTGTAGAATCTATCTTACCGGGGATGTTCTTGGTTTCAACCATTGGTGCAGATGATGACTAATTTTTGCAGTCCTAACTATTATGACCATGGTTGTGACATTTATAGCATTCATCATCTAAATTCAAGGGGCCGAATGAATTGAAATTTTCCCTTGATTTTTTAGTTGATCTTCTTATATTGTTTTGTTTGGGACTAGCCTTATTACAAATGTCATCCCTTCTAATTTTTTCATTTGCACGTGCTTTGCAATTTACTGTGTTATGACCAAAATTATTACAAACATAGCAGTTTCCTAAAAAAAGAGTTTGATACCTTGTTGGATGAGTTCTTCCAAGTTGTGTGAATCCAGTTTCTTTGGGGAGTGTCTCCTTTTCCTTTTATTCAAACTTTTGGTCTTTTTCTGGAATAAAACTCTTGAGCACATCAACAAAACTTCTTGCTCATATTTCACAGGTTGAGTTTGAACCTTCGTATCCTAGTTCTAACAGAGTTTTGGTGTTGTTTCTGAAATTTTTTCTAGACTCCAACTAGATTGTTAAATTATTCAATTCTCTTTAGGGAGGTGACCTCAGCCTCTAGCTTCTCACATTTTTCTTCCCTCTATTTCAATTGCCTTGTTGTGTTCGCTTCTAATTTGAATAATAGTTCTTGTATATATTTGTTCTTCTTTCTTTATTTCTTCAGTTCTTCCAAGGCACTGATTAGCTCTCATTCAAAATCTACTTCATCTTTTGAGTCCACATTTTTTAGGTCTTCTTCATTAGTCATGAGGATTTTTTCCTACATATTCATATATGTGAAAATATCTATCTTCCAGTTGTTAAATGGTTACGGAAGACACCCGCTTTGATACCAATTGTTGTAAATCTTATTAATACTAAGAGGGGGGTGAATCAGTATTGAACACCGTTTTAAAAAAATTTCACTTTTACCAAATTCAAATAGTATTTATACTATGCATTCACCATAAACAATTTCATTCATCAACACATGCATAAGACATAGAACACAAATATTTGACATGGAAACCCAAACGGGAGAAAACCACGAAATTCGTTCTTATATAATGAATATTAAATTCCCGGGAAGCACCAACTTCCAAGATTCTCCAGAACTGACTGGAAGGAGGATCCAACCCCCTGATTTACAGGCTTCGATCTGAAGTAAGCACCAACTTCCAAGATTCTCCAGAACTGACTGGAAGGAGGATCCAACCCCCTGATTTACAGGCTTCGATCTGAAGTAAGCACCAACTCCCTCATTTACCAGCACCAATTGGAAGGAGGCTCCAACCCCCTGATTTACAGGCTGCAACCTGAAGGAAGCACCGGCTACCTGTTCTTACCCCGTCATGCCACGTTGATATGACTGTAGAAGGCCTTCTTATTTTTTCCTTGTCTTTGCACACTTCGGACTTATTGCTTTCCTTTCCTTTGCGCGCACCTCCTATATGCTCTATTCTTCACAACTGTTGTACTGTATCATCAGTTCACCTCTTATTCCACTTCACTGTTAAGATAATTAATACTCCAACCTTTGTCGACCTTAGTATTATTTCCCTTTTCCTCGTATTAGGATGATGTTGTTGACCCCCTAGTGGTGTGCAGTTTTCATCTAGGAATCATTATCCACTTGATGCACCCTCCATGCATGAATTTAGGCCATGTATGCATGCATGCATGAATTTAGTCCATGCAGAGTCAGTTCCCTAGATTTTAGGAGCTAACTCAGTGATCTGGTTCAGTCCACTTGAGTTCATGACTGTAGTGAAGGGTTTGAGCTCTGATTGCCATTGACTATGATAAAATGTGCCCCTTCTATCCTTTTATGCATGGTCATTTAATTGACAATAACTTCAGTGAATTGAAATTCAGTGGAGTTTGGCACTATCGGAGCACTATAGAGGGGATTATTCCTATGCTATACTGATATGGATTCAAATTCCTTCTGGGTAATCGAATTATCTCAATTGTAATATATTATTGTAGTATACATATTAATGGAATATGACACCAGTTTTGATGCATATCTGAGTTTCTTTGCATGCTTGATTTTACTGCTCAATTCTTGCTAGATTTCACTGCAATTATTCTTCATTACTAATTCTTTCATTGTGAGGTATTCCCAGGCTCAAATATCTATTGTGTTACATAATTCCACATGGTATCAAAGCTCAGCAGAGTTAGTTTATCTTTGTTTTGATATTTTTCTGCAGGATGTTGAGAATTTTTCAGTGTAGCAGTAGCAGCTTGCATTCACTCTAGTAGCTATAGTTGGAGAATTCGAATGCTCCTTTGACACCAAGAATCCTGACACCATTCCATTATCTGGATTGGAGGGAAGATATGCAGATTTTCTTGTGCAACAAGAGTTTGTACAAGGTCACAATGGGAAAGGAAGTCTAACCTCATGTAGATATTGAGAACGCAAAGTACCTGAACAAGTTAGATGAGGCTTTTGGTTTTATGTGTATTCACATCTCTGGAGACTTGCTTTTCCATCTTGATGGATTGAAAACCCCAAGGGAGGTTTGGTAGAAGCTTGAAACTCTCTTTGGTAAGAAAGATGAGCTGAGAGGCCACGTTTTGGAGAATGAATCAATTTCTCTTCTTCCCAGCAATTTTGAAACCATATAGCAGTTCTTTTCAAATTTCAAGTCCTTGGTTATGCAGTGCAAACAATGTAGAATTGAAAAGAAGGATGAGCAGCTAGTGCTATCCATCCTAAGTAAGCTTGGCCTTGAATTTTCAATATTTGTGTTTACCTTCGACTCTGGGATATTTTCAATCCCCAATTTGAAAATTCCTTCTTTAGATGCATTCATAGCAACCATGATCCAAGAATAAGACAAATTGATCCAAATGGGATCCCTGAAGGCCTCCAAGAATCAGACTCTTATGGCTGGGGAGTCCAAAAATGTGAATGCTAAAGTGAAATAGAAGGGAAAGGACAAGAATCAATTTGAATCCAAACCAAATGAGTATCCTAATCCATCAGAAGGAGTCTCTAGCTCCAAAAAGGATAAGCAAAAGAGGTTTGAGAATACCAAGTGTACCTACTGCAAGAAAGGAGACCATCTAGATAGTTCTTACATGAAGAAGAAGATAGATCAAATGGCCAAACTTCTTAAACAACACAAAATTTCCCTCATAGAAGGTGCAAGGGAGTCTGATTCTGAAGCGAGAAAGATGATCATGAGAGATGTCATCCACTGAAGGCTAGATTCTCACAATCACAAGCCTTCCTCATAAATTCAAGAGCCTCCAACTACATGGTTTCCTGTAGAGGGTCTTTTTCCTATCTAGATCTCATTGATGGTCCTAGTATTCACATGGGAAATGATTCATAGATCTCTATTGAAGGGAAGGGAACAATACAACTAGAGCATGGAAAGCTCAAAAATGTTATGTATGTGCCTTCTTTGGAAGCAAACTTGTTATCCATTTATAAGATGAAACACACAAGTTCACCGAAGAAAGTTTTTTTTGGACCTGACACAATTGAGATTGCATATATCTCTTTTGGGAAGATAATAGTGAAAGGTGTTTCAAACCATACCTCAAAGGAATTTGAATTCTCTCACTTTTTTCCATATTCTCTCACTACTCCATTTGCACCTAATGAAGATCATAATGATGTCTCTTCTGATTATCCAGATTCAAATTCCGAAGACAAGGACCAAGTTTAATCAGATCTTGATGTTGAGTATGAAGTTCAATCAGATCCAGATCTAGATTCAGCACCTGCTCCCAATCCAAGGCTAAAATGGGCTCAAAAATTCCTTGGATTTTTTGGGAATGTGGTTGGGGGTCCATCTGACTATAGAAGAACTAGATCTCATATTCAAGATGAAAACCTTGCAATATGTCATACAGATCCACTTCTCCCAGAGAGGTGCTACATGCTGGTCGGTTCTGATCCACAATCCTTCAAAGAGGATTTCTATGATCCAATATGGAAGGCTACCATAGATGAAGAATATGAGTCACTGCAGAACAATGAGGCGTGGGATCTTGTCTCTCTTTCCCGAGGGAGAAAGCTAGTCCAATGCAAGAAGATATACAAAAAAATACTTGTTTATGATGGATCTACAACCAAGTACAAAGATCGTTTGGTTTCCAAGGGGTACTCGTAGTTTCATGGCTTGGACTACAATGATACATTAGCCCCAGTAGCAAGAATTGATTCTGCCATACTTTTTTTGGCTGCAGCTTTGAAACAATGGTAGGTACATTAGAGGATAAGATCCAAATCCAGATCCAACACTTGAATTACTGTCCTACAGAGGATCATATTGAAGAATTTTTTACAAAGTCTTCAACTCATAAGATATTTGCCTATCTCATATCTCTGCTTGGTGTGAAGGCAACTTGAGTTCCCTGCGGTTCATTTTTGAGGGGGGGTTTCCCGTGAGGTTTTCCCCATTTCCTTAGTTTCATGAACAATTAATTTTCCTTATTGATTGTATGGGTGACCTTTGGTCTCATTTACCATGGCCCAGGTTGTCTAAGTTTGGATTAAGGGGGGGTATTAGAATAATTAATACTCCAACCTTTCTCCACCTTAGTATTATTCCCTTTTACTAGTATTAGGATGATGTTGTTGACCCCCTAGTGGTGTGCAGTTGTCATATAGGACTCATTATCCACTTGATGCGCACTCCATGCATGAATTTAGTCCATGCTTGCATGATTTTATTCCATGGATAGTCAGTTCCCTATATTTTAGGAGCTAACTTAGTGGTGTGGTTTAGTCCACCTAAGTTCATGACTGTAGTGGGGGGTTTGAGCTTCGATTTCCATTGAATATGATCAAATGCGCCCCTTCTATCCTATTTTGCAAGGATAACTCACCGATGTACCTTGCACGGTCAGTTAACTAACATTATCTTCAGTGAACTGACATTCATTGGAGCTTGGCATTATCAAAGCACTGTAGAGGGGATAATTCCTATGCTAGAATGACATGGATACGAATTCATTTTGGGTAATCGAATTCTCTCAATTCTAATATATTCTTTTAGTATACATATTAATGTAATATGACACTAGTTTTGATGCACATATGAGTTTCTTTGCATGTTTTATTTTATTGCTCAATTCTTGCTAAATTTCACTGCAATTCTTCTTCATTGCTAATTCTTTCACTGTGAGGTATTCTCAGGCTCAAAGATCTATTTTGTTACAGAATTTCACAATAACTACATCAGTATTGCACTCTTTTTCTCATACTTCATTTACTTTTGTAATATGCATGTTGTTTAGCAAATTGTTCTAGTTTTGCGCATCTGCATAATCTTATAGTACTGTGCATCATCTATTGTACTGATGTTATGTTCTTGCACATTTGTCTCGTAAAATAAACACATCATCATGTGCACCATATTCTATACTACTCTTATGTTCTTGTGCACTTGGCTCATATACTATATCATCCTGTGCATCCTCTATTGTGTTTCTATTATGTTCCTGTGCACTTGGCTCTCTTGATAGATCATGTTGTTCCGGATCAACAAGCCATTGATACCCCAATAATTCGAAGCTTGGAAAATCATAATACTATCTCTTGTTCCTCTTCAATCTTACTTTTACTCACCAACTTGGATTCTTATTTATACTCGACTTGTGCAGACCATGCGTCCACAAGTTGGACGATAGCATCCCTTTTTCCTTTCTTCATGGCCAAGCTTACTCACTGATCCTCCAATTGTCTTGTTCTACGCAACTGAGGTATCATGACTTGTGGGTATTGCACACACTTGGTCCTTAGCATAGTGGGACTTGTACACTAGTTGGGAATCTCTACGTGTTGGGTCTTGCACCCTTGAAGTACCATTTCTTGGTGGGTCTTTCTCACTTTCAAGACTTACATACATGTCCAACCACCTCTTACTTCTAAGACTTGTGTGCACTTCAGGTACTTTTCCAACCACCTCTTTGAAATCACCTTTGAAGTGCCATGACTAGATGGATGGGGACTTATGCAAATACCTTATGTACTTCTTCAAATTCGAACATGGATACTAAGTCCTCTTTGACATCAGTGACAACCAAAGTTCAACACCTGATTCACTCAAAACCGAGGGAACTTCGCCCTCTATTACAACATGCACCTTTATTTTGAAGAATGCTACAGTCCCTCCCCAAGTTGACATCGATCAAAGGAAGTCCTAAGCCTCATGCTTACCATCCAGTGTTATGGCATGTATGTTAGTCCAATAGTTGGTTACATAATGACCTTGGTTCTCAGGATAAGACCATCATCTTATCATCTTATTCAACTCTGATCGACACCAAATCACATTCTTATGAGAGTTGCAGTAGTTGTAGTTGTACCTTGGGGTCACTTTCAATCACTATAAGGGATCACCTTGAACTAAGTAGGGAGATCCCTTTGTGATCCCTAACTTAGTGGTCTCTCCTATGCTCAACGTCAACACATTTATCGCATCAGGGAGAGTCGTACTTTTTTAAGGTAGTAGTGTTCACATTTATAAATCATGGTAGCAGCAGTTCAGCGAGGTCCTACATTCAACACCCTCATTCGTATTCTGGTCACCCACCCCCATGGGATTATCATGGTTATCAATAGTGCCACTTCTTCAACACTTGTTACAACATTTACAGGTTCAATTACTATTGCATGGATTGAAGCCACCTTAATCCATGCGCCAACAATATATTGAGTTGACCCCTTAGTTTACTCATCTTGTATCCACTTTGAAATATTTTCACAAGCATGGGTATGTCTGCCTCATTTGTATAAAACACTATTATTTGTTTCGGCTTCACCAACAGCATTCCCCCATGGGAGGAACCTATTTGTCCACACATGCTTCACAGCTTTCAATAACACCAAAGAGAACAAAAGAAAAGATGAAGAATTATCGGCCCTATAGTACCCTCTGAAGCTCATATATCAGGGGGCATCTATTAATGCATAAATCTCGCACACATGCATCAGTTTTGCAATTCACACAATAAGGCATCTTCAACATATAGCATGGATCCCACTGAAGACATACTCATCAAATACAAGAATCAATATGAGACCAAAAATTCCAAAGAATAGTCAAAAGATAGGACTATGCATCCTAACCTGGGTTTAGGTGTGCGCCTGCACATATTACTAGTTATGTACGCATGCAACCCCTACACAGATTTCCCTTTGATATCCGCATGAATTTCAAAATGGTGATATCTCAACCACCAGTTGTGCATTAAAGTATCATAAAGTCCCATCACCAACACAAATTTGAACTTGTCTTCTCAACATGATGGATTTGCATTCAATAACCCCCATTGTGTACCTCGAAGCTAGTTCATGAGGTGATGGGTTTCACACTTGGATCTATTTTTTTCTTACTTACCTCTTGGCTTATAAAAGGAAGCCATGGGTATGCACCTTAGAAGAGAAAACTTGAGCAAGTTTATGTTGTTGATATTGTATTGTAGCTTCCTCATAACACATCTCTTTCACACTCATTGGCATTCTCCAAGCTCCCTTTCCTCCTTCCTTCAAGTGGCAAGTCCTTCTCTCCATTGGTTCTTTTAGATTTCATTTAGTGTGGAAAAAATAGGCCTCCCTAAGGGATATTGTTGGATTCCTTTTGAGGCCTTCACCTCCTAGGTGACACTACATGTATTTGCTTGACCATTGGACAATCTAAAGTCGTTCATGCATTCACTCTTTGTTATGGTTTGCACCCTCTTGTTCCCTTTTCTTATTTCAATTTTTTTCTTTTTCACTGACAAATACTTGTAGGATCTACTTTGGATTTATCACATGTTCTTTCTATTTAATGATATTGGGCCTAATCAACAACCTCAAGGTATTTCACCCAACGTGGGAGAGGTTGCAGTACACCTTTGTGCATAATTTCCTGCAACATTATTCTTGTGGACTATACATTCTCTGAAGAAGTCTTGAAAGAGTATTTTTCCTTGGATGGAAATGTTGGAACCTAGGATGGAAAATACATAATATCTAACTACAAAAAATAGATGTAGGAACCATTGGTATAAAACCATAGATATATTCCTATAATATTCACTTGGAGAGGAACCATATCATTTTTTTTAATATCCCTTACTCACCCTTGGAAATTATTTATAAAATGAAATTATATATATGTGAGGATCTAAAGCATTCCTTTAAATAAAAATATCCATGGGAGATATGTGCATTGGATATTGATTGGTCAAAATGATGGGTATATTTGATGGGTCTATTCAAGGAAATTTGAGACCCAATTGTTGTGTGGAAATTATTCATAATGACTAGGGAAATTGGATAGAAATTGACATAATGGCCAATTCTATGGGATGATTAGACTTAGTTAAGGGTAATTCTACAAAACTAATCCGTAAGCAAGAAAACAAATATGGGAGAGAGAGAGAGAAAGAGAAGAAGAAGAAGAAGAAGAAGAAGAAGAAGTGCTCCTTATTTATGATGGTTGGTCCTCACTGCTCCTCTTTTCCATTTCCAGTCTACTCTTTGGTATCAATATCCAACCTACAAAAAACCAACCACCCTTCCTAAAAAAAATTTGGCTACAAAGAAATATCCAATCCAAACAAGAACTTTTTCATGATAATAATAAAATGAAACGATATGCTTATCAATTGTAAATCACTTTCAAAGAATCAATAATGAATCATTTCACTCTTCATTTGGGGGACATAAATATGTCAAATCTCTATTTATGCAATGAAAAAATACATAACAATTACCTTTTCACTGCTTGGTACCTTTAGAGACCTTCAATAATACCCAACACTAAGATGTATCCTATTTAAGAAAAACCATGAATATTCCAAGAATCTTTCGTATTTTGGGAAAAACATTTCGTCATAACTCAGAAATGGGAAGATTTTGGACCATTGGAAAGATCTTGAAATTCCCACTTCAAGAGAAAACTTGGTATCATATCAGGAGGCTAAGTCTCAATAAACTGGAGAAAGGAATCCAAGGAGATTCCTAAGGGAAAAAGGCAGTGAAGCTCGTTTAGTTGCAGGTCACAATATCAAGGTTGACCAAGTGCATCATTTCATTGGTAAGACATTAATTGGAAAATTATTTTCCAGACAACTATAAATGGATAGTCTAAAAATGTGGATGCAACTTCATTGGGCACCCATAATAGGTAACGACCCAATATTTCATACACTAGTGTGAGGATGTATACGGTTCATTTTCAGGAGTAAGGACTATATTGTTGCAACTCTAATCTTAGGATTCCAATGGTTTGAAGTTTTCATTTTTTAAATCTGAAATTGCGGCATCCTTGTTTTGATGCTTGAGCATAGAAGTATCCAAGTCTCCCAATATAGGTTAAATTACCTAGTTTTCCTTTTTAACTATAAATAGAAAAAAATTATCACATAAATTGGGAATGTTTTTGGGAAGACAATTATGGTGGATGAAAATTATAAGACAATCCCACAATGCTTGATGGAAAGAGTTTTGGAAGGCATTGATTTGAGAGGTGGTTTATTTGATTCTATGGAGATAATTTTGGGAGATTTGGTTTGCAAGAAAACCTTACCTCACCTTAATGTCCCTTTTAGGTGTGCTAAATGCCATAGTTATGTCATGTCACATGGTACTATGATATTCCTTTTGATAAAAGGATATGGAGAAAGAAGGAACATCCTAGCATGATAAAGAACAGTCTTTCAAAGGAATTTCAAGCTGTGAAATTGAAAATATCAAACAATGACCCCAAAGATTATCAACCCTCCATGAGACCTAAAGAGAACTACAACCCTAACTAGCAGAGTATAGATAATATTATGGTCAATGAGTTGATGGTATATTTATACCAAATTTCTACCCCATTGAAGGACCAAATGGTTATTGGGATTCACTGTAAGTTTCTTAAAAATGATGTAGTAGTCAAAAGACAATTATAGATGCTAGAAGGAGCTACGTCAAGTAAAGGAGAATTTATAAGTGGTCAGTCCAAAGAAATATATTGCTCAAAGTATTCTCATTTAATTACAAAAAATTAATAAAGTGAGTCAACTCCATCTAAAATTCCGAAAATTAGGACAATTTCTAGGGGAAGGAAGGGTAACAAATAGTCATTTGACTTGAAATTCCTTTTCTTATCATTAATGATATTGCAGTATCCCTGTCTAATGAATATGATTCTTTTTCAAATGACTTGGGCTTATCAAATAGGTTTTGTGTTGGGGAAAAGGATATTTCATCCTCTCATGTGAAAGGACATTATGACTTGAGACCAAAATGACATAAAGGGTCCAAGAAATACCCTACCTATGGGGGGTTGGGTAAGGATCCCATTAGATATTTGAGTATTTTTAAATTGGTCATAAATCCCACATACATTAGGCCAAGAAGTTTTCCCTCAAAGAAATAAAACAAAGGATACATATCCCTATTACTCGGTTTCTTATCAAAATCACCCCTTTTCATCTAGTTTTAAATGAAGTTTTTGCCTTGGAATATTAGGGGTATAGAGGAGCATCACAAAAATTGTGTACCTTATGTTATATTTTCAATGATGTAGCAATATAATTTTCATCTCTTTAAAATCTTAATTATTGTCATCCTACATTCATCATTGCATAATATCATCATCCATTAGCAGGAGAAATAAAATCAAGGACAACCATGCATAAGAGACACAAATATTTTACCTTGGGAAACCAAAATGGGAGAAAACCAAGCAAAATTTTCTTAGGAGAAATAATCAATCCAATACAAGAACAATACCAATCTTGAAGATTAATCCTTAGCACAAGGATGTGCTCTTCTTCCACAAGAACCCCGAGAGAGATAAGATAATAAGATAACCTCGGAAATAGCTTCACTTGATCTTCACTTGTCCTCCTTGAGAAGTGTGCACCACTTGAGAGAGATATGAACTTGTTGTGTGATAATGAAGTGTTAAGGCACTTTATTTATATTCTTATTTTCACTAGACGTTTCCACAATTATGTCGGCTGGAATTTTATTTATTTATCTTTTATTCTCTCTTTCAAGCCACCTTGTCTTTTTCTCTTCTTGGGTTATTTTACCCATTTCATTGGGGTAATTTTGCTCTTAATTTCTTGTCACTTTCTCTAGGACTTAATAAGAATATATTCTGATGCTACATAAACATCAACACTCCCTCTTAGTGAGGAATGTATTATTATTCAACGCTTCTTGTCTTCTGGAAGCTCTTCTTTAATGTTGCATTAGGAATTCTTCAATGGATTGTCTTGACTTATTTGGATTTTTTTTGTCATAGAGAATTTATCCTTTTTGATGTCTCATCACATGTGGTCACATTCTTACTCTATAGATCTAATGTTTATTTGACCATTATCTAAGAAGTCCTAGACAGTTCTAGATACAATTGTCAACTTCAACATTAGATTAGACCTTGTCTAATATACAAGGAGATAAAATATCCTTGTAACATACACAAGTTATGTCACTCTATAAAGAATAGATCACTCATGTTAAGGAGCACTCCCACACACTAATTACACAATGTTACCTCCATCCTATCATCACTCCAATCATCATGACTGGACTAGGCTAAGCATTTGATTCCACGTGGCAAATCAGGGTTGGAACTCATGAAAACATCAACACTCCATCTCAGCTAATGAGGCATCATCACACTTGAATACATATGGATATCATATGATCATCATGAATTGTATCGAATATCATGGCATCATAAGAAATATATCTTCTGATCAAGTCTATCTGACCAGAACAACTGTTCCCATTGGAACCACATTATCTTTCCAAATATAATATTTGATGTTCCTCATTAGCTTGGTCATCCTAGAAAACAGAGGATTACATCCTCATGCACTTTATTAGTATAAAACTGAAGGGAGGCCGCAATTCCCAGGAAGACACTTCTTCTAAGCACTTATCAATCCCATATTGAAAGGAGGCTAACTCCCCAGGAAGACACTTCTTCCAAGCATTTTATCAATCGCATATCAAAAGGAATCTAACTCCACAGGAAGACACTTCTTCCAAGCACTTTATCAGACTCAAACCGAGGGAGGCTGCAATCCGAGGAAGAATCTTCTTCCAAATGTTTTATTGATATCAAAATTGAAAGGAGGTTTTACTTCGCAGGAAGACTCTTCTTCCAATTTACCAGACATTACAACTGGAAGGTGGTGACGACTACAGCTAGTCCAACCCTATGGGACCATAATTTTAGTCTATTTTTGGACAAGGAGGCTGCAGTACCCCTAGATATTTCCCAGTTATTTTGGCAGGTTTCTCTGCTCCCTAGCTCTACACTGGATCCCCCCATACCAAGGGGTCATACCACACTAGGATCCACTCCATAAAGGATTCCTCTCCACATTAGATATCATTCCTCACCAGAACCAACCCTCATAGGGATACAATCCTCAAAGGATTCCTCTCCACATTGGAGACCATTCCTCATCGGAACCATCCCTTACATGGATACACTCATCAAAAGAGTCCTCTCCACATTGGAGATCGTTCCTCACCGGAACCATCCCTTACAGAGATACACTCCTCAAAGGATTCAAGTACAAGTCTCATATTGTGCCTCACCAACAAACATACCGATCATCAATATCCCTTCCTACATAAGGGAATTTCCACCACCCCAATCCTTTCACGGAAGTATTCAAACTTCACTTTGAACAAAGGCTTGGTCAAGATATCTGCAATCATCTCATCTGTGGATATATACTCGATATTTTTTGCTTCCTTATGAACTATGTCTCTGATGTAGTGATATATGATCTCAATATGTCTGGATTTGTCATGGAACACAGGGTTCTCTGAGAGCTTTACACGGCTCTGGTTATCACATAATATTGTTTTCACATCAAGCTCATGACCATGCAAATATATAAGTAGATTCTGAATCCATATTGTTTCCTTACTAGTTTCATTGGCTGCGATGTACTCTGCCTCAGCTGTATTGAGTGCCATAGAAGTTTGTTTCTTGTTGAACCAAGAAACCATAGTTGATCCCAAGCTAAAACAACACCTAGAGGTGCTCTTTCTATTAATTGCACTACCATCCCAATCTGAATTTGTTAATCCTACTAGCTGCACTACATTATCTGATTTATATATCAATCCATAACCAATTGTACCATGAAGATATCTCAACACATGCTTAGATACTACCCAATGTACTTGTCTCAGATCGACCATGTGTTGACTCAATGTGTTTACTGCATGACAAATATCTGGTCTGGTATTAAATAGGTACAACAAGGCACCAATCAACTGGAGTGTAATGTCCCTTTTTCAAAAATTTATGAAAATGCCCAATTTTTCAATTTTTCCCCTATTTCGAACTTTTACTAGTTTTACTGTTTTGGCCTCCAAATTAACCCAAATGCTCCCAAATATTCTGTAAGGGTGTATGAATGATATTTAGACTTGAATATTAATTTCAGGGATGATTTATAACCCTCAAAATACTTCTTCAAATTTGATTTGTATTCTGATCAATGTATGGTATTTTAACTAGCAATTTATGCATCAAATCCCCCCGGGGTAAACAATGAAAATGGCCTCCCAAATGCTTCCAAACTCTTTTGAATATCTAAAGAGAGGTGGGGGATGTATTAAGGATTTTATTAAGGTCTCATTTGTATCATTAATTGAATTTTATCTATGTTGCAACCCTCTCCCATTCAACTGCAAAAATCACAAATTTGACCCTTGGGGAAATGGCACTATTTCTTCTCCCATTGCAATTAAACAGAGTAAAAATAATTCAAATGCTCAAGTACAATACATGAAACTTGTAAAATACATCCATGGAAGTATATTAATCATAAATGTATCATAGAATCATCCATTCATTTGAAATCATCAGCATTATCATGCTATACATCAATGTAGTGGGGAAATGGACATTGTTTGCTCATTAATCAACATTTTTGCATACAATCAGTGGGTATTTCGACCTGAAAATTTTTGAATATGAATAAAATGGGATATGAAGTTATTACAATAAGAAATATATTATATGAAGCTCTCCCAATGAGTACAAGTGCTCACCAAAAACGCCCTCCTTTAAGGAGCATGAATATGCCTTCAAATCTGGACATGGTGGAGAGGAAGTGCTACACTAAACCAAACCATGAACCTTACTGTAGATGTTACCTGCAAATACAAACTCCATTAAAGCACCATGAAAGACCTGATTAGCCTCTCCAAAACCAACTTGGATGGGAATCTTTCACCCTCGAAATTGGCTAAGGCAAGAAACTAGTCATCCACTAGCTCTCTCTTCACAAATGCAATTTTTCTCAAATCATCAAAATCCATTCTCATACTTTATTTCTACATTTTATAACCAACATTATCCTTCTAAGGGTCGAAATCCTCTCATTATCTTCTAGATATTTCCACTTAGGAAATATTCCACATTTGCCACTTGTCTCCTAGTTTCCAACCCTCCATCTTCTCCCAAATTCGAGTAGGAGTCTCTTTAGCTCCCCCCAATTCCATGAGTGCCTTCTTGAGCCTATTTTTGAAGCTGACATGTCATAATGGTTAGGTTTAATAATTCAGATATTAATTTCGTCATAGATGTCATAGATGCTTCATCATTGTTATCATAAGACTAGGGAATCTAGCCCAAGTGTCCACTAGTCTCCAATTTGACTCTTCCTCTTCCATGGAGGTTATTATTGCCTCACATTTCGACCTAAGATGCTCCATGCCATGTGTATTCATTACCAACTCACCCAATCATTTTTTCCTTCCCATGGATTCAAAATGCCAACTGAAATTTGCCATGTGGCAGTGAGAAACCAAGCTAGTGGGGGTCCCACATCCTCCAAATGTCCTCAAAATCATTTACCACCTATAATTCCTCTTGGATTCATTTATTCAACTTATTTATTAAATACTTGGACTATTCTAATGTGTAAACATTATTCCTTTGCTCCCTTATTACAATTCCCAATGTACCCATTCAACCCAGGGAACTTGGTAGGATTGATGGGGATTGTCTGCTATACCATTATTTGAATGGAGACATTACAGTCCTCCCCACCCAAGATTTCTTGTCCTCAAGCAATTGCAAATTAGGATGCTGCAAAATCTTCTCCTCTTCCCATCTGGCATCTTCATTTGGTAGGTCCTTCCATTGTACTAAATATTCTTGTATAATTCTACTCCTCAACCTCCTTTCCCGTGTCTTCAAAATATTTTCTGGAACAAGTGTGAGCTGACCTTCATCATCCAAGGGAGGAAGCATTTCTGAAGTGATGATTTTCTGACCAAGGGATTTCTTGAGACAAGAAACATGGAATACATTATGTATTTTACTCCCTTCCGGAAGTTCTAGTTCATATGTTACTTCTCCGATCTTCCGCACTACCTTGTATGGCCTATAGTACCTTGGTTTTAATTTTTCTGCTCCATTCTTTTTGAGAGATGTTTGATTATATGGCTGAAAGCTTAAATATACTAAATCATTGACCTGAAAGGTTCTTTCTTCCCTATGTCTATCAGCATATTGTTTTTGCTAATTTTGAGCAACCTGCAAATTGTCTTTCAAGAGATTTAAAATGTCTTGGCTCTCTTCCACCCAATCTTTAGCCTTTGGGGCCCTACTATCACCAAATATGATTTCCGAAAATATAATTGCATCATAACCATATAATGCTTTGAAAGGAGACATCCCTATTGACATATGATAAGTGGTGTTGTAGCAAAAATCACCCAAGTGTATCCATTTTTCCCATGCTTTTTGTTGCCCTCCCACATAGTTTCTTAGGTACCCTTACAACCACTGATTCACCCTCTTTGTTTGTACATCATTTTTTGGATGATAGCTAGTACTTGGAGTCAGTTGAGTGCCCACCAATCTAAAAATTTATTGCCAAAAGGCACCCATGAATCTACTATCTCTGTCACTAACAATGCTCTTGGGGAGCCCATGCAATCTGAAGATTTCTTTGAAACAAATATCAGCCATTTGTGCAGCACTAAAATATGATGTAACAGCAAAGAATGAGCAAATTTTTTCAACCTATCCACTACCACATAGATGCAATCCTTACCCAAATATTTGGGAAAACCGGTGATGAAATCCATGGAGATACTGTCCCATTTTTGCTCTGGAATGAGCAATGGTTGTAATAGCCCAGCTGGACATGTGAGTTCTGATTTGTTTTGTTGACATACTTTACATTCATTCACATATTTATGAACATCTTCCTTCAACCCTTTCCAAAAAAACCTTTTCCTCAACTGTCTATAAGTTTTGAAGATCCCCGGATGGCCTGCTAGTAGAGAATCATGTGCTTCTTGCAAAATTCGGTACTTGAGCTTTGAGTTCTAAACTAAATAAATTATTTACTTATAATATATCATTCCATTCAAAATCATGTAGTTATCATCCCCTTTGATTCCATCCAACACATCACAATCAAATTTGTCTTTAGCATATTCAACTAGTAGCATGTTTTTCCAATCCTTGGCAATGTCCATGAGAGAAAAAGAAGGTCTTCTTGACAAAGCATCTGCTACTATATTATTATTGTTAAATTTTCAGAATTTACTTCAATTTGATCTAGGATCTTAACTGAGAGAACAACATGTACAACATATCTACAGCATATCAATCATGGAGACAATAATGCAAGCACACAAGAGACACAAAGATTTACTTGGGGAAAACCATAAAGGTGAAAAACCCCAATAACTTCCTCAGATATAGATAGAGCAATGATACAACCAACCATGAGAGATAGACATAACCTAGCAGCAGATCCTCCTCCTCCATAAGTGCGCCACTCTTCCTTGAGTGCATGAGTGAGACGTGAGTGAGTAAATAGAGTGCCTCCCGCACTCTATTTATACTTGACTTGACTTGCCTTTTTACCTAACTCATGTAGGCTCGAACTTAACCACATAACATAATGCTGACTGGGCCGACCCCCAATAGGGTGGTCTAATAACCCTTTGACCCACATGTCCAACCCCCAATAGGGTGGTCTAATAACCCTTTGACCCACATGACTTATACAGGGCCGACACCAACAAGGTGGTCTAATAACCCATCAAGTATAAGTTACGACACTTACAATATAAATGACGACACTTCCGTGTAGAGGAATAATAACATCTCTATAGGAATACAATATACATATATGTGAAATACATTCCGAAGTTACATATACATCAACACTCCCTCTTAACTAGGAAGGTATTTCTCAGCACAGTTCTTCTAGCACAAGTCATCTTCTCTGGATCATCGTCACTGGATAATCGTCATCGAGTCATCATCATCGTCACTGCTGCTGCTATCTCAATCAATCTCTGAATCTACTTGTCATAGGAATTTCTACAGAGCCAGTCCTTTTTCATATTGGATGTAGGCCCACCACCTGCAGGTCTTCATCATCACTGGCCATACTGTGGAATCCTCAGGACTTATTACATGCATCACAAAACCTCGAAAGAGCATCCTAGGCTGTTACGAGCACACAGCTCTACCTATAGGATCTCCCAGGGCACCGAATTACATGTGACCTCACCACAAAACCTCGCAAGAGCATCCCAGGCTGTTACGAGCACACAGCTCTACCTATAGGATCTCCCAGGGCAACGAATTACATGTGGTCATGGAAAAACCTCGCAAGAACATCCCAGGACTGATTACGGGCACACAGCCCAACCTATCGGATCTCCCACGAAAATGAATTACATGCCATAAGACAAAACCTCGAAAGAGCATCTGCCAGATATCCCAGGGCACCGAATTACATGCCATAGGAAAAACCTCGAAAGACTATCTGCAGATCTCCCAGGACACCGAATTATATGTCCTTCCAGAGCAAAACCTCGAAAGAGCATTTGCCAGATGTCCCAGGGCACCGAATTACATGCCATAGGCAAAACCTCGAAAGACCATCTACAAATCTCCCAGGGCACTGGATTACATGCTCATCTTGCACAACCTGATCCACGGCCATAGAGTATCAACCTGATACTCACCATACATCATCTTGATGTATCCATGATCATCCTGATCATCATCACTGCAACGTCCTGCTGCATGTCATCTGGAGCAACATCCTGAAGCTCGTCATCCATGATCATCCTGATCATCAATGCATCCATCTGATGCACACCACGTATCTACCTGATACATATCATCATCCATGATCCACCTGATCATACAATGTATCCACCTGATACAAATACATGATACATATCACCTCACATGATCCACCTGATCATACAATGTATCCACCTGATACATATACAGATACATGGTCCAAGCATCCAACATGATGCATATACAAAATACATACACATGATCCAACGGATCATATCCAGCATCCAACATGATGCGTACATATAAATGATCCAACTGATCATATCCAACATCAACATGATGCGTACATACATAAAAATGATCCAACTGATCATATCCAGCATCCAACATGATGCGTACATACATACATAAAAATGATCCAACTGATCATATCTAGCATCCAACATGATGCGTACATACATACATAAAAATGATCCAACTGATCATATCCAGCATCCAACATGATGCGTACATACATACAAATGATCCAACTGATCATATCCAGCATCCAACATGATGCATACATATAAATGATCCAACTGATCATATCAGAGAAAAAACCAGAACATCATCCTGATGCTCATCATCCAACACTTACATCCACAGCCATGTGAATGATCCTCCTTCCAACATGCTTGGAATGGCTTCAGTAGATGTGTCCATCACTTCTTCCTTGAAGTGTCCTTGATCTGAAGAACACCAAGCCTCTCTCTGAAGTACTTGAACTTCACCCTGGCTAGTGGCTTCATCAGCACATCTGCAATCTGCTCGTCCGTCGCAACATACAGGAGCTTCACAGCTCCTCTCTGCACCATATCCCTGATATAGTGATATTTGATCTCTATGTGTTTCGACCTGTCATGAAACAGTGGGTTCTCGGATAGCTTCACACAACTCTGGTTATCACAAAAGATACCATTAGCTTCCAACGGGAGATCAAATAACTCAGACAGTAGCTTCCGTAGCCATATTGCCTCACAACTAGCTGAACAGGCTGCAACATACTCTACCTCAGCTGTACTCAGTGCCACACAGGACTGCTTCCTGCTAAACCATGAGATCACACCTGATCCCATACTGAAGCAACACCCAGATGTGCTCTTCCTGTGTGCAACATTTCCAGCCCAATCTGAATCAACATAACCCTGCAGTTTAAGCTTTTGATTCGCTTCATACTTGAGCCCAAAAACCACTGTACCCTTCAGGTACCTCAGAACATGCTTTACAGCAACCAGGTGAACACTCCTCGGATCTGTCAGGAACTGAATCAATGTGTTCACAGCAAAGCAAATATCTGGTCTCGTGTTCATCAGGTACATCAAGGACCCAATCATCTGACGATACATAGAGACATCAACTGGCTCAGATGAAGCATCACATAGAAGCTTCAGATTCGATGTCATAGGTGTGGCCATGGCCTTGCAATTCATCATCCCGAACCTCTTCAAGATCTCTTACTGCATACTTCCCTTGTCCAAGGAAGATTCCATCTACACTCTGCCACACCTCCATGCCAAAAACAAATAGTGCATCATCCCCAAGTTCTTCATCTCGAACTCGGTAGTAAGCTTCCGCTGCATGTCGGCAATCAATCTATCTTCACCTGATACAAACAGGTTATCCGCATACAAAAGTAGTATCACTGGATTTCCTTCCTCAACCTTGTAGTAAAGGTTGGAATCCGCTTTAGTCTTGGTAAAGCCAAAACTGGATAGAAAGTTGTCTATCCTACCATACCAAGTTCTGCACACATATATGACTACACCATGTTGTCTTGAAATCCACCTGGTGCATGTTCTATCACTTTTATATTTCTCAATGCTGCCATCTGCAACATGCTTGATCTGATAGTTCCATTTGGAAGTCATAACAAACTTCCCTTCACGTCTTGGGACTACATCCCAAACATCATTCTTCATGATCAACGGATCATGGCATTTCATTTCTTCATCCCAGATCTTGGGAACTTCAATATCTTCAATATCTTCAATAGATATCTTTGTTGCTGGAACAAATGTTGTAGTTCTTCTTTTGTAGGAGATGGCATACGATCTTTCCTACACAAAAAATTAAATTGCATGATTAGAAAACATCTCATAGTTTTCAGAACAAATTCTTACACATAAAGAAATATGTCATACAGTCATGCAATTATATTTGCCAATGCTTCAATACAACATTTATCCATATCCCGTAACTTTCTAGATGCCTTCCAATCTCTACCAGAACATTGTTAAGAGTGTGCACAACTCCCAACATGTCAGCAAAGAGGTTTCATTCTAGATAAGTAGCAATGGAATGTTGTACAGTGCCATAGGCCACTTACCCATGTATATTAGTAGTATACTGTTCATCAATGCAACTATTCTAATATGCACAATACATATCCTAAGTCTAGGAACATGAGCATATACATCATTGAACAGTTTTATTTAAAATACTTATCTTTGTTTGTTCGTTGGGTGGACTCCTTCTGAGTCTTTTCTTCCTTGCAGGAGCTGCTGGAGTCCTAATCTGAAGTAGCTTCTTCTACACCTTTCTGTTGTGGAATGTAGAGAGAGATGGTCAACTCCCTCTGAATATCTGCATCCTTGCATAAACCACTGGAGTGTACTCCCTCTTGATGTTTGCTTCCTGGATCACCTATTCTTGAACTCATATTCATCCTTGGTCCCTATGCATGCTTATTAGTATCATGATTGTGTTATCCTTGTGAACTCATATAAAATCATACATTCATTAGTATACTATTAAAACATAATAATCTTAAGCATGTATAGTCATGATCATTTCAAACAGAAATAATAAGCATTAGCATTCAAGGTTTATGTAGGATTCTTATGGTTAGTCAAATCA
Source organism: Larix kaempferi (assembly GCA_027924585.1). Taxonomy (NCBI): domain Eukaryota; kingdom Viridiplantae; phylum Streptophyta; class Pinopsida; order Pinales; family Pinaceae; genus Larix; species Larix kaempferi. Next base: position 915,869 of record BSBM01001372.1, on the reverse strand, counting down.
TAAGAAACATAACATGTCTAAACCTGTAATTACTCAAACCTATGACTCTTTAGTTGAATCATCAATCAAGATAAGAGATATAATATGCATAAAACCTGTGATTATTTGAACCTATACCTTCATGATTCTTCTGGTTAGTCATATCATCGATTATGGTAAGAAACATAATATGCATACAACCATGATTATTCAAACCTATGACTTCATGAATAATCATTATCAACAATAGTATAAGATCCTAACACAAGGTAGGATTCTATCTTGATATAGGAAAAACATACCTGGATTAGCATGCTAGCTATTTATGTCTAACATACTCACATGATTTCTTCTTTTTCTTCTTCAATGACTTGTGCTAGTAACCTGTATATCTCATAGGTTGACTATTACAAAACCAAGTTATACATACCTCGTAAATGGATCTTCTATGAGATCCATGACAATGGATGAATCTTTGTCCTCATGTTACCATGATCATATGTTCTTGGACCAGAACATGATTTGTCTTTCTTGGTGTACCTTTCATGTTAGTAGACAACATAAACCTCATACAACACCATAATGCATTAGTACAATCATAAGTGTTAACACCCTAACCAATGAATATCCTCTATCATGCATTCATAATTTTATTAAGGTGATATGACAAGTCTAAAATCAAGATTGTACTAACCGTAATAACATGAAGACAAACATACCATAAACTTAATCATGAATAAATATCGAAACATACCTCAATGAGTCATACCTGTCGAGATTGCTTGAAATCTTCTTATGTAAGGCCTTAGCCTCATCTCCGTCTGAAACATGAACTTCTTCACTCATGCATATGATCAATCCATCTTCTTCTAGGATTAACCCAATCCACTTGATTGCAAGAACTGGACCTGGAGCTGGATATGGGTTTGTTAGAGAAACCCCAAAAATTCAAACTTTGAATTTCAAACTTCCGAAAGGATAGAAATATGCGCCTTGATGAGCTAATCAAGCTAGTATATTTAGAATTTGAAAACTGCAAAGTTTCACTCCTCAATTTTGCCTTTGAAACTTTCGGATTCACTGGACGTGACCCTAAACTGGGGTTTGATGAAGCCCACTCTTCTGCCCAATCAAAAGGTTTGAACCAAATCTCTAAGCTTCTATTTTTCTGAGGAGCTTCCAGCTGTGGTCACAGATTTAAAAAATTCCCATTTTTATAGAAGCCCTCATTTTCCACTTTTCTGATCAAAGTCCCGAACTAGGGTCTGATCAAACCCGGCCTTCTTCCCAACCAAAAATTCTGATCTTGGTCTCTAAATTTTTATTTTGATGAGTAGCATTCAGTCGTGGTCTCCGATTACAAAAATTCCAACTTTCTTCAAAGCCCTAAATTCCAGAAGCCATGAATGAAGGTACTCAAAAATAATTTTGTTTTGACAGACTTATGTACCTGATTGTTTCTGGTGTAACTCAGAACTTTTTGATCCACATGGTCTGAAAAACGTTTCCTGAGATAGCCTGACCTATTACCTTTCCATCCTGATAGGTGTGACCTCAATTGGATTCTCTGAGAGAGAGTTATGCCAAATGTCGCAACGTGACCTGTTTTGGGATAATACAGGAGTGAGAACTTGTACGGCGTGCCACGTGTCACTGTTTGAACTTCGGCCTCTAAAAACTTTTTCTGAGATAGCTCACCCTGTTATATTTCCATCCTGACAGGTCTGACCTCAATTGGACTCTCTGAGAGAGAGTTATGCCAAGTGTCGCAACGTGACTTGTTTATGGGATAATACAGGATATCAAACTTGTACGGCGTGCCACGTGTCACTGGTTCAACTTCGGCCTCTGAAAAAGTTTCCTGAGATATTATAGTCTGTTTACTACCTGTCTCTTTTTACGAAATTTCATTTGGAGCTTCCTAGCCCAGGTTATGACCTTTTTCCCAAGGTCACCTGATTTTGACTCAGATCTGGAAGAGGCAGAAACCCTATATTGCACAGATCATAAATCACAAAGTACAACGAATTAGAGGTTTTCCTTTGGACAAAAGGTACTTGGAGATTTAATCTTCGTCCTGTAACAATTTCAGATCCGAAAACTTTTCCAAAACGGATTTATAGCGAAAGTTCTACGATGACTGGTTTTTGCTATATCAAGCCCTAGCATCGTAAGTGCAACAAGTGTCATACATGCCATATCATGCCTTCTTTCAGGATAGCTCTGATTCCATGTTAAATTTTCAAAATTTACTTCAATTTGATCTAGGATATTAACTGAGAGAACAACATGTACAACATATCTACAGCATATCAATCATGGAGACAATAATGCAAGCACACAAGAGACACAAAGATTTACTTGGGGAAAACCATAAAGGTGAAAAACCCCAATAACTTCCTCAGAGATAGATAGAGCAATGATACAATCAACCATGAGAGATAGACATAACCTAGCAGCAGATCCTCCTCCTCCATAAGTGCGCCACTCTTCCTTGAGTGCATGAGTGAGACGTGAGTGAGTAAATAGAGTGCCTCCCGCACTCTATTTATACTTGACTTGACTTGCCTTTTTACCTAACTCATGTAGGCTCGAACTTAACCACATAACATAATGCTGACTGGGCCGACCCCCAATAGGGTGGTCTAATAACCCTTTGACCCACATGGCCAACCCCCAATAGGGTGGTCTAATAACCCTTTGACCCACATGACTTATACAGGGCCGACCCCAACAAGGTGGTCTAATAACCCATCAAGTATAAGTTACGACACTTACAATATAAATGACGACACTTCCGTGTAGAGGAATAATAACATCTCTATAGGAATACAATATACACATATGTGAAATACATTCCGAAGTTACATATACATCAACAATTCTTTCCCTTGACATATTCAATATCAAAATCATAAGCTTGGATTTTTCGTACCTACTTTTTTTGCCTTTCATTTAGATCTTTTTGGGTGAGAAAGTGTCTTAGACTATTGTGGTCAGCTTTCACCACAAACTTGATGCCAACCAAGTATTGTCTGAATTTGGCCAATGCATGCATAATGGACAGCATTTCTTTATCATATATGGAGTAAATTTTTTCATGAGGCTGCAACTTTCTGCTCTCAAATGCTATGGTGTGTTTTCCTTGCTTTAGGACAGCCCTATTCCTCCACCTGAAGCATCACATTCCACAACAAAAGGTTTAGTAAAATCAGGAAGTGCAAGTATGGGACAATTACTCATTACCACTTTCAATTTTTGGAAGGCCTTTTCAGCCTCTTCATCCCACTTGAAAGCATCCTTCTTAGTCAAATCAGTGAGTGGATAAGTCAACTTGGAGAATCCCTTCACAAATTTTCTGTAGTATGTGCATATGCCAATAAAACCCCTCAATTCGGTGATGGATTTTGGTGATGGCCATTCTAAGATAGCCCTGATATTTTCCATGTGCACCTTCAATCCTTCTTTCCCAATAATTTTCCCAAGATACAGTAATTCTTTCATCCCAAATTCACACTTTGACAACTTAGCAAATAAGGACTCTTCTTGCAAAACCTTCAACACAATCTCTAACTGCTGCAATTGCTCTCCCATGTTTTACTGTAAATGAGAATGTCATCAAAGAAAACCAAAACAAACCTTCTTAGTTGCTTGCAAAAGATCCTATTCATGCATACTTGAAATGTGGCTGGAGCATTAGTTAACCCAAAAGGCGTGACAAGAAATTCAAAGTGACCATAATGACATCAAAAAGCAGCCTTTTGCACATCTTCATCTTTCATTCGAATTCGATGATACCCTGATCGAAGGTCAATTTTGGAGAAGTATTTGGCCCCATGTATCTCATCCATAAGGTCATCAATCCTAGGGATAGGATACCTATTCTTGATAGTCTTGTTGTTCAAATCTCTAAAGTCTATGCACATTCTCAATGTTCCATCTTTTTTCTTCACTAGCACTACTGAAGAAGCATAAGGGCTAGAGCTTGGTCTAATGAGTCCCAAATCTAGGATTTCTTGGATAGCTTTTTAAATCTCATCTCTAAAAATTTTAGGATGTCTATAAGGTGGTATCTGAATGGGTGAAGTACCCTCCTCCAAAATAATGCTATGCTCAACTCCCCTATCTGGTGGTCTACCATGTAGAAGATCTCTAAAAACTTTTTCATATTTTTGAAAAAGTCTCTCTATCTCCTTTGGGTGTTCAACAACATTTATATTTGGCTTGGGAGATGTAATATGACATTCAACAACCCATTATATGTCCCCATGCCTCAATATAGATCTCATGCTATTGCAAGTCACTACTTGATTTGGATAAGTGTGCTGCCCTCTCACAACTCTTTGTACTCCTTTTGAATCTTAGAATTTCATTTCGGGAATTTGATCATTTATTGTATGATATCCTATTGAATACAACCATTTCACTCCCAAAACCACATTAGTATCAGCAACATCAACCACATAAAAACTATCAACAAAAGTATAGTTACCTACGATGACTTGTAGCTTTGGAACCCATGTTTTGCATTGCATTGTGTTGTGACCAGGAATGACAACTGTGAAGCCATCAAATGGTTCAATAGGTATCTTTATTTTCTCAACCATCTCTGCATCAATGAGTTTATGGGTGGCTCCTCCATCTACAAAAACTGAATCTCTTTGTCCTTGTACCACACCCTTGCATCGGATAGTATGATAGCGAGGTACTGCTGAAAGTACTGCCATTCTTGCTTTGTTCGGTGAAGGATGATTTTCTTCTTGTCTTTCCTCTTCTACTATTGTCTCATATGCCTCATCTTGATATGAAATATGTACATCTTCATCCATGCCCCCATCATACCCCTCATTATCAGAAAATACTTCTATGTATTGAGCCTTTCCTTTAGTACATTTGTGCCTCGATGTCCATGGTTGGAAGCATGTGAAGCACAGTTTCTTTTTTCGAAGTTCATCCCTGTTTAGTCCTTCTTTTTTATTCCTTTCAAATGACTCTCTTTTCCAAGGTTTCTTATCATATCCATCCCTTTTCCAAGGTTTATTTTCGAATTTGTAGCTAGGCTTGGGAGGAAATCTTGTTCTAGGAAGCACATTTTAGAGATCCCTAGTCAAGCTCATTGCATCTTTTAATGTAGTTGGCTTGTGGGATTTGACCAAACCTTTTAAGGGTTTATCCAAACCTTTAGTAAACATCAATATTAATCTTCCCATAGAGACATAAGCCACCTTAACTGATAGTTTTTGAAAGTCCAACATATATTCAGTAGGGGTCACAGTTTGCTTCAATTGAGCTAGTTCTTTGAAAGGCAATTTTGGATCTTTTTGTTCAAATCTCTCTAGTACTCTATCAACAAATTATCCATATGTTTTAACGTGATTATGACCCAAGGTTTTCATCCCATCAAACCACCATTCATTGTCATCTCCTTCCAAATGCAAAATGGCCATTTTTAATGCATCCTCTTCCAACATAGGATTCAGCTGAAAATATACATCCAATTTTTGCACCCAAGTGTTAGCAGAATTTTGAGAAGAACCATCAAAAGTAGGAAGTGACATTTTTCCAATAAAACTATTTAATTCTTTGTTTTGGAATGGACTCCTATTGTCTTCCCTTCTCTTCATTTTATGTATAGCATCAATGTAGTCACTGAATGGTACCCCTCTTTTACACTCTTCATTCAAATCATTCCAATCGTTTGCTAATTTCTTATAATCCACCTCAATATTGGGCTCTTCTTTGGGTGTGATAAATTTAGGTGCAGTATGCCTTTATGTGCTTTGTAATTCATCAGGTCTATTATGTGGTCATCTGCTTGAAAAAATATGCTCACTCTCTTTTATCTTTTCCCCTGAATGTGAACCATTGTTATCTCCTATCATCCCTTTGCCTGAAAGTTGGCTACCCAACAATTCGAAACTTTTCATCATTTGTCTACTCATATCTAGCATACCCATGTAATTCCATCAAAACATGGTTTTAAGGCTTCAATAAATTCCTCCTTATGTCTTAATTTTTCCTCCTCCTCTCTACCCATTGTTTTAGAAAAAAACTATTTTTCTGCTACTATCTCTTCTTCAACCAAAACATCTTCAACTACTGATTCAAAGGGTGGTTTTTTATTTGTTTGGCTTCTTGTTAATACCATCAGGTTCCAAGACCATGCTCTGATACCTCTTGTAATGTCCCTTTTTAAAAATTTATGAAAATGCCCAATTTTCCAATTTTTTCCCTATTTCGAACTTTTACTAGTTTTACTGTTTTGGCCTCCAAATTAACCCAAATGCTCCCAAATATTTTGTAAGGGTGTATGAATGATATTTAGACTTGAATATTAATTTAAGGGATGATTTATAACCCTCAAAATAATTCTGCAAATTTTATTTGTATTCTGATCAATGTATGGTATTTTAACTAGCAATTTATGCATCAAATCCCCCATGGGTAAACAATGAAAATGGCCTCCCAAATGCTTCCAAAATCCTTCGAATATCTTAACAGAGGTAGGGGATGTATAAAGTATGTTATTAATGTCTCATTTTCATCATTAATTAACTGTTATCTCTGTTCCAACCCTCTCCCATTTAGCTGCAAAAATCACAAATTCAACCCTTGGGGAAATGGCACTATTTCTTCTCCCAATGCAATTAAACTGAGTAAAAATACTTCAAATGCTCAAGTACAGTACATGAAAATTGTAAAATACATCCATGGCAGTATATTAATCATAAATTTATCATAGAATCATCCATTCATTCGAAATCATCAGCATTATCATGCTATACATTAATGTAGTGGGGAAATGGACATTGTTTGCTCATTAATCAACATTTTTGCATACAATCAGTGGGTATTTCGACCTTGAACTTTCTGAATATGAATAAAATGGGATATGAAGCTATTACAATCAGAAATATATTATATGAAGCTCTCCCAATGAGTACAAGTGCTCACCAAAAATGCCCTCCCTCAAGGAGCATGAATATGCCTTCAAATCTGGAAATGGTGGAGAGGAAGTGATGCACTAAACCAAACCATGAACCTTCCTGTAGCTTCTACCTGCAAATACAAACTCCATTAAAGAACCATGAAAGACCTAAGTGGCCTCTCCAAACACCAACTTGGATGGGAATCTTTCACCCTCGAAATTGGCTAAGGCAAGAAACTAGTCATCCACTAGCTCTCTCTTCACAAATGCAATTTTTCTCAAATCATCAAAATCCATTCTCATACTTTATTTCTACATTTTATAACCAAAATTAGCCTTCTAAGGTTCTAAATCCTCTCATTATCTTCTATATATTTCCACTTAGGAAATATTACACATTTGCCACTTGTCTCCTAGTTTAAAACCCACCATCTTCTCCCAAATTCGAGTAGGAGTCTCTTTAGCTTCCCCCAACTCCATAAGCACCTTCTTGAGACTAGTTTTGGGGATAACATGTCATAATGGTCAGGTGTAAGAAGTAATATCTGAATTTTTTCATAGATGTCATAGATGCTTCATCATTGTTTTCATAAGACTAGGGAATCTAGCCCAAGTGTCCACTAGTCTCCAATTTGACTCTTCCTCTGCCATGGAGGTTACTATTCCATCACATTTCAACCTAAGATGCTCCATGCCATGTGTATTCCTTACCAACTCACCCAATAATGTTTTCATTCCCATGGATTCGAAATGCCAAGTGATATTTTCCATGTGGCAGTGAGAAACCAAGCTAGTGGGGGTCCCACATCCTCCAAATGTACTCAAAACCATTTGCCACCTATAATTCCTCTTGGATTCATTTATTAAACTTATTTATTAAATACTTGGACTATTCTAATGTGTGAAAATTATTCCTTTTCTCCCTTATTACAATTCCCAATGTACCCATTCAACCTAGGGCTTGGTAGGATTGATGGGGATTGTCTGCTATACCATTATTTGAATGGGGACATTACATGGAGGTACATGGTCAGATCTGTAGTCCACAAAGAACTCATATTGGTCCACACATGACAAGGATTTCACACTTAGGATAATCGGCTCCATCTCCCTTTCAAGGAGGGACACATAATTATCCCGGTCTCAGGGAGAACGCCACACTAATGCAGTAACCATCAACACTCCCTCTCACTAAGGGATACATTATCTACTACAAGCCAATCACGAAAGTACACAAAATTCATTCTAGAAAGAGGCCTTGTGAGAGTGTCAACAATCTAATCCTCTATATGAATACACATGAGTTGTGTTGCTCCCCTATGCACCATACATACCACTAAAAGTTGCACCACTAGACATTGTTTCTCATCCATCTATGAGTTTGTTGAATTTATCCTCTTACTCTCTCTATGTCACTATATATCACTCCAGACTCCCTCTGGAACTATGTTGCAGACTCCCTCTGCAACTCTACATCATACTCTCCCTTTGGAGCTACTCATTTCCTAGTCCATCAGTCTATATAAGGTGTCATCCTGGATACCAATCTGAAACCCATCCTTCTCCATCTCAAACACTATGTATTAATGGGATCTTCACATCCATCACTTGTACTCAACTATCACTTGTTCTTCGGAACAAGCCTCTTGTAGATCATAGCACATGATCTTTCCTACAAGTCAACTTTTATTGTTTTGTGGGCTCCCTCTTAGTCTCTACCTCCTTGTAGAAATCACTAGAGTCCTTAGATCTTTATATTCTTACTTGAAGGAATCTCATTGCAACTTGGATCTTTCAATCATTGGTGTACTAAAGGAAATATCATTTTTGATCATCATCATCTTCTGCATTCCTCGACTTCTTCGGTGAAGTCTCTTCATCAACATTAGTGGTAGATGAATGTTGCTTGCCTTTTATTTTATTCTAGCATTCTGAAGCAAAGTGAACTAGCTTGCCACAACTGAAACATTTGAGGTTGGATTTATCCTTCTTGATCTGACTTCATGTCATTCTTTCTTTTGTTCCTTTCTTCTTTCCAATTATGGCTGCAAGGACTAGTTCTTCTTTATTTTCCTTTGAGGTAGAGGAAAGATCCATTGTTTCCTCTTGGATACATTTTGATCAAAGATGATCAAAAGTAGTTAACTGACCACGAGTACATATCCATGAAGGAATTCCACCCATAGATGTCAACACAAGATCTCTATTAGGGACACATTCATCAACAATTGCTAGTTGATCTTTGATCTGAGCAATCTTCAGGAGATAAAAAGAAACTGAATCATCCTTTGAAAAATTCACTTGACGAAGTTGATCTTTTAGGGCCAAGACTCTGCTAGGGTTCTCATTCTCATATAGATTATTCAAGGCATCATACATATTCTTAGAAGTGTCTTGGATTGCAATAAGGGGAACATTATCATCTTTCATTGAGTCCATCAAGATTCTTATGGCTATGGCTTCATTCTTCTTGTGTCTTTTTCTCTCTTAGGCTCCCTCTGGCTCTGGAATATTTTTGAGTATATGATCCTTAAGATCATGTTCATTTAGGAGCATAAGCATAATACTCTTCGATGATTAGAATTTTTGAGACTCCCTACAATAAGTATTCTACTTTGAGTCCAACAACCATCTTGACTGAACTAGCTGCAGAAACCCTAGCAAGAGAAGGTCAAAAATTGAACTTTGGATTTTGATAAAACTGATTCCACAGGCTAATGTGCCCTACCAATGTGACTTGGATAGACCTCCTTTTTTTCCAGATCTGTGGACATAATAGCTCACAAATTAAAACCTTATTTTTTTCAATTTCTGCAGAATTTAGGTCAAAGCTGAAACTTCATATTTGCAATATCACGGGCCTAAAATTTCAGCCCCTAATTTTTGGCCCCTAAATTTTCGACCACTAATTTTCGGCCCATAGATTTATCACCCTTGATTTCTAGCCCCTAATTTTTGGCCCCTATATTTTCGGCCCCTGATTTTTGGCCCCTAGTTGACAACCCCTAAATTTTCAGACCCTAGATTTTTGGCCCCTGGATTTTTGGCAATTACGCAGCGGGAGCGTGCTGTGGGCCAATAACCTATTATATTTTCAATGATGTGTTGATGTATTTGTAACTTTAGAAGATATTCACTTATATATTGTATTTGTACTTTATTGTATCCCCAACGGATATGTATTATTCCTCCGATTGGAAGTGTCGTCAGTTGTACTTGCATGTGTCGCAAGTTATATTGTAAGTGTTGTAACTTATACTTGATGGGTTATTAGATCACCTTGATGGGGTCGGCCCTGTATGAGTCATGTGGGTCAAAGGGTTATTAGACCACCCTAGTGGGGGTCGTCCCAGTCAGCATTATGTTAAGTGGTTAAGTTGTGGTCGACCTAGTTAGAGTTAAAAGGCAAGTCAAGTTAGTGTATAAATAGAGAGTGTGTCTCTCTCATTTTACAGATTCTATTATTCACTCACTTCGCATTAGTGAGAGAGAGGAGGAGTGTGCACAAGTGGAGGAGGAGCATGTTGCTGAATATATCTATCTCTTGGGTTTGATTATTATGATCCTTGTATTGAAACTTATTCTATCTCTGAGGAAGTTGCGGGGTTTTTCACCTTCTTGGTTGTCCCTGGTGAAATGTTTTGTGTCTCTTGTATCTTGTCTCTTGTCTCTTATGCTTGATATGTTGTACATGTTGTTCTTTCAGTTAAGATCCTAGATATATTGAATTAAATGATGAAAAAATAACATGGTATTAGAGCTAGCCTGAAGGAAGGCATGCTATGGCATTTATGAGACCTGTTGCACTTGCAACAAATCGGAAGCTAGGGCTTGATATAGCAAAAACCCGTCATCATAGAACTTTCACTATAAATCCATTTTGGAAAAGTTTCAGGATCTGAAACTTTTACAGGTTGAAGGTAACATCCCCATGTACCTTTTTTCTGAAGCACAGCATCTGATTCGTTGTAATTTCTGAGATATGATCCGTACAATCTAGGGTTTCTCCCTCTTCCAAATCTCAATCATAAACAGGTGACCTAGGAAAAAAGGTCACAACTTGGGATAGGAAGCTCCAAATGAAATTCTGTAAAACGTTCTAGTAAGAGAAGGGACTTTAGTTTCTCAGGTAAGTTTTTTAGAGGCCGAAATTGAACCAGTGACACGTGGCACACCGTACAAGTTCGCTCTCCTGTTTTATCCCATAAACAGGTCACGTTGCAACACTTGGCATAAATCTCTCTCAGAGAATCCAATTGAGATTAGACCGGTGGGGTTAGAAAGATGCCAGATCAAGATACCACCGGCCAAAGTTTTAGTCCTTGTGGATTCGTAATTTCAGAGATTCATCAGAAACAACCAAGTGCATATTTCTGTCAAAACATAATTGGATACTGAGCACCTTGATTTTTGGCTTGTCACTGCTGTGGGAATTTAGGGCTTTGGAGAAAGTTGGAAATTTTGAATTGGAGACAAAGGTTGAATGCTCCTCATCAAAATCAAAATTTAGAGACCAAAATCAAGTTTTTTGGTTGGGTAGAAGGTCAAGCTTCATCAAACCCTAGTTCAAAATTTTGATCGGAAAGGTGGAAAATTAGGGCTTCTGCAAAAGTTGGAATTTTGAAATCTGTGACCACGTCTGGAAGCTCCCCCAAAAAATCGAATTTTAGAACACAATATCGAACCTTTTGGATGGATAGAAGACTGGGCTTTATCAAACCCTAGTTCGGGATCCTTTCTAGAAGATCTGAAAGTTTCAAAGGCAATTTTGAGGGGTCAAATTTTGTAGTTTTCAAAATTGAAGTATACCAGCTTGATCAGCTCAACAAGGCACATCTTTCCATCCATTCAGAAGTTTGAAATTCAAAATTTGAATTTTTAGGGTTTCTCTGACAAACCCTAATCTAGCTCCAGATCCTGTTTCAGCAAATCAAAGTGGATTGGGTTAACCTAGAAGAGAATGAATTGGACACCTGCATAAGTGAAGAAGTTTCAGTTCCAAAGGGAGATAAGGCTAAGGCCTTACATAAGAAGACTACAAGCAATCTCGATAGGTATAACTTGAGGAAATACAGGTATGTTTCGAAATTTGGTCATGATTAAGTTTATGATATGTTTGTCTTCATATTATTGAGGTTAGTACAATCTTGATTAATCTTAGACTTGTCTTATCACCTTAGTAAAAGTATGAATGCTTGTAGACATTCATTGATTAGGGTTATGATTGTACTAATGCACCATGATGTTGTATGAGGTTGATGTTATCCGCTAACATGAAAGGTACATCAAGAAAGACAGATCAAGTTCTAGATCAAGAACATATGACCATGGTGACATGAAGACAAAGACTCATCCATAGTCATGGATCACATAGAAGCTCTACTTACGAGGTATGCATAATTTTGGTTCTACAATGATTAATTTATGAGTTATGCAGGTTACTAAGCACAAGTCATTGAAGAGAACAAGAAGACATTGTTTGGGTACGTTAGACATAACTAGCTAACATGATATTCTAGGTATGTTTTTCCTATATCAAGTTAGAATCCTACCTTGCATTAGGATATTATATTTTTGTATGAATGATAATGAAAGTTAGAATTTTATGTAATCAAGAGATTATGCATATTATGTTTCTTACTTTGATTGATGATATGACTAACCAAAATAGTCCTATGGTCAAATAAGATTATGCATAAATAAAAGAAGTCTTCCCTAAAACCTTGAATACTAATGCTTATGATGAATTATCTGTGTGTGAAATAATCATGACCATACATGTTAAGTTTATTTAGGATCATAATGTTTTGATAGTATTGAGATTATACTAATGGATGTATGATCATGTATGAGATCTTGAGGATGACATTAGTGCACACTTAAGCATGCATAGTGGCCTAGGATGAATATAAGTTCAAGGACAGGTAATCCTGGAAGCAAAGATCAAGAGGGAGCACACTCCAGTAGTTCCTGCAAGGAAGCAAAGATTGAGAGGGAGTCCACCCTACAACTAAACAAATATAAGTATTTGAATTATCATTTCTTATTACTTAAATGATGTTGTTCATTCATGTACATACTTATGTTCCTAGATTTAGGTTGTGTATTATGCATATTATAATAATTGCATTAATGAACAATATATTACTAATATGCATGTAATGGGTAAGTGGCCTATGGCACTGTACAACATTCCATTGCTACTTATCTAGAATGAAACCTCTTTGCTGACATGTTAGGAGTAGTGCAAACTCTTAACAATGTTCTGGTAGAGATGGAAGGCATCTAGAAAGTTACGGGATATGGATAAATGTTGTATTGAAGCATTGGCTAAAGATAATTGCATGATTGTATGACATATGTCTTTATGCATAAGAATGTGTTTTTTTTAAACTATGAGAAGTTTCTAATCATGCAATTGAATCTGACTTGTAGGAAAGATCGTGTACAATCACCTACAAGGACAACAACATTTGTTTTGGCAACAAAGTTCAAGAAAACTATCTATTGAAGATATTGAATAATCTGAAGTTCCCAGGATCTGGGATGAAGTAATGAAAGGATGCCATGATCGAAGAATACTAGTCGATCATGAAGAATGATCCTTGGGATGTGGTCCCGAGACCAGAAGGGAATTTTGTTGTGACTTCCAAGTGGATCTATAAGATCAAGCATGCTGCAAATGACAACATAGAGAAATACAAGGCAAGGTTTGTGGATCATGGCTTCTCCCTGAAAAAGGGGATAGATTATGAAGAGAAATTTGCTCCTGTAGCCATATACACTTCCATCAGAACAATACTTGCTCTGGCTACAGTGATGAAGTGGAAGATACACCAGATGGATATGGTGTATTTGAAGAGGAAGTGTATGTGGAGCAACCACTTGGTTTTGAGACACATGACAGGGAGTCATATGTGTGTAGATTGAATAAAGCCTTGTATGGCTTGAAGAAAGCTCCTAGAACTTGGTATGGTAGGATAGACAGCTTTCTATCCAGCTTGGGCTTTACTAAGAGTAAAGCGAATTCCAACCTTTAATACAAGGTTGAGGAGGGAAATCCAGTGATACTACTATTGTATGTGGATGACCTATTTGTTACAGATGAGGATGGGTTGATTGCCAACACCAAGAGGAAGCTTGCTATCGAGTTCGAGATGAAGGACTTGGGGATGATGCATTACTTTCTAGGCATGGAGGTGTGGTAGAGTGTAGATGGAATCTTCCTTGGACAAGGAAAGTATGCAGTAGAGATCCTGAAGCGGTTCAGGATGATGGACTACAAGGTCATGGCCACACCTATGGCATCGAACCTGAAGCTTATGTGTGATGCTTCATCTGATCCGGTTGATGTCACTATGTATCGTCAGATGATTGGGTCCTTGATGTACCTGAAAAACACGAGACCATATATTTGTTTTGCAGTGAACACATTGAGTCAGTTCCTGATGGATCCCAGAGGTGTTCACCTGGTTGCTATAAAGCATATTCTAAGGTACCTGAAGGGTACAATTGATTATGGGCTCAAGTATGATGTGAACCAAAAGTTTAGCCTGGAGGGTTATGTTGATTCAGATTGGCCAGGCAATGCTGCAGATAGGAAGAGCACTTCTAGGTGATGCTTCAGTATGGGATCAGGTGTGATCTCTTGGTTTATCAAGAAGCAGTCCTGCGTAGCACTGAGTACAGCTGAAGCAGAGTATGTCACATCTTGTTCGGCTAGTTTTGAGGCAGTATGGCTTAGGAAGCTACTGTCTGAGTTATTTGATCTCCCGTTGGATGTTACTGGTATCTTTTATGACAACCAGAGTTGTGTGAAGCTGTCTGAGAACCCGATGTTCCATGATAGGTCAAAGCACATCGAGATCAAATATCACTATATCAGTGATATGGTGTAGAGAGGAGCAGTTAAGCTCCTGTATGTTGCAACGGATGAGCAAGTTGCAGATGTATTAACGAAACCACTAGCCAGAGTGAAGTTTGAGTACTTAAGAGAGAGGCTTGGTGTTCTTTAGATTGAAGACACTTCGAGGAAGAAGTGATGGGACACATTTGCAAGAGCCATTCCAAGCATGGTGATAGGAGGATCCTTCCATGGCTGTGGATGTAAGCACCGTGTGATGAGCATCAGGATGATGCTCCAGTTCCTACTTTGTATATGCATCAATTGGATACTTTGTATGATCAGGATGATCATATGTGATGAGTATCAAGATGATACTCTTGATGATATGAGTACCAGGATGATGCTCTGGATGACATGCATCAGGATGATGTAGTGACGATGATCAGGATGATCATGTGTGATTATTATCAGGATGATAGTCTGGATGATATGCATCAGGACGATGCAGTGACGATGATCAGGATGATCATGTATGATGAGTATCAGGATGATACTCTAGATGATATGCATCGGGATGATGCAGTGACGATGATCAGGATGATCATATGTGATGAGTATCAGGATGATACTCCAGATGACATGCATCAGGACGATGCTATGACGATCATCAGGATGATCATATGTGACGAGTATCAGGACGATACTCCATATGATATGCATCAGGACGATGCGTTGATGATGATCAGGATGATCATGCGATGATGATTTGCATCAGGATGATGTACTATATGATGATGATCAGTATGATCATGAGTATCATGTTGATACTCTGTGGCCATGGATAGGTTGTGCATGTAGCATAGAAAAGATCCTGGGAGATCCTATAGTCTGAGCTAGGATTCTCTTTCGAGGTTTTGCTACGAGAGTCATGTAATCAACCCTGGAGATCTGATAGGTTGAGCAGTAAACTCGTAATCAGTCCCGAGATGCTCTGTAGAGTTCTTGCAGGTTGCAAGACACTCTTTAAAGGTTTTTCCTAACCACATGTAATCATCCCTGGAGATCCGATAGGTTGAGCAGTAAGCTCGTAATTAGTCCTGGGATACTCTTTAGAGTTCTTGCAGGATGCAGGACACTCTTTTAAGGTTTTGTGGTGGGAGTCACATGTAATCAGCCCTAGAGATCCGATAGGTTGAGAAGTAAGATCGTAATCTATCCTGGGATGCTCTTTAGAGTTCTTGCAGGTTGCAAGACACTCTTTTAAGGTTTTGTGACAGTCAACATGTAAAAGATCCCGGGAGATCCTATAGTCTGAGCCAGGATGCTCTCCCGAGGTTTTGTTGACGCACGTAATAAGTCATGAGGATTCCACAGTATGGCCAGTGTTGATGAAGGCCTACAAGAGGTGGGCCTACATCCAGCATGAAAAAGGGATGGCTCTATAGAACTTCCTATGACGATAAGAATTCAGAGATAGCCCAGTGATCGAGATGTCGAGTACAACAGCAGTGATGATGATGATGCTCTATGATCCAGTGACGATGATCCAGCTACAGAATTGAAGACTTGTGCGTATATGTATTGATGACTTGTGTCAAGAGAATACCTTCCTAGTTAAGAGGGAGTGTTGATGTATTTGTAATCTCGGACGATATTCAATTGTATATTGTATTTGTACTTTATTGTATCCCCAATGGAGTTGTATTATTCCTCCGGTTGGAAGTGTTGTCAGTTGTACTCGAATGTGTCGCAAGTTATATTGTAAGTGTCGTAACTTATACTTGATGGGTTATTAGACCACCTTGATGGGGTCGGCCCTATATGAGTCATGTGGGTCAAAGGGTTATTAGAACACCCTAGTGGGGATCGGCCCAGTCAGCATTATGTTAAGTGGTTAAGTTAGGGTTGATCTAGTTAGAGTTAAAAGGAAATTCAAGTTAGTGTATAAATAGAGAGTGTGTCTCTCTCATTTTACACATTCTATTATTCACTCACTTCGCATTAGTGAGAGAGAGGAGGAGTGCGCACAAGTGGAGGAGGAGCATGCTGCTGAAGATATCTATCTCTTGGGTTTGATCATTGTGATCCTTGTATTGATTCTTATTCTATCTGTTACAACGTAATCTTCCACCTTGTGAGCATCAGCATTCTTTGGTCTGTAGAATCCATTTCACTGACTCAAACCCACTTTATATCCTTCAGACATACTATTTCCTCATTTTTCCTCTTACCCGCTTGTTGCATCACTATAGAAGGCGTACCCGCGAGTTGCATCACTATAGCCCACGGGTAGATTGTAAAATGGTAAAAATCACTAGTTAATTACCTTTTACTCCCAAAAATCGGTTATTGGGTGACCTTTGACCCTCCATCTGCCCAAGTAACGTCTTGATGTGTCCTTTCACCTACCTTTGGGAGGACTATATATTGAGCACATATGGCTTATGGATGGGAGGAAAAAAGAAGACCAAGATAACTCTAGTGGATTTTTTCCCTATCTTGAGTCTACACTCATTGATCCTTGTAGTTGTGAACCCTTTATGTTCACCTTTCAAAGTCCTACCATAGTTTGAGTTTGCCATTCATGGAGGATTTAAATGGTGGAGGCACAAGTGGATTGATCCAAATCTTGGTTTAGATTAGTTTCCGACAAGAGGTCGCATCACATTGTACTTCTTCTTGTTTATTAATAGAAATACTCATATTCTCGTCCATTAATGTTGTAAATGTTGTTTATCTTACATTGGGTTGCATTTACTTGTTATATCATGGACCATTGCTATTGATGATGTTAATGTCATTTATATATATTATGTACTTGTTGTATATTGGCTATCAAGACTAATTTGCAGATTCAAGTGCACAGATTGGAAAAGCTCCAATGGGGATCTACATCAAACGTTTGGATCGAGGTTGGTTACATTCTCCATTATCTTAGCATTGTCATTTATAATAGCATAGTTTTGAGAATTGAGTTAATTTCTGGTAGTCATCTATCTGTAGTGGTCTCCCAAGCCATAGTGAGTTTTCTCCAACACAGAAATGGCGACTCCGTTGGGGAAAACATCCATGTTTGGGAATTTTTTTTTAGCATTAGTCCATAACTAGAGTTGTTGTTTGTCGAAGCTCCGTGTCACTGATTGGCCGTTAAGATACACTATAGAAAACTTGCTTTTTCTGAGCCATTGGACTCTTTGTTTTCCCATTTTCCTTTCCTCACCCATGGGCTAGCTTAGCTCTGCCCACGTATACCTGCCTCTGTTTACACTGCTGCTCACGGGTACCCGCAGGTATTCCTTTGACAGTAGCATACAACTCTGGCTTTTGTTGGTTTATGACTATTG
This sequence comes from Larix kaempferi, assembly GCA_027924585.1. Taxonomy (NCBI): domain Eukaryota; kingdom Viridiplantae; phylum Streptophyta; class Pinopsida; order Pinales; family Pinaceae; genus Larix; species Larix kaempferi. The sequence continues at coordinate 897,772 of BSBM01001372.1, read as the reverse complement.
GTTGTTGCTGGATTGGCTTTGGATGATCCTGAGTCTTTGTTGGCCTGTTTCTTAACTATTCCATGCCTTGGTTGTGACCAGAACTCTTCGTTTCTCTTGGTTGAGCCTTATTGGTTTTTTACCCATCTTTGGATTTAGCCTTGTTGGTTTTTTCCTTTTGAGCTCATTCCTTTAGATGGGCCTTACTGTTTGGAATCTTCTGGGTTGTATTAGTGATCTTCTCGGCACTTCAATGACTGAATAGTAGGATTTTGCTTGCATTTTTCATTTCTTTATATTGAAAAATACAAAAAAAATACATATAGTTTTGCATTTTCCTTTTGTTTATAAGAGAAAATACAAAAAAAAAATTTACTTTCATGTATTGCATCTTGCATTGAGTGCCTGCTGCTTTCATTTAGGCTTTGATTGTGCATCGCAAATATAAAAGGATTGCATTTTTACTTCGGAATCGTTGGGTTGATTTTGCATGTTAGTGACATTGTTTTGTTGGATAGATGAGTCTAGGATTGGACGATTTTGCATTCTATTGAGTCTTACACCTCACTAGTTTCACGACCATATCCTTTGAGTAACCACAACCATTAAAAATAAATGCTTAATCTTAAAATTGATTAGACCGATTTTATTTATAGGGTACACCAACTAGTATAGGTTTAGAGTCTTGGAATAGATCATTGTGAGTTAACAATCCAAGACTACTAGACGAGACATTAAATGTATGACCAGGGAGTGGAGGAATCCATGGTATATATCGGTGTTCTCAGGAAGCTCTACTCAAACTAGAGTTAAGCATGAGGTCACAGGAGGTTGGTTGAAGGGATATCCCTCTGATACCGGCTGAATGTGGGAGATATTTCCAGGGTTTGTTCGTATCTGGGGGTACCAGAGGTTCATCCTCTTGTTCTTCGGGCTTAGCTACCCTTCCCATACGACGGATCCCACCTGCGACTGTCCCCCTGAGCATTGGTTATATTGCGGTGACCATAGTTTCCTTACCTAGGTATCGCATAGGGTACTTGCAGTGGTTATGTTGTTTGTGTCCTGAGTCAGATAGGGATTGGACAACACAATTGTGTTTGTACAGTGGACTTGACCCTGTGCACGCAGTGAAGCCTAGGTGTCTCTATAACTGATTATGTTACCTCTGGCTATAGTTTGGGAGTCTCAAGCCTCTCCTAGGCGAGACATACCAGCTCTAGTGTCGGGATCTCATTTAGCCACTCTGTTTGTCTGCTCTTGGTTGTAGTTTCTATAGGTGTGTGCTTTTGATTTACTGTTTTTTATCGATAGTTAGTCATAGGAGACGTTGTGATTTTATATTCTCTTTGGAGATATCATGGCGTGGAGGCCTACTCTCTGCCGTTACCATCGGTTAGCTGGTTTAAAATCGGCCGAGTTTTCAAACTGTGCTACTCGAGGACGCCGACGGGCTCCCTCTGAGTCTTCGGATTCTTACGAGAAATACATAGCCGACATTATGACGGCTGCACATTCCGACACGGAGAACATCCCCACGATTCCATCGAGTGGAGTCGAACATACTTGAGACACCCCCACACCTCGTGAGGCCTGGGGGGGTGATCCACCTGAGACTCAACCTGGTTCTATTTGGCCGAATCCACTTGAGAATGATCCGTTCGATCCTTCGAATCCGGATAATTATCTTTATGGGATGCCAACCTTACCTGAAGATGAAGACGAATATCCTGCGATCAACGTTAACCCATTCTCATATAGTATGCTCGGTTTCAGTACAATTGATCCTCCCACTGCTTTTGGTAGTCATGCTAGCACTAGTCATGGTGTTAGAAACACTTCACCCATTGGGGGAAATACCCTCGCCGGGGGCACCACGTTGTCCACTCACGCACATAATATGAGGACTGGTCATAATCCTCCTAACAATGCTAATGTTGGAAGAAGACCACCTCCTAGGACTCCCCCACCTAATAGGAACATAGTTCGAAACCCGAATCACCATCCACCACCGAACACACATATTGCTACCCGTCAACCCAAGGCCACTTTCGCAAATGTTAATGCTCCTCCTAACTATGGGGGTGGACAAGTACCACACACTTTTGCATCCACCACCACTACTAGTAATGCTAATGTAGGAGGTGGGAATATATCTTATCCTCATGGTCATAACGCCACCATTCCTGCTACTAGTAATGCCAACGTTGGGGTTGGGAATACTTCTCATACTTTGGGTCACCACACGACTGCTTATGCTAATCCTAATGCTGGGGGTGGGAACATGCCTCACCATTATGGTCATTACAACTCAGTTACCTCTATGAATAGTACATATATGCCCCATACTTATGGTGGTAACCCTTACTACAACACAATCGGTGTTGGCCACCAATTCAATCCACCTCAATATGGTGCCCAAAACACACATATGCCTGCTTACTCTCATACGGGTCAGGTCGGAAGAGGTTATCAACCTTATGGCCATGGTCAAGCTTTTGGTCCGCCAGGTCCTCATTATCAGCAGTTTAATGCTCATGGTCAAGCTTTTGGTCCACCTTATAATACGGTTCTGTTCAACCAACCTTTTATGGGAGCTTATAATCAAGCTTTCTAGCCGTAGCTCCCGTTCCTTGCACGCTTGAATCTTCTGGATCTTTCGAAGCTCATGAATGATCCGGTGTGTCACGACCCTAGTTGGCCCCCAGTCCCTACCAAGCTCCCTTCGGACATTCCTAAGTTTGACGGGAAAGGTGGTGAGGATCCGGGTGATCATGTCACAACATTTCACCTTTGGTGTTCCTCCAACTCATTGAATCATGATTCTGTTAGATTACGACTATTTCAACGCACCCTCACGAGGGAAGCCGCGAAGTGGTATGTGGAGTTTCCTGGGAACACCTATAGGGGATTCAACGAGATTGATTTGGTTTTCTTGGACCATTTCCAGTTGTCAGTTCGTTATGATATTGGTACTGAATTGCTGTCTACCTTCCGTCAGAATAAGGCCACACATATTTCTGACCACGTTCAAGGGTGGCGTCGGCGGAAAAGATTAGTGAAATCCAGCATTCCTCTAGAGTTTTTGTTGGAATGGTTCCTTAAGTCTCTTCTCCCATACATTTTTAAGGATGTTTCGATGTCCGTAATTGTGACTGAGGAACAAGCTATCTTGAAAGTCCAGCAGTTAGACCTACTATACTCTCAGTCTGGCATTTTATAAAACATTATTCCTGACGCACCGAGAACAAGACATGAGCCCACGTTAGTTCCTGGAACAAATGTTGATGGCATCGTGGGATCCACAAGCACTCACCCTATAGACTTGGTAGCTAATCAAATGCAAAATTTGTCGCTAAACTAGTCTACTCCCGGACAAGTTCACACCTTGTCCACTTCCACTCCGTCGTTTGATGTACACAATGTGCAATCAACGAAACCATCTAGTAACCAGCAACCTGGTGGTAAGAAAAAGGGTAGAAACAATCGTAGGGGTGGAAACAATGGAAGTAACAATAATAGCAATCGCAATACTCCTCGTAAAGAGAATTCCAACCCTCCTCGGGAAGGCGGAAATGCTGGCGAGGATCGTAAACCTAGGCGTAAGGTGAAATTCCCTTGCAAGCTATGTGGGGAAGATCATCTTACTCACTTATGTCCTCGAATTGAAGAAGCATTGAAGCATTTGGCATAGAGCCCAGTTGTGTTGAAGGATCCCCTTCCTCATCATCAAAACATGGCTTCGCATGCTCGCACCACTAGTTATGGACCTAATGAAACGACAACGGCTTCTTCCAATACTAGTGGTTATGGATGTGTGAACATGGTTCAATCGGAGGTTAGTGTTTCTACTCGTCAACGCGATTATGGTGAACCACAACCTAATATGGGGAGTGAGCCTCCCCCTCCTCCTGACAATTCCTTGCATATCAAGAAGCCCTCTAATATGCCGCGGATATCGAAAGGTGTTCTCAAGCGCTCTATGCATAATCCTAATGCTCAAGCCGCCCAGAACTACTCCATTGTAGAATATTTGGGCCAAAATCCGTGTACCATGTCGGCTCTTGAAGTTTTGCAGGCCTATCCTTCTCAGAAGCATGCCCTTTTGAGTGCATTAGGAGTTCAAGATGGGGGAAATCCTAGTGTTATCAAGTTCGATACTACTGATGTACAACCTCGCTTACCTTACCATGTGGCTTTTCAAATCTAGGTGGTGTGCCTTTAGTGTTTTTTCAAACGTATTATGGTTGACAAAGGTGCTTCTGCATCATTAATGTCATTAACTTGTTGGAAAGCTCTTGGCTCTCCTCCTCTACTCGTGTCTAGAACCACGCTCACTGCATTCGACGGTCGGTCTTTTAAGCCGCATGGAATTATCCCTTCCCTTGTTGTCTTCTTGGGAGGTAATTTTGTGCCTATTGAAGTCGAGGTGGTTGATGTGCCCATCGACTACAACCTCTTACTGGGTCGGAATTGGATGTACGCTATGAAGGCTGTCACGTCCACTATATTCATAGTTATCCGCTTTCCCCATGAAGGCAAGATTGTGACCATCGATCAGCTGGATTTTGTTAACACTCCTTCCACAGCATCCATGGGATCCATAGTCCCGCAAGTTACTGATTCTAAACTGGCAACTGGGAACATAGGTGTTGGTATGTACCCTTCATTGATGGGAACTTATACTCTTTCTGCACTTGTGAATTTTATCGGAACCATTTCCGACAATGCGCCTCCTCCTTTGCATAATATGCCTCTCCGGACTTCCTATTGCACTGATCCATGGACTTTACCATCCACAAGTCCTACGTCTGGAGACATTATGCATGTCGGGATGTTTGTGCCCTTGTCTATAGCTGAGCTTGCTTATGAGCATATCGAACAAGCCACTGCAGAACCAGATCTCTCTTCTTCCCAGACAGTCGAAGAAGATCCCGTTACGTTGCCAGTTTGGTCAGCCAACTCGTCTTGTCCACACAACTGCCTTGAGGATACTTTGCCATCTGATGAAGCTATTATGCAGGCCATGTGTGGTAGTGGGAGGCCTTGGGAGGATATGCATCATCACTCTTATTTCCATCCCAACCTCGAGCTCGTTGAGCAAGAAGAGTTTAGGATGACTCTAGCAGAGATGGTTGGTCACCCTGTGGCTCTTTTAGAGTCGCATGATGTTTTTGCGGAGGGGAATATGGCCAATATTTCCCCAACCATGTCGATCAACATCTATCGTACTCCCGGAAAGGTGGAGAATGTTTACATCGGTGCCGATTGCACTACTGAGGAGATTGCTATTTACACTGAATGAGAGGCCTTGGGAGGATATCCATCATCTCTCTTATTTCCTTCCCAACCTCGAGCTCATTGAGCAAGAAGAGTTTAGGATGACTCTAGCAGAGATGGTTGGTCACTCTGTGGCTCTTTTAGAGTCGCATGATGTTTTTGCAGAGGCGAATATGGCCAATATTTCCCCAACCATGTCGATCAACATCTCTCGTACTCCCGGAAAGGTGGAGAATGTTTACATTGGTGTCGATTGCACTCCTGATGAGATTGCTGTTTACACTTAATTGTTTACAGAACTCTGGGAAGCTTTCACCTGGTCATATGAGGAGATTCCAGGAATAGACCCCCGCATTGTTGAACATGAGATTAGAACATATCCTAATGCTAAACCAGTTCGACAATGCTTATGTGTTGCGAACCCTAGGAAGGCAGCTGCTATCAAGGCAGAGGTGGAGAAACTGCTCAAAGCTGGTTTCATCTACCCCGTTCCCCTTACCGAATGGGTGTCAAACCCCGTTCCTATTGATAAGAAGCAGGTAACGATCCGTGTATGCACCGATTTTAGAGATTTGAACCGTGCATGTCCGAAAGACAACTTCCCCACGCCATTCATTGATCAGATCTTGGATGCTTGTGCGGGAAGTAAGTTTTTTTCATTCATGGATGGCTTCTCAGGCTATAATCAGATTCAGATCAAACCCATGGACCAACATAAGATGGCATTCATTTGTCCATGGGGAACATTTGCATATCGAAAAATGCCCTTCGGCCTTAAAAACGCCGGAGCTACGTTTCAGCAAGCCATGACCTACGCCTTTCACGATCTTAAGAAGATTATGGAGGTTTTCTTGGATGATCTTGCTGGCCATTCTCGCAAGAGAGCGAATCACCCCGAGCACTTCCATATGATTCTCGAACGATGTATACACTACAAAATTTGATTGAATCCCAATAAATGCATCTTCGTTGTAAGGATTGGTCGCCTTCTAGGCTTCATAGTTTCCAAAGAGGGTATTAGAGTCGATCCTCTAAAATTTGAGGCAATACTTCAGTTGCCTCCTCCGCATAATTTGTTACAACTTCAGAGCCTCCAAGGGAGATCCACTTTTATGCGTCGATTTGTAGTCAATTATGCTAATATTACCAAAGGTTTCACGTGCTTATTGAAGAAAGACACACCTTTTATCTGGGATGAGCGAGCCTAGCAGTCTTTCGATGCCCTTAAGAAAGCTTTGGTATCGGCCCCTGTGCTTAGTCCACCAGACTTCGTACGAGATTTTATCCTTTATGTGGCTGCGTCTCAAGAGATGATTGGCATGGTCTTGGTTCAGGTTGATGACTCATCGAGCATGTTATCTATTACCTCAGTCGAAATCTAGTAGACGCTGGTGCTTGTGACTGTCCATGCAGTCCAGCAGCTACGACATTACATTTTGCTTAGAACAACCACAGTAGTAGCTCACATCAATCCATTTCAGTTCATGCTATCACGATGCCTTATAGGGGGGAAGTATAATAAATGGATTGTGATCCTTCAAGAGTTTGATCTCGATTTTGCTTCCGCAAAATTGGTGAAATCATTGGTGTTTGCTGAGCTTATGTCAGACCTTCTGAGACTTGATGAGGATGTCATTCATGAAGATTCCTTTGTGGATGAGCACTTATTTCTTATCTCGTCCGAGGACCCTTGGTATGGGGATGTCATTGTATATCTCCAAACTTTGAAGTTTCCTCTGCATTATTCATGAGATGAGCGACGACATTTGAAACATCATGCTAAAGACTATACCATCATTGGTGACACTTTGTATCGCCGAGGAAAGGATTCCATTCTCCGTCGTTTCTTAACTCACGAAGAAGCGGAACGAGTGCTTAATGATTGCCATGCTGGGGCGTGTGGTGGTCACTTATCCGGGCTTGCTACAACCCAACGTATTATGCGATAGTTATTTTTGGCCTTCCATTTTTAAGGATTGTGTTAACGCTGTGAAGAGATGTCACCCTTGCTAGGTGTTTTCTCGGAACATACGCTCGCATCCAGCGCCCCTTCATCCGGTCATCACCGTCGGTCCCTTCACTAAGTGGGGGGTGGATTTCATGGATTGCAAACCAGCTTCGGCTGGGGGGGATCACCATATCATAGTGGCTGTGGATTATTTTTCCAAATGGATTGAGGCCATGCCTACCGTAAAAGCCGATGGTGCTATTGCAGCCCATTTTGTGTTCAATCAGATTATCACCTGATTCGGTATCCCGAAAGAGATTGTCACTAACCATGGCAGTCACTTCCAAAACAAGATGATAGAGGATTTTTCTCTCAAGGTTGGGTTTTGCCAAGAACACTCGTCTTCCTACTACCCCCAAGCGAATGGTCAAGTTGAAGCAGTCAATAAGTCTTTGAAGACCATTCTCCAACGTACCATCCAACAAAGCAAGAACAATTGGCACATCATGTTATATCCTGCTTTGTGGGCATATCGAACCGCAGTTAAGACTACCACCGGATTCTCACCGTTCCAGCTAGTTCACGGTGTGGAGTCACTTTTACCGATTGAATGCGAAATCCCTTCGCTTAAACTATCCATAGAGCTCCTCCCTGATACGACAGATATTGAGCAACGTTTAATCCACCTTGAGAAACTTGACGAGCAATGTCGAGATGCCACTGTGGCCATAGATGCCAAAAAATGTTGTGTCAAGGTTCAGTATGATAGCTATGTCCGTCCCCGACAGTATGCTGAAGGTGACTTGGTCCTTTTATATGACCAAGCTAAAGAACCCCTGGGGGCAGGCAAGTTCAATCCCATGTGGCACGATCCTTACATCGTGGGGCGCATCCTGGAAAAAGGATCCTATGAATTAAAAGACTATGAGGGGACAGTATTGAAGGAGCCTAGAAATGGGCTCTACCTCAAGCGGTATTATGCTTGAACCTCTGGTTCAGGCTGATACTTTTGTATACTATTGTATAGTTGCTTCTGCACATAGTTTAGCTTTCTTTTGGTTTTTCGAGTCTACTGATTCGCTTCCGTTTGCTTGACAGATGTCAGAGGAATCTCCTTCATTCTTAGGTTTCACGGACGGTGCTAGCCGACATATGCAGCAGATTGCTTCTGCTGCCTAGGTTATTTTCTCACCTGACCACCTAGTTGTGTCTTCAGGAGGTGCTTGTCTCGGTCCTACGTCTAACAATGTGGCTGAGTATAGTGTCGTCATTGAGCTACTTCGGGATGCCATTTCCCATGGTATCGAGTATTTAGAAGTCCTCCTAGATTCACAAATAGTTGTGTCTCAGTTGAATGGGTAGTACCGAGTGCGAGATCCTACGTTACTTCGGAAATTCCTAAGGGTAAGACTCTTGGAATGCCATTTTGTTTCAATTACATACATACATGTTTTGAGGAGTGTTAATCATATATCTGATGCATACGCTAACTATGTATTAGATTGGCATTTGTCACATTCACCATGAAGCATACAAATGAAAGAGAAATTCATACATTTGTACATACACATATATAGTAGAACCGGAGAACCAAAGTTTTTTATATAAATATGTCCAAAAATGGTAGTGTAATACAAAACTGGAGCCCGTAGCCCTCAAAAATATACATATCGATACAAAAATGAGATCTTGGGATATCTACTCCCTTCGAGGAGGCCTAGCTGCCACCCCAACAAGATGTGTCTCATAGAAATAGTGAACTGCATTGGCCACCCGCTTCAGTAACTGCACCCAATCACCAGGAACCCCCACTACTTGGCGATGCATGGCCTCAGGTAGTCGCACCACCTCTATCTGTGGAACCCTGGAAACCATCCGTGATAGGTTGTGCCGCAAGGTCTGTAGAGTGTGCCCTGCTGTAGCATCACCTGCCTCTTCACCCCTACCTCGACGACCATGTCTCGGGAAGCCATCAGGTTTCACTGGGCCTTTATCTACAAGCAAATAGTCAACTGTTATCATATGATACTACCACCAAAAATATTTTTTCATTTCATCTATAATCAAAAATCCATAAAAATTTAATAACAAAAAACCTAAAAAGAGTACTCACCAATGTCTCTAAACGCTGTGTCTGGTGGGAGTGGCATGTCTCGATCCTGGCGGAAATCTATCCTTGCATAGGGGTAGTCCTCTATGGCAATGACCTATCAATTCCACCAGCCGAAGAACTCCTCAGTATATGGTGATGCCAGATGGCCACCACCCTGTCGTGTCAGGATCTCATCCCACCGGGTCAGAGCTGGATCGTGGAGGCTATGAGGAGGGACATCCACCCTCAGACTAAGCCCGGGACACTCTCAAAGAAGAAGTTGCATAAGATACTTCCATACCCAAATTTTTTTGCCTTCCCTTCTTTGCATTCTGTCAGTTGTGTCTTCATAGACACCAGTAGTGTGGTACACCAATCGAATACTAAAGGCTGCATGCATTGTGATGCATAGAACATCACCAGCCTGGATGCCTGGTGCAGAGCTTTGAATCCAGTGATCTGCACTAAGGTAGCCACAATGATCTTCATGCTCAGATCTACTATGGCATTGATGGGAACCTGACTTCCCACTGCTTATGTGTTTGCAGGACAATACCACGCTATGCAATCCTGGACGGTGATCCCACCACCCACAGTACGAGACCGAAGACTGGCCGTCTCACCTCGACGGGGAAAACCTGTTATAAAGTAGATGTCTTCCACTTCCAGTGCGAGTATTTTCCCGTTGAGACTAAAGTTCTGTGCATCAACATCCCAATAATTGATCAAGCGGCAGAGTAGTAGATTTTGGGCCCTCAAACCCCCTATACTCCAGAATTTATATAACCCACATGCTTGCAATTCCTATTGTGCTTGCACATCATTGCGCATGGCCTCATCTACTTGGTCATGCTCCCTATCCCTCCACTCTAGAACCATCCTAGAGTGAGAAACAACAAAGATTTTGGTCAAATTCTTTTGCAAAATCATCTTCACGGTCGTACCCATGGATACTTTATATACAGGTGCGGGTACCCGCGGTCAGCCTATTAATAGAAATACTCATATTCTCATCCATTAATGTAATTCTTCTTGTTTATTAATAGAAATACTCATATTCTCGTCCATTAATGTTGTAAATGTTGTTTATCTTACATTGGGTTGCATTTACTGTTATATCATGGACCATTGCTATTGATGATGTTAATGTCATTCATATATATTATGTACTTGTTGTATATTGGCTGTCAATACTAATTTGCAGATTCAAGTTCACAGATTGGAAAATCTCCAACGGGGATCTACATCAAACGTTTGGATCGAGGTTGGTTACATTCTCCATTATCTTAGTAGTGTCATTTATAATAGCATAGTTATGAGAATTGAGTTAATTTCTAGTAGTCAGCTGTCTGTAGTGGTCTCCCAAGCCATAGTGAGTTTTCTCCAACACACTATCTCTGAGGAAGTTGCGGGGTTTTTCACCTTCTTGGTTTTCCCCGGTGAAATGTTTTGTGTCTCTTGTCTCTTGTCTCTTATGCTTGATATGTTGTACATGTTGTTCTTTCAGTTAAGATCCTAGATCTATTGAATTAAATGATGAAAAACTAACATGATGTAGCAGTATATCTTTCATCTCTTTCAATTCTTAATTGTTGTCATCCCACATTCATCATTGCATAATATCATCATTCATTAGCAGCAGAAATAAAATCAAGGATAACCATGCACAAGAGACACAAATATTTTACCCTAGGAAACCCAAATGGGAGAAAACCCAACAAAATTTTCTTATAAGAAATAACCAATCCAATACAAGAACAATACCAATCTTGAAGATTAAGCCTTAGCACAAGAATGTGCTCTTCTTCCACAAGAACCCCGAGAGAGATAAAATAATAAGATAACCCCAGAAATAGCTTCACTTGATCTTCGCTTGTCCTCCTTGAGAAGTGTGCACCACTTGAGAGAGAGAGATGAACTGTTGTGTCATAATGAAGTGTGAAGGAAATTTATTTATATTCTTCTTTTCACTAGAATTTTCCACAATTAGGTTGGTTAGACTTTTATTTATTTATCTTTTATTTTATCTTTCAAGTCAAATTGTCTTTTTATCTTCTTGGGTTATTTTACACATTTCATTGGGGTAATTGTGCTCTTCATTTCTTGTCACTTTCTCTAGTAATTCTTAAGAATATATTTCGATGCTACATAAAAATCAACACCTTAGATGCCTTATTGAGGTCGTTGGAATGGATATATTTTTCTAAAAGAAGCTATGGGTAAGGGTAAGTACTAGTTGTAGATCTGAGAAAACATTTGGTAGGATGGGACTTTATTTCACTTTAATTTGATTGGTTTGTTGGGAGATTATCATTGGGTGGACCAAAAAATTGAGTCTAGTCAATTCATATGTTATTTTTCTAGGGTTATGTATACTTATTTATAGTAAAGGGTTGGTATAAAATATGACACTACTGAATGTGTATGGGCACTATGAGGATAAACAACAATTCTAGAAGACGGTCTGCAAGCTTAGTTGTATACAAGCTGGTAATATGATCCTAAAAGGGGATTTGAGTTTTAGATTAAATAGAAAATAAATTTAGGGTACATAGGCCAGGATGAATAGATATTATAGTTTTCTTAATTATGTTATTGAGGATGTATGGCTTGCATATGTGGAACCCATTTCTATGGATGCTAATTGGAGGAATTATATCACTAGAAGTGATGGGGTTTCTAAATGACTATATCAATATCTATTTTCTGATAAGATATTAGAAGGATTTGACATATTTAGATCCTGGATAAATTCTATTAGGTGCTCAAATCACCATCCAATTTTGTTGGAAGTTGACAATTCAAACCCAAAACCTAGAACCCCTTTCAAGTTTAATTTTAGATGGTTGAAGAATGGGGAATTTCATAACCTATTAAAGGAATCCTAGAATTATTTTGATCCACATATAGGAATCTTATCTTGTGATCAATTCACAACTTCTGTTCATATAGTAAAATAAAAGGTGGATCCTTACGCCAAAAAAAGACACAAGAACCATGATAAGCAACTCATAGAAGTTGAACAAGAATTGATGGAGTTTTTGTAGGTAATATAAGTCAAAATTTTAGTGATGAGGAAATGATAAAGATAAAGATTCTTGAATCTAGAAAAGTGAAATTGTTAAGGGAGTGTGAAATAGAATGGTAACTAAAAAGTAGGGTGACTTGGTTTGAGGTTGTTGACCAAATTTTTTTTTTTCATAAGGTATCCAACCATAGAAAAGTGTTAACATGATTTGGAAAAATTAATGACATGGGAGATCAAGTGAGGATCTTCCAGGGGATTGCAGATCTAGGGTTCTATTTTTTGGAGTGTACAAAGAACCTAAAAGAGATCAAATTGAGGAAAATATCAAGGTGGCTTCTTATTTTCCTAGGTTGATTTCAAAGGAAGACAATATCAGTATATATGAAAAATTCACTAAATATAAACTCTTTCATGTTAAGACTTCATTTCAAAAGGACGAAAATCCTAGACTAGATGGATGGACCATAGAATTTGTTGGGATAGGTAATAAAATGCATAAGAGAGAACAGTGGTGGTGTCTAAAGACACCTTTGCATTGAAGCACCAGGAGACATGATCCAATTATTCGCTTGACCACCATGATGATTGACCAGTCTAATAGACAATATATATAGAAAATTCAACCATGGTCCAAACCAATAACCATGAGACAACATTAATATAATTGTCCATAGAATGTGGATCTAAAATACAAAGTGGACATGGTCAATGCATAATTTAGTTGATTGTTGGATCCCTTAAGCAGACGAATCCCTTAATTTGACAAGTCCTTGAACGGTCAAATCCTTAATTCGAGAAGTTGAGGTTATCACACAACACACGGTTCCAACACCCCACGTAAACTCAACTTGGAGGAAAGAACAAATTACATAGAATTCCCCCTTAATTTGATTTAAATTGCAAACATTGATCAACCCTAGTACAGTAACACTTCTGAAAAAGGCATGAAGCATGGTCACCTTCGGCATCAAACTCAATGCAGTCATCCAATCCATCAAGCAATTTTCCATATTTTTGTCCAAACATAGTCCTAGTTAACCAACTTACTAGATAATAAGCCAATATGATCCAGTCGATCAATCGACTAGCCAATAGTGCAACAAGTATAGGAAATATCTATCTAGCAAAAAAGTATCTATCCATTCAACAATCAGGTACTTGCAATAGTACTCAATCAAATCTCCCAGTAAACAACTCAGTCAAACATAATTCAGTTGATCTTAGCAGGTCATGTCGATTCAACATAATAGACAAGTCAACAAGGAGATAATAGTTGGGTTTACACATCAACAATATTCAATTTATCCCCCCATTAATGCAATTGAGGTATAAATAAAATAGAAACAACAACAACAATATATATATATACATATAGATAGATAGATAGATAGATAGATAGATAGATATAGATATAGATATAGATATTAGTCAATGGACATCCGAGTCGATAATCCAGTCAATTGTCATTTATGGTTGAGCCTCAGTCGACCACTTCCAAAGCAATCAAAAGAAGGAAAGAGGAGAAATGTATGAATATATAGTCGATGATACACATCTATATGAAGTCCTCAAGCATCTATTCAAATTATTCCACGATTTTTCATTAATCCAACCATAATATATCCAAGTAGTCGGCATTGGTCCATGGTTATCTCTTTCACATCTTTTCTACAAAGTTTTGAAAGCATAGTTTCCATCTTTCCAAGAATATTGATTCCTCGGAAAATTCTTTCGATTCTTATGATGAGGATGACTTTATAACACATATTTATGTTCTGGAAAAACATGTGATGCAATTTCAAGTTCTGGTTCATCGATGCGAGCATAAAAACCATGCATATCAACAATGCCATCTGCAACAACATTCTCAAGTTATGGCTTATCAATAGAAACCAATTCATCAATCTATTCAACACAGTTAGTAGCAAGTTGCTCTTCCAACACTTCAATCTAAACTCCACCTATAAAAAATAAAAATTTCAAGGGCTCAACAAGACCAGGCATGGGAAGTGAGGCATCAACAACATTATATCCAATACTTGTTCAAGGTGTAATCATCTCAGGGGTAATAGGAACAACAATACCATGTGCATTATTCCCATGGCGTCCTCATATATATCCTATATTGCTCAATAGTCAGGACCCAATACTTGCAGTGTGTCTCTCAAAAATAGGAGAAATAACATCATTAATAGCCACTAAAGCATGTGAAGGTGTACAAACATTAGAAAGATATTTCTTGCAAACAACTGCGATACAAAAAAGAGCATAGAAAGTAGAATAAGTAAGAGGTGATCCTGGTAACTCAACAACATCATTCTTCTTCTCATCATTCTATAGTCGACAGATTTTCATTTCAAGACTCTGCTTGCAATAATGCAAATCCTTGACATCCTCATCTTTATCTGTCAATTGTAGCAGCAAGGCATCATAACCTTCCTTAAATATTGGTATTCAACAAACAAAGCGGGTATTTTCTGCTTGAAGGGACCCTTAGCTTCTTCATGAATCTCATCAACAGAGACACGAATCTCATCAACAAAGACCTGCAAAAAGGAAGCCTCACTAGATAGTTGGACATTGATTTATTCCAGTCTACGAATTTATTCCTTTAGGGAATCATTTTATACATGAGAAAGGGATTTAAATTCCTCTTCTAGATCATCGAACATACTCGATTTATCCCCAAACTCATCTATAATATTCTAAAAAGGTTTCCATGGTAATTTCTAGGACATAAATATTCATAATACCTTCATCAAACTTCTTCAAGATAAAGGTCGTAATGCATCTACAACAAGACTTGACTTGTACTACTACAACCTTCGGATGGTCTGATATTTCTCATCAATTTCACATTGAAGACGAGAAACAAATTTATTCAATTCGGAAACAGTTTCTTCTTGAGAAACAAACTTTAGCCTTCTCTCTTTATCTACATGAAGCCTCTGAATAACACCCATATTTCTAGTAAATGGCACAAATTAATTTCAAATTTTCATGTAATCTAACTCAAGCAAGTTGACTAACCTTTGTTCTGCTAGTTGTTACAAAATTCAATACACTAGCAAATAATAGATTTCTCAGTAACACAATAATACAAACAATGCACTTATGCAATTATTATCTTCAAAATTAACAATACAATTACGAGAGTCGATAAGGACTATGAGTCGATATTACCTATTGATCCCAATCGACATTTGTTGATTAACAGAACTCACCCGTCGACTATCTTGTCACACAAATACTATGCAACGATTGGGATAGTGGACGATACTTATACAAATCTACAGGAAAATGGTTATTCTGGGATATGATGGACCACTAAGGGATAGGTCAATGCTCAGTTGACCTTCTCAATGGAATGTCTTGTTGAGATCTTCATGATTCATTTAACAAGCCTTACGTCGATCATTCGATATTCCAATCAGGGGGTTGCTGTCATCCATCTATAGTATACCAATAGTGATATGCAAGCACACAATCCAAGCATGCTAGCACTCAAGTGAACAAATTTCAATAGTTGATTTTCGGGTCGATATGCTTCAGTCGGTTCTCCATACAAGTTGATTTATTTAGTTGAGAATTCTCAATTCGATTCGATTCCATTAATGTTCCTCTATTCGACTATCCCATCCAGATAATATCATGAAAATACCAGTTGATATCATATCTAGTCAATACCTAGGGCATCAACTGGTCACACGAAGTCATGCCCAAAATGTTACAAACTAGACACACAATATTAACATCATATGCTTCAGAAATCAAGCATTGGTCATTGACAAAATGTGACTAGGGTTATATTACGCCAAATCCATAATTATGCATCCACCCCATAGGAAAGAGAAATACTACGCCCAACAAAAGATTCACAAATATGGAAAAATAACACCCAAGAAATTCCCAAATATCTTTAGCTAGGACATGCGATGGTTGAAGCCAGTAGTTTATATACAGGGGTGTTGTGATTCACCATACCTCTTAGTTCATCAAACCCACTACCACCTAATGAATCTCAATCACTCTTTCTGAAAAACCCTTGATTAAGAACTATCATGCTCTAATACCATGTTGGGATAGGTAATAAATTGTAGAAGAGAGAACATAGATTCCACGAATAGTGGTGGTGTCTAAAGACACACTTTCACTGAAGCACAATGATCCATGATCCAATGATTTGCTTGATCACCATGATGATAGACCATTTTAATAGACCATGTATATATCAATTCGACCATGAGACAAACCAACAACCATGAGACCACATTAGTTATAACTATCCATAGAATGTGCATGCATCTAGAATCCAAAGTGGACACAACCAATGCATAATTTAGTCGGTGGTCGGATCCCTTGAACAGATGACTCCCTTGA
The DNA here is from genome assembly GCA_027924585.1 of Larix kaempferi. Lineage (NCBI taxonomy): Eukaryota > Viridiplantae > Streptophyta > Pinopsida > Pinales > Pinaceae > Larix > Larix kaempferi. The sequence continues at coordinate 881,065 of BSBM01001372.1, read as the reverse complement.
TCTGATAAGTCCTTGAATGGTCAACTCTTTGATTCAATGACTCAAGGTTACCGTAGAACACACGGTTTCCATAGAATATTTTCTAGGTTTTTAATTATTTGGGTGAGGATTTTCTTAGGGTGTTGGAAGAGATTAGAATAATAGGTAGATTTCCATGACCTATGAAATATACCTTTATTGCATTAATTGCAAAGGTTGACAATCTATAAACCCTCGAAATTTTTAAGCCTATCTCTTTACACAATTGTGTTTATAATATACCTTCAAAACTCTTAGAAATGAGATTGAAAAGAATACTTTCAACTATTCTGACACTAGAACAATTTTTATTTTTAGAAGGTAGACATATTTATGAAGCTATAAGGATTGATCGAGATATTCTTCACATAATTAAAACAAATCATATTCAAGCTATGGTGATCAAGCTAGACCTTTATTCTGTGAAATTGCCCACATAAGATCCAAATAGATGATGTAAACCTCACAATGAAAGAATTTAGGAATAATAGAAGAAGAGACGAGCAATAGAACTTAGATCCAAAGAAACTCTGATTGAGGCAGAATAATTACACATGTTACATTAAACTGAATAATGAACAAATAAATATACAATGCTGAGTACGAGGATTTGAATTCACTAGGAGGAATTTGAATTGGCCTTCATGCACAGATCCATAACCAGTGGAGAGTCATCAATGCCTAACTAGGAGTCGACCTTATCATCAGTGAAGTCATCAATGCACAAGTAATGGTCAACCAGGAGTCTAAATGAGTCTAATTGAATGTGGTTGGTGTAACTGGCACATGGAAGCACTAATATAGTGAAGGAGGCTCAATGGAGGGCACCATAGGAGTTAACTGGACTCAGAATGGTCAATCTAGTCTCAATGGAGGGCACCATAGGAGTTAACTGGACTCAGAATGGTCAATCTAGTCTCACTGGAGGTCCAACAGAGTGATAAACTGAGTAAAGAGTCAGTTAATCCTTAAATCAAGGAAATAACTGAAGATAACTCAATATAACTGAATATAACTGGACTAGTAGGTGAAGAAGGCACCCTTGTCATGCAGTGGAGCAAAGGAGGATGTATTAGTCACTGGGAGGCCTAGAAATGATCTGAAAGAAGCTCCGGGGGCTAGTTTGCTGAGGACTAGGTGCTGAGACTGATGACCTAGAATGCATGCAAACCCTAATCTTGCATGCATGAATGAAAATGAAAATGATTGGAAAGCTAGTAGGACTAGGATGGAGTATAGGAATATCCTAACACCCCCCTTAATCCATCCTGGGCCTTGGTAACTAGGACCAAAGGTCACCCATACAATAAATGAAATGATAATAAAATACATAACTGTCCAAAAATTGAGGAAATGGGGAAAACCTCATGGGAAAAATACCCCCCCTCAAAAGAATAGTAAATAACTCAAAGAACCATCATGCATAAAAGAAAGAATCTTTCATCAGTGAAAACGTTTGCAAAAGACTTGGCAAGCTGATCCCATGTAGGAAGGTCTCCCACTGTGTGAAGGATGAAGCAAGTCTTTCGGGAACTTTTTTTGTATCTAGAGCGAATGGAACATGAGTAGTATTCCCAAAAGATGGAAGAGAGAACCCCATAATCATGCTGCATCTCTCATGGAGAGATGGATGGCATAATGCAAGGTTGGCATGATGCTAAAGTCTAGTAGTTCTGTAAGCAAATAAATCATCAACTATGTTCTCAGTAGTAGCAAGGACTATGTGAGAACATATTTCTCTTGAATCTGGATTGAGAATAGGTGTTGGTTCTGAATCTTCTTGAACCATGATCTCAACATCAAAATCTTGATCTCCTTCTTCACTAGAATATGAGTCACTGGAAGAGGAGTCACTATGATCTTCATCAGAATCTGAAGAAATAGTTGGAGAAAAAGGCATGAAGTGTGAGAACTCATATTCCTTTGAGGCATGATTAGAAATCCCATTCGCTATAACCTTTCCAGTGGAGATTTTTGTAATCTCTACTGTGTTTGGACCAAAAATTACTTGTTTTCGAGATCCTGTATGAGTCATTTGATATACTGACAAAAAATTAGCTGTAGGAGAAGGAACAAACAAGACATTTTTGAACTTACCATGCTCCATATGAACTGTACCCAAACCTTTGGCAGAAATCTGAGAGTTGTCTCCCATGTGAATGGTAGGCCCATCTTGGAGATCCAAAGAGGAGAAGGATTCTTCTTGTGCAATCATGTGGTTGGAGTCTCCAGAATCTATGAGGAGGGCTTTTGTCTTTGAAAAACCAGCCATCAATGCATGGCAATCATCAGATCCACTTCCAGAATCAGTCGTCTTTGCTTCTTTTGGAACAACAATTTGGTTTTGTTCAAGAAGCTTGGTTAGAATATCAATCTTCTTATGCATGCAGGCATGCTCAGGATGGTTTCCTCTCTTGCAGTAGGTACAATTAGGTCTCTTTTGTTTGTCATTCTTGGATCTTGAAGGTTTCTTGCCTTTTCCTTTTTGTCCCCCTTTTGTATTCACTCCACTTGATTCACCATCTAAAAGAGCTAGATCTCTGGAGTTTTGATGGCACCCATTTGAATCAATTTTTCCTCTTCTTGAATGAGAGCAGTAGTAAATTTTTCCAAGGTAGGAAACTTCCATCCAGGGATTGACATTCGCCCAGAATGGAAAGTAGAGACAAAAACAGAAAATTGAGATCCAAGTTTGCTCAAAATGGAGAGTACTAATTGCTCATCACTTTTGGTGATGCCACAATGCTTGCATTGAGTAACCAAATTCTCAAATTTTGAGATGAATGTTTGAATGCTCTCAAAATTGCTAGGTTGCAGAGAAGCCAATTCATTTTCAAGAGTGTAGACTCTCATCCCATCTTGTTTTCCAAAAAGGCTCTCCAATTTGGTCCATAACTCTTTTGGAGACTTCAAACCTTCAGCAAGGAACAATAGATCTTTGGACATGTAAAGACATATGTATCCAAAAGCTTCATCCAATTTGTTTAGATGCTTGATTCTTTCTCTAGCTATATGTGGTGTGGCATCTCTTTCATAAACAAATCTTTCAAACCCTTTTTTCATCAAGTAAATCTTCATCTCACTCTTCCATTCGAAGTAATTGAAGGGAGTGAGAAGTATAGGAGAAGAAGGAGCATTCGAATTGCTCATCTTGACCGCTTGAACAAGTGAAAATAGAAAGCTGTTGAATCTGCTGCTGCAACTGCTGGAACTTCGAAATACCTGCAAAAAACTCTCAAGAATGGAGGTAGAATATACTCTCAAGTATCTGATACCATGTGAAATTTCCCACATAAGATCCAAAGAGATGTTGTAAAAATCACAATGAAATAATTTAGGAACAATAGAAGAAGAGACAAGCAATAGAACTTAGATCCAAAGAAACTCTAATTGAGGCAGAATAATTACACATGTTACATTAAAATGAATAGTGAACAGGTAAATATACAATGTTGAGTATGAGGATTCGAATTCACTAGGAGGAATTCGAATTGGCCTTCATGCACAGATCCATAATCAGTGGAGAGTCATCAATGCCTAACTAGGAGTCCACCTTCTCATCACTGAAGTCATCAATGCACAAGTAGTGGTCAATCGGGAGTCAAACTGAGTCTAACTGAATGTGGTTGGTCTAACTGGCACATGGAAGCACTAATATAGTGAAGGAGGCTCAATGGAGGGCGCCATAGGAGTTAACTGAAGTCAGAATGGTCAATCTAGTCTCACTGGAGGTCCAGCAGAGTGATCAACTCAGTAAAGAGTCAGTTAATCCTTGAATCAAGGAAATAACTGAAGATAACTCAATATAACTAAATATAACTGGACTGGTAGGTGAAGAAGGTGACCTTGTCATGCAGTGGAGAAAAGGAGGGCGCATTAGTCACTGGGAGGCCTAGAAATGATCTGAAATAAGCTCTGGGGGCTAGTTTGCTGAGGACTAGGTGTTGGGACTGATGACCTAGAATGCATGCAAACCCTAATTTTGCATGCATGACTAAAAATGAAAATGACTGGAAATCTAGTAGGACTAGGATGGAGTATAGGAATATCCTAACATATTCGGCATATGATATAGTGTGTTGGTTATATTTGAGATTACTTTTAATTCATATTGGGCTTAATTTATCATTTTTCAGTTGGAAAATGGGTTGTCTAACTTCTGCATTATTTTTTGTCCTAATTATTTCTCAACTTCTCCCTTTTTCAAACCATTGTAAGGCTCAATACAAGGATTCCCATTGTCACCCTACTTATTTCTCTTAGTCATTGAGGGTCTCAATTGAGCAATTAATGCAACCAAATAGTTAAGAATCATTTAAGGAATTAAGGTAGGAAGAGTTGAAACCCTTTCACATTTACTATTTGTTGATGATGTCCTACTTTTCTGATATGGTTTGGTGCAGGAAGGAAGACAATTCAGGGGCATGTTTGAACTACATAATGTTTCTATGGGATTGGAAACAAATATACAAAATTTAGTTGTCATTTTAAATGAGTTTGAGAATGAAGTATCCCATTTGTTAAGAGGTTACATTCATTTAGGTTTTCTGGTTTACAATAAAGGTTCAAGTATCTTGAGTTTCACGTTAAACCTAATGGTTATACCAAAAAGGATTGGTCATGGTTAATTGTCGAGATTGAAAAAAGAATACAATTCTAATGTAATTAGTGGTTGTCATGGGGGGTAAGTTTGGTCTTAATTGAGTCTGTAATAGAGGTCATCCCAGTATATTGGCATACCATAGCACACATACCTAAAGGAGTTCTGAATAGAATTAGAAAAAATGGTTTTAACTTCATTTGGAAATATTTTTGTTATGTGATGGGTATCCACTTAGACAAGTGGAAAACCATAGAAAAGGAAAGAGATACATGAGGATGGGGCCTTAATAACATACATGATTTTGGATTATCCCTACCTACCAAATAATTATGGAATATGAATAGTAAAAATAGTCTTTGGAGGAGTATTACCATTCAAAAATACATTGCTCCTAACTCTTTGATAGATTGGATCAAGAATGAAAGGATTTTACACCTCATTTTGTCACTTGGAGTCTTTATGTTCCATCATCATGGAGGCTTGGTTCCCTAAGCAGGTTATAAAATTGTGTGTTGGTTTCTAAGTCTCCACATCATCTTTAGGACCTTCCATGTTACCCAGACTCTAAAATCCAACTCATACCCCACTTCCTTATGCCTTGAAGACACTTTTTCTTGCCTTGTCAGATAGGCAGGGAGCAATTATCGTGCCCCTACAACTTAGCATCATGCAAAGATCTCTTAATTTATGTGCCTTGCATGCCTAGAAAAGTAGGAAAACCTCACATCATCGTGTGTTGCACTCTTGTGAGGGTGCAAAAAAGTTGACTGGGAGTTGTTTCCTTGGTTTTTGAATCTTATCCTTCGAAGAGATTTTTGTGGGATTGAATTATCCTTCGAATCTTGCTTCCATTCCATCCATAGAAGCTTGATCTACCTTCTTCTCATGAGATCCAAATCCTTCTCCAGTTGTTTTAACTCTCCCAATCCTATAAATGCAAGCTCTTACCTTGGCCCAACGAGGAAGAAGAATTGAAGGGTGGAACTTATGGTCTTATGTCTCTTGAAGGATATTGAAGGAGAGTATAGAGGAAGCTACAAGTTTCTTCATTGTACAAGGTTTTTTTCTACAATCAAGGTATATCATTGTACAAGTTTCTTCATGCTATTAATTAATATAAACTTGGCTTGTTTCTCTAATGAATGTGTTTTTCCATCCATGTTAACTTTGTGAAATGTTGAGTTAGATAGATCTGGTTTAGATTTAATATCTTTTGGAAAGGATTTTGTGTAAGCTTTGCCAGGTTATACTCAACCTTTGGAGTTTGGACATCGAGCTCGGAGGCTGGAATAGAAAGACAAGCTCTGAGAGAAGTTAAGGAATCTACCTTTTTCTCTTTATTTCTTTCCATTGAGGCTACATGCACAAAACTGTAAAGAATGTCAAAATCCATTTGTTAGTTTTATGTCTTGGATTTTGTTGCTAGGGAACTTTTTCATGTCCAAGAAGGGTTTATTCTATCTGTAGAAGAAATTATTGTCACCAAGGAAACATATCAACAATGTCTCTAATCAATGGATATACTTGACTATATCCTAGGCTTTACACTTATAGTTCCATACCTAGCCTACAATGTTGGTAATGGTACAAAATTTTGTGTGGGGGTTGATGCCATTATGAAGTGTGGGCCTAGGATTTTTCTCTCTAGTGACATCATCCGCATTTTCCAAGAGAGTGGAATATGTGCATTGAATTTATTTTGGGATCTACTTAAAACATATATATGGAATCATGGATGGATATATGCACAAGATTTAGGTATTTCTTATTTACAAGCACATGCATGGAATGAGTATTTAGTTGAACTAATAATAGCACACATTAAACTGAAAGAAGTGCAAGATGAACTAGTTTGGTCCAAAAACAAGGATGGAGGTTATTATACAACAAAATTAGGATATAAAACATTGCAAATTGTCAATGGGCAATAGGCCAATTTTTGGTGGACTGGGATCTAGAAAAATAAGGAACCTTTGAAATATGGGTTTTTTATGTGGTTGATCCTCATAAGCATGGTTTTAACATGGGAAATGTTACAAAAAAGGAATAACTTAGGAAGGTCCTATTATCTTTCTAAAATGTATTTGAGGTCTTGAATCTATACCTCATTCCTTTTTGGATTGCTAGTTTTCTCAACAAATATGGAAGGGGTTGATATGTGGATGGAGAAGGATAATATTTGGTAGGAGATATCAATTGAGGGGTGCTTGAAAGCATGGTATGAATGACAGGAGACAAAAAAAAATCAGGCCTATTCCATATTTGGTGTGCATGGGAATTTGGGTAGCAAACAATTATATACTCTTTGAGGGAAGAACTATTCCTACCTTACAAGTATGTGCCCATATTTTATCTATAAAAATTTGAAGCCAATTTTTTACAACTTGATTATACAATTCAGTGAAGTAATGAGACATAAACATCCCCTTGGGATTTTTTATGGTGCTAGCCCAGTCCAAATCCTACATGTAGTATTGGATGGATTCTTCATTTCTCATATAGCCATTCAATACATTTAAAATCAAATTCATGACAAGCTTCCAATAAATTTGTAGATTTCATGGCTCTCGAGTTTATTCTAAATATAGCATTGTATAAAGGTATTTTATAGCTACAGGGATATGCATATTTTGTACTTGTTATCAATGAGACAATGAATTTACTTCAATCGGATTACATTTAGTCACAAATATAGGGAATTAAGTATTATAGTTGATGCATTGTCTAAATATGGATAATTCTTCATGTTTACTCTTCTTGGAGGATATTTTGGAGGGTACTACTACAACATACACTCAAGATATTGGTCTATGACCATTAAGAATATCATACACACTTTCGGGCTTTGAAATAATGTTTTGGAAATATAGTATCTTGTAATATGTCATTTTTTGAACATTTCCCTATGGGGACTGGTTAATGATCTACCATATTATGTAATTCTAGAAGTTATATGTTATCTATTGTAGGATTTTTAGCATAAGTTGAAAGGACTTATTAGTCTCAAACTCTCAAATATAAAAGATTGAGTTTCTTGTAAATTTATTTAAGCATATGAAGAGAGTGTTTTATGTACTCTACTTGAATAAAAAAAGCATTTTTTCCTATCATCATCATCATCACCATTGTGTTTAGTGGACTAGGTATTAATTGTGTATGCTAGAATAAGATTAACATTTATAACTATTAATTATTTGTCACTGATTTAATGACGTCTATCATATTGAACTTAGTGGTGAATTTTATTAAATGTTTTTATCCCCCACTAACATTGCTCAAATTACATTACCATTGAAATTTAACACTAATACAAACACAAACCAAGGAATAAATTTTAAGTGTCGCTAATGCGATTAGGTGTATTCTTTCAAGGGTTTCTTATCAATTAATTAATTAGAATAATTAATTACTAATTACTAATAAATAAAGACAATAATTAAGTTTTTTTTAAGCATGATCTTTAATGCCAAAAATCCACTTCACTTCCTTCTCGTTCTTTTACTTCCCCAACTACCAAATTTCCTTTTCTTCTTCCCTCATTTTCTTCCTCTTTTTCTTCTCCTTCTCCCTCATCTTCCTCTTCCTTTGCATCTTTATCTTCTCTTTCTCTTCATCTTCTCCTTTCCTCTTGCAAGAGTATTTCTCCCAAATGGAACACCTAAACAATTAAACTAAATCTCCACCCTAATTAATTAGAATAATTAATAAATATTAATTATAAATATTCTTATTAATTTTGTTGGTTTTAGTGGTGGTGGTGGTGGTGATGGTGTTATTCCCTTAAATGAACGTCAATTCACTCTTTTAGGTCACACTTAGGTCGATATCAATCAACAATGCCATTATTGTATAGTAGAATAAATTAATGCAATTTATCCCTTTAAACATGTTAGGGTCCTCCCCTATCCACCCTACTTTGAGGATGCTAAGAATTACTTTATGGATGTATGAGGCCACGTCCTTTGAATAGGTCCTATTAGATATTTTGTAGATAGCTACTCAATGTAAAAGAGTCTCTTTATTAATTAATACCTACTAGGTGGTCGACCCTCTTTAATAGTGGAACCACATGTAGATAGGGTTTTTGTTATTGATGCACTATATATAGAGTATAAGGTTGTGTAATGTGATCAAGGATTATTATTTTTATTTGGACCTCTTCTCATATCGGGTTTTTGCCTCAAAGAGGCGAACCTTTCTCTCTCTACTAGATGTCACTAATTCAACAGTTCTTTCTCAAGTTCTATCTATTTCCCTCTTGTGTTTTCTCTTCAACTTTGGTGTTCTATCACATTCTATTGTTTTACTTTGTAATTCTTGGGTTAAGTACATTACAAGTGGTATAATATCACTTTCTTGGGCCAAGAATGCACCCAAATTTTAGGATTTTTTTTGCTTAGAGACAAGTTCCAACATCTTTAAATCAACACAAAGATCTGTCATTCAATATGTGAAACTGCGGTTGGGGAATAATACATGTAGGAAATACAATTGGAATCACCTTGTTGGTACATATTCGAGTAGTACTACATTTGAGAGCACATGTGTATGGAATCTCACTTACATGTACCGTTAACTATATCGAAAGTCCTCTAGGATACCTAAAAATAGTTTTAGATCATTTAATCCACCATCTTGTTGCTATAGTGGCACCGAGCACATCCCTTGAGAATATTACTCTCTAGTACCTAGGTAGTCGGGTAGTATGGCTAAGTTCATGATCAAGCCTCCTTTGTTAGTGCCCTGAGATATTGGTTCAAGTACTAGTGTTGGAATCCCACATAGTATCAAATAGGTATAGCACCTAACACTCCCTTGTCCTTAGGACTATGTAAACCCTAGCCTATACTACATGAGCTCAAAATTCATACATAATTTTGAATATCAAGAATTTGGAAATTTTGTCACCGTATTTTTATTGGAGTAATACTCCCACTAGAGTAGTAATTGGAAAAAAATAAACTTAAAAAAATAATAATAAATAAATAAATTAGATCTAAGTTGTCCCTTACAAGAATCCCATATCAAAATACCTCCTTGTTCCATGCTTATCTCTTTGGTACCACTCTATACCAATTTTTTTGGTGGAACCAACCACACCAATGTGAATGAACTACTTCATCAAACTCCTTGCAAGATGTTAATCCCAGTGGTATCACTCCCCGGTAATATTTTTGGGATTACCTATGAACACCATGACAACCCACTTGAACACCAAGTAGTTTGATAAGAAACTCGATGTCATGGATGATCAGTACCCGTGCTTCATTCCCAACCCAAATACATTATTTCCAAACAATATCAAGAGATTTCCATAATCAAGGAATCAATCACAAACCTACAAAATTTGATGGCCCCTCTAGTGACAATACAAGACCAATTCAATCGATTATCAAATCACTTCCTTCCAGCTAATAACCAATGGAATGAACCATATGTAGATATAACTAATGAAGAATATTCAAAGACGAGATATTTACACCATAAACATACATGTTTGGGTCCTTACATCCATAAACCGAACTTCACTAATAATCATTGGGATCTCTTTCCTAAGTGGATAAGAACAAGTTTGATTATTCTGACACCTCTAGATGGGTCACTGAGATTGAACACTACTTTTCCCCATGGAATTATTGATGACATGATTAAACTTAGAGTGTAGGTGTTGTACTTAGACCCAGAACAATGGGAATGGTGGGAATGGCATAAAAAACATATAGGGGATACATAGCATGGATTTAGTTTGTTAAATCCATTTATGCATGTTTCAAGAAAGATACTCATTGTTTGGTATGGTTAACTAATTTTCTCCAAAAAGTATCAATAGTATACTTTATCATATCCCTTAAGAAATTAGAAATATGTACAAAGGGATTAACTGATTCTTTTTATAAAGAATGCTTCATTAGTGGCGCCAAAGAAGATAATATTGGAGTACAATTTGGGATGAAAAAACCCACTACTTGGTTGTAGGCCTCTTAGTGAGATCAAGAATAAAATATAGTAATCAATGCGCAATCCAAAAAATCCTCTTTCGTGCCCCACACTTTCCTTTCACATGCCACTCTCCCAAAAACCTTTCCTACTTACCCCTGAAATTCCAACAATTGTCTCCAATAGAAATGGAAGAAATGTGAAAGGCACATAATTCGCTATAATTTTGATGAGAAGTATGTCCCTGGTCATGCCCATGGAGTTTAGAATAGATGGTGAATGGGTGTACTATTAAGGCGCTCCTTATGTTAGGTCATTCTTTTGAAACTTCGTGGATACTAGCTTACAAAAAAAAATGTTCCTAGTCATAAATGTAAAGAACATAAAATATTTAAAAATGATGTAACCACACCCCCCCCCCAATTAGATTAAATCACCATGGAAGATACCCCTAAGTTAAATCTAGCCAACAATGACCCAAGGATTCCAATAGACATGGAGCCTGAAGTTTGTTGGGAAAAAACATTAATCTCCCTTCATTATTTATCTAGCATTTCCACTTCTTAAACCTTGAAAATTCTTGGCAACATCAAGCATAGAAATTTTATTGTTTTGGTGGACACCAATAACACCCATAATTTTATTCATGGGCACATGGATGAAGAATCTTGTTTCTATTTCCACCTAGTGCAAAAATTTCAAATTATTATAGCCAATGCAGGTAGATGTGAAAATGTGAAATTCCAAATGGGGGACCATCTTCTCAAAACTCATATGTTTGTGATAGATATGGGTGGTTGTGATATATTTTGGGGGGAAATATAATGGATACACACCTTGGGGCTAGTCACCATGGAATTCAATGAATTATACATGAGCTTTACTACAAAGTATCATACACACACCCTAAAAGGGATTCAATCGGGATCCTTGGAAATCATCAACTCTCATCGTATGGAGAAATTATCAAAGAAAGGTCATTCTTGCACTATTGTCCAATCCAATGCCATACATGTTATGGACAGTCCCACACAAGAAATCCATGCTAAGTTGTATTAGTTTTTGAACAAACATCATTAGGTATTTAAGATACAATTCAACTTACCCCCATCACAAGGAGAGCATGATGATGGTATTCTAATGATTCCAGGTAGTCAACCACCAAATGTGCATCCTCATAGACACCCTTTTGTAGAAGAGAATGAAATCAAAATATTTTTCCTAAAGTGTTGGAGGAAAGTGTCATACATTCCAGTATTATCCCTTATTCATCATCAATTATCATGGTCCCGGAAAATAAATTCACATGGCACATGTGCCTAGAATTTGAGCTCTCAATAAGATGAGAATAATGGACAAATTCCCAATTTCAATTATGACTGACCTCCTATATGAGCTTCATGGTGCCATGTTCTTCAATAAACTTGACCTTCACTCCAGGTACCACCAAATTATAATGAAGGAAGTTGACATCGCCAAGATTAATTTATGCACACATAAAATCTATTATGAGTTTTTGGTGATTCCCTTTGGACTTTGCAACACCCCATCCATCTTCAAGAACCTCGTGAACAATATATTTAGACCCTTAATATGCCACTCTGTGATGATATTCTTTGATGATGTCTTGATCTACAATGCAAATTGACAAGCACATGTGGAACATGTTTATAGATTACTACAACTAGTTAGATACTATCAATTATTTCTCAAGAGGTCCAAATGTGCTTTTGGTACTTCTGAGGTTGAATGTTTGTGTCACATTATTAGTCAACATGGGGTTCGAGTGGATCTTAAGAAAATTGATGCTATCCAAGATTATCCACAACCCAAAACACTAAAAGGATTATGTAACAAGATTACTAGGGCTCACATGTTACTACAAGAAGTTTGTGCATAATTATGGGAAGATAGCTGCCCCATTAACCAACTTGCTAAAAAGAATTCCCTTTTTTGGACTAAGGCCACAAAGCAATCATTTTCAGCTTTGAAATAAGTTATGTGTACCACACCAATCTTAGCAATACCTAATTTTACAAATATTTTTGTATTGGAAAGTGACACATCGGGTTTTGTTCTGGGATCAGTACTCATGCAAAGAAGGTGCCCCTTGGCCTTCACTAGTAAAAAAGTTTGTAGTCAAAATTTGTGAAAATCCATTTATGAGAAAGAGATGATGGCCATGCTTCATGCAGTAGAAACTTGGTTCCCTTATCACGTTGGTATGCACTTTCATATCAAAATAGATCATCACAATTTGAACTATATTTTGGAACAAATTTTTTCATCTCCGGAGAAACAAAATGGGTCATTGAGATTATAGGGTATGATTATGACATCATCTATAAAAATGGGACAAACAATGTGGTTGCAGATGCCTTGTTTAAAAAATATGGGGAAGATGGATCTACCATTTTGTTTTATCCTCACCAGTAACAAAATAACTCGTAGAAGCATGATAGGAGTGGTTGACCCATGATGAGGTGTCTGAACTCATCAAAGGACTTCAAGAGGACCCAAATCCTCCCAAAAAATACACACCACAATAAGATACCTTGCATTATACAAGTCATTGTTTCCTATTACCAAATTCAACTTTGAAACACAGAATACTAAAAGAGTTGTAGAGTCACCTCCTATAGCGGGTCATTTAGGATTTCAGAAAACCTACGAACACACTAGGATATATTTATTTTGGGAAGGAATGAAAAAGGATATGCATACTTCTGTGTCTAAATGTGATATATGACAAAGAACAAGGGTGAGATAGTGAAGACTCTAGGGGTATTGCAACCATTTCCAATTCTAGATTCTATCTAGGTGAACATCTCCATGGATTTTATAGTAAGTCTTCTAAAATCAAGAAATGAATTATTCATCATGGTGGTAGTTGACCGACTTTCCAAATATCCTACTTTTTCACCCTACAAGACTTGTTTACTCTAATAATTGTTTCCCAAGTTTTTTTGGATCAAAATTTTAAGCTCCAAGTTATGCCTACTTCCATTGTGTTGAATAGGGATCCCACTTTCACCAGCAAATTTTGGCAAGAGTTTTTCAAACTATAGAGCACCCAGATTCAAATGAGCACATCTTATCATCTCCAAACATATGGTGAAACAAAACTAGTCAACAAGTGCCTATAAACCTATTTGAGATGCTTTTCTTCAAAAAAGTAGCACTGGTGGGTGCAATGGTTACCTCTGGTTGAATGGTGGTATAATACCACTTATCATGATGCTACAAAAATGACCCCATACAAGCTAGTTTATAGCCAACAACCACCTTTAGTAGTTTCATATATCCTAGACCCTCAATGGTGCATGCAATGGATAACATTCTTCACAGTCACAAATTCATTCTCCACAAAGTTAAGGAAATTTGGTTATGCCTCAAAATCGCATGAAACAATAGGCAGACCAACATCACTCACATTGTTCCTTTGAAGCAAGGCATCATGTGTTCCTTCGTATCCATGCCTATAAATAGACATATCTCAAAGCTAAATATCATTAGAAGTTGGCAACAAAATTTTATGGCCCATATCAGATTATACAACACATTGGACATGTGTCTTACAAATTAGCTCTTCTAATGCATTCCAAGATCCACCTAGTATTTCATGTTTCTTATTTGAATAAGGTTATGGGGAAGAATTGACGTGTTCAAACTACCTTACTGAAACTTGATGAAGAATGCTCCATTTGGCTCCAACTATGAGTAGTTTTGGCCACTCGAGAGAGTCGCCTCCACCGGAACACTATCCAAAAATTTATCATTTAGTGGAAGGATATGTATCCAGAATATGCTACTTGGGAACCATCAACCATTTTGCAATAGACTCCCCATCTCCAACCTTGAGGACAATGTTGCTTTTGAAGGGGGGTGCATGTTAGGGTCCTACCCTAGACCCTGTACTTTAAGGATACCAAGGAGTACTTTATGGATGTACGAGTCATTTCCTCTTAATAATGCCTATTAGAAAGTTAGTTGATAGTTTCTCAATGTAAATCGGGTATCGTTATTAATTAAGACCCACTAAGTGGTCGGCCCTCTTTAATAGTGGGACCATAGGTAGTTAGGGGTTTTTGTTATCGGCGCAATATATATAGAGTAGAATGTTATGTAAACAAGTATTGTTAATGTATTTGGAGTTATTCTCATAGGAGGTTTCCCCCTCAAATAGGAAAGTGAATATTGCTCTCTCTTCTAGACATCACTAATACAAGGGTTATTTCTCAAGTACTATATATTTCTCTCTTATGTCACTTATTCATCTCTAGTATTCTATCACATTGTGTTATTTTGTTATGTAATTATGGGGTTAAGTATGTTACAGAACCCCTCTTATATGTTGCATTGCATGCCCTCTCTTACTGTTATATACATGTCCAAGTAGATATGTTGGTATGAGAGCAAGTTGTGATTGTGTTGATCATGGTGCAATAAACAGTTTCCAGTAATTTATATAACAACTACAATCCTTCATTCCATACAAATCATGTTAGTTTTATACAACTTCCCCTCTAATAATTAACATTGATGACAAAAGTGCATTTCCATATTTCAATGTTATGTCTATGTGTTTTCAACACTCATCTAAGTTATGCATATATTTTACTTTGTGAATTTTATGTACTTACCTTATTATTGTATCTTTGTAATATATATATATATATATATATATATATATATATATGTGATATGTCTTCAAGTGGAGAGAGATTAGAAGATGATGTTAAACGTGAGAGAATAGAACGAGGATGCTCGAGAAGAATACAAAAATCAAAAGAAGTCGATGAAGACAAGCGCTAGGTGAGTTGTAATTATATACTTTATGATTTTTATAGAATATTGAAATATGCATATTTATTTTATGAAAAGTTGTATTTATAATATTTTTTTCCTATTACAACAAAGTTTAATGAAAAATATTACAAACTTTCTAAAGGGCCTAACAAAACAAGAGAGAGAATTTGCAAGGGAGTATCACATTATTGGAATTAGTTAAAGTTCATCAAACCTCAGTTGAAGTCACTCTACGCATGTCAAAGATACAATTGATCTTGCATTTTTCAATGAATTTTAGAAAGTTACATTATAGTATATTGATTTAATGCAATGTACTATATTTTTCATGGTACTTATTCGTTCTATGACATGCATATTATCGTTTGAGCACAAGGCACATATATGAAAATGGACCAAGGTGAATATCCAACTCAGGGGAAGGTAGACCGTGCAAATCAACTATTGAAGATATAGCGGATGATTTGAGAGGAGAGGTTCTAAAGTATGGAGATGGTTTAATTTTCCATAAAGAAATATTTGAAATTGTCACTAGGGAGTGGTAAAAGTTATACAACAAACATTGAAGAGAAATAAGTATTCAAAGAAAGAAGAAGCATCTTCATAAAAGGTTCCCAAACACACAATTTAGTGAAAAAAATTATTCAAATTAATCTTCTTTATATTTTATCATGTTTCTAGTCCTTTACATTTTCTATTTTATTATGTATCTTCATTGAATTTTTTCGTTGTATTCGTTTTCTATGGTTCTAAGCAAATCCAGGGAATTAATCAATGATCTTCATCAACTGAAAAGAAAAAATAAAAATAGACCAATAGATATTGATAAAGATGTCTGGAAAAACATGTTGAAATGGTAAGATTTCATTTGAGAGGACCCTCAAATACCCCAAAAAAAGGCCGAAAAGGTAATAAATAATATATAATTAGTTGAATTATCAACTAAGTTTTTTATAATCCATTTATTATCAATTGCCTTACTTCTACGTAACTACTCCAAAAGAATAATTTACTTTCTTAATTGGCTAGTTGCTTAAGCATTTAGATTTTTAGTTGTTTTTTAATATGCTTTTGGCATCAATCTAGGAGTTGCCTTTGCACTCCCACATTGTCCATTTTCTTGGATGTACTCTTTTAGTACCATTAACCTACTTTTGTGGTGATTTGAGACATTAATAAACTATGTTATGTACAAAGACGATTTGACACCCAAAAAAATGAAAATGCACATTCCACTAGTCAAGCAAGGATGTCCTCAATGAAACACCACTCTATAAGTTTGTCAATATATTATTATACATGAACAACAATAGCTAGTTAGGTGATGTTATTAAACTTACTTAATATATGTCATTGTTACTTATGGTTTTCTCTTAGTACATAAAATTAAATGAATTAACCATGAACCAACTAAGGACAAAATGAAGTGCACCTTCAATAATGGAATTATAAAACAATGGTGGAAATTTACAAGTTTGTACCCAACCTTAGTAATTAATTTTTAATTATGTGTTAATTTTGTAACCTATATATAGTTGAAATTACTTTTAATTGATTGAATTATTATTATATTTTTCGATTATGAGATTGGCTCAAAGAAATCAATGGGTATTAAGCAAATATTAACCTGTACGCACTTTATTATCTCTATAAACAATAGAATTATTTATTTATAGAATTCAATTTGTTGTTACATGTTCTTTTCTTTTCAAATGAAAAATCCACCTTCCTGCTATTCTGAAGGAATCAAGGAAGGCCAAACACTCATGGGAAATCCCAACAAACTTCCCCACATATCGTGGATGGTAGGTTGAGCAAGCCATCAGCTGGTCATCCAAGCCAAAATTTGTCTCAACGAAATTGAACCCGGGTGGATGGAATGAAATCCATTTATCCCCACCAATAGACCACCGTATCCTTGACATTTGTTGTAACATGTTCTTACAAAGTGAAGATGAGAAAAGTTCCAAGAAAAAGGACATTGATGACAATTTAATCAACTTTTAATTAATCATATTCATTTTGTTATGTGTATATTTTTTTACATAGTGTTGTATACAGGCTGGTTGAAATTTCCCCAAAGTGGTGCTATACCACTTATTACAAAAATAAAAATACCTAGTTATTTTCTACTTTGAATTGAAATTCCATAATTGTGTGTGTACATTTACAAGGTTTTTTATTCTTTCAGGTTGTGAAATCAATTAAATGTTAGTGTCTAAATTAAACAAATATTGATAATCAATCTCATCAATCTCATCAATATTTAACCATATTCAAAATAATAATTACTATACACAAATTCTTATTTTAATCATATAATCATTAATTAATTTGTGACTTAATATATATAATTAAATAATTATAATTATAATTATTGGATATGCAATGTAAATATGAATCTAAAAAGGATTTTAATAGGATGTTATAACCATACATATGATGTTGTATGTGACGCTATTATCATACCCATGACACCAATACGACACTATTGGTATACCCATAACACTAATGGGGAACGACTTTTTTCTATCACTAATGTCAACACATAAAATGATGCAATTTGTATCTTTGCCATGCCAACACAACATGATTTAAACACATACGATTCATGTTCCAATGCAAAGAGAAATTTAGAGATGCAAATGCAATGGTATAGAGACACATACAATGCAAAAATGACATTTTTTAAACAGGGGTAATGCAAGTTACACCAAAAGGGGAATTTTAAAAATCCAAATGCTATATAATGCATGTAGCACAAACATGAGACGATTTAAGCATGAGCAATGCAAAGGGAATATAGAGTAACAAAACTAATCTTTAATGTGATGCATATTTAGTTACTGCCAATATGTGACGCAACACATGATGCACTGCCACACTAACACAATCCCAATTGTGACACACACAAATGCATCATATTTTGCATCGCACAAACCATAAATAATAATAATAATAATAATAATTTTAAATATTTTTATTTTTTATAATTCATTTAAAAAAAAAAAAATTCAGAAGAAAAAAAACGTACTATTGCTATTCATCAGAATCAAATAGTACAATGATCATTTTTTTAAATTTATTATTATTATTATTATTATAATATATGCCCAGCTCGGGGGTGGCCTTGTAATATACCCCGTTCTGACCTTCGGCTTAAGGCCATGAAAGGTGATGTAATATGTCAATGCATGTAAACATGACAAACCATGGTGAGGAGCTCAAGGCCAAGGCCCCACCATGGAACACTAGACATGTAGTCGAGTCACTTTAATAAGGCTAGCTATGGCAAGGCAAGGCAATGTAAAATGAGATGGGGGAATGATTCCACAAGGTGAAGGGGAAAAGAACCAAGCCATTCATTGAAATCCATGTGTCTAAAGGAAAACCTAAATACCTGTTGACCATTGAGGCCAATGATTAATGTCCCATTAAGGAAGGTTGTTGAGGAAGTTATGACATTGGAATGAGTGTTAACACCCAAAAAGTGCTCACTGGTTCATTTCCTCATTCACATGACCCATTTGTCCACTTTTCCACCATTTGAGCGTCTAAAGCCACCAAAAGACCATAATACACCCATTTTTCCCCTCAAAATGAATATTTTTCCTCAAAAAGCATAAAAAAACCTTAAAAAAGGGTCCAAAATTCCCAAAATTTTTAAAAAGGGAATAAAAATATTAAAAATATTCAAAAAAGGGAAAAGGTACCTAAACCATGTTGGTCAATACCATTGGTTTCCTCAAAACCATAATGGTATTCCCCACCACCAAAAACTATAAAATGGTGGTAGGAGCTCCTCACTTTCCATCCATCCATCATCCTATCCTCATGCTGTCAAAATCTCTCATGAGTTCTTGACCATTGTAGCAATCTTGGAGAAGAGGCCTTTGGAGCTTGGAGCTACTCACCTTGGAAGTTGCTCAACACAATCCTCACCATTTGAGGTATCTTAATACCAAATACTCATTCTTTTTATTTCTTGTTCTTGTCGTTTTCAGAAAATTTTATTGTCATATGCACATGCTAGTTTAGTCTAGATTCAGATTTATAATTGTTTTTTGCTTTTAATCTTTGACACTGCTATCACTTGTTGATAGGTGCCCATAGCACTAAAGCTTGGTTGCAAAACCAAGCCAACAGTTTTTGGCGACTCCACTAGCTTCGAATTCTTAGATCTCAGTTTTTTGCTTTAGATCTTAGTTTTTGTTAATTTTAATCATTTTAATTCATAGATCTGTCATCCTAGACAGAAGATCCATTGCTGTTCTAGATCTTGGCCCCTTCTATTGTCATTAACAGCCTGAAATTTCCATTTTCAGGTTAGTTTTTCAGCGTCCGTTTTCGGCTTTCGCCTCGCGGTTTTTTGCCCGACAGTCGCGTGGCTCATCGCGACCTCGCGGATTTTTTCCACGCGGCGCGCCACGGCTTCAAGGCCATTTTACGCGCTGCACATTGCGGCTTCACGGCCATTTGTCGCGCTGCACATTTCGGCTTCGTGGCCATTTGTCGCGCTGCACATCGCGACTGTGTGACGAAAAACCGCGTTGCACATCGCGGCTTCGTGGCCGAAACCCGCGCTGCCCATCGTGACTGTGTGACCGAAACCCGCGCTGCACATCGCGGCTTCGCAGTCGAAACCCGTGTGGCCCATCGCGGCTGTTGTCCCGAAACCCGCGATGCAAGTTTTTTCAATTCGGCCAATTTTTTAAAAATTATTTTTTGCTGTATTTTCTGCCCATTTAGCATATTTTACAGCCTTAATTTTTCTGCATTTTTACAGCCACATTAAATCTTTTACTATTTAGAATGCTCATTAAAAGTCTTTTTAAAAAAAATTCAGTAATTGAAAGAGAGATTTTTCTGCATTTTTTAGATCAAGGTTTTACTGTTTATTTGCCCAAGCAACTTTTAGGAGATCCATTTATTTCTTGAAATATTTATGTTATTTGCTTTCCTTCAAATTATTTCAAAGATCCATTATTTTTTAATAGTTTTTCAAGCATTTACATTTCAAAAACGTCTTTATTTTTTGCGAAACTGGAAGCGTCTTTTATTTCATTTGTAATCAATCACCCAAGCGAGGAAAATCAATTTCAGTTTAAATACCACACTTGCACCCAGTCTGCCACATAATTTAAACTGAGCCTTAAAATTTACCTTAAACTCAACAAACTTTTAACCCCACTTGGGGAGCACTTAAAAGAATTTTGTAGCTAGGTAGAATTGAGGGGATAGGTGTTCCAATAACACCCCTCAGTTATTACATTTGAGACATAGTGGTTTTCCTCTACGATACCAAAATCCCTTATAATTTTGACACGGTTATCAACCAATTTATCGAGAAGGCCTCTCCCTTAGGAGGGTTGAAGTAGCTAGACTGGTTCCGGAAGTCTGAGTGGAATACCGCAATCCATTCAGTAACCGAAGGATACCTTTCGAAGTTCTCGGTGTACACCCCCTTGGTGTACAGCGGCGATAGAACCAAACTGCAGATTCACCCAACCGAACGTGTCATGAACGAGGTATCCTAGTTGCCACTCTTTAGGATTGTCTACTCGGTATCCCTCCCGGTAGGGGGATATCTAGCCGTTGATTCAACACTCTATATTGTCTGACTTGGATTTCATCACCTTGCAGAGGATATCGTTTGTTGACTCACAATACTTCTAGTTAGGTGTTTACATGATACATTACCCACCTTTGGTCTAGTAACACCTCTTTTTTCTAGAAACTGTTTGACTTTTGGTATTCTGACCAATTTTGTTGCATCCCTCCACTTATTATAGCACAGCTGCTATAATAAGTGATTTTTAAGGTTGATTTTTGGCCTAAGAGCCTTTATTTTTTCACTCCCCTTTTGCACTCATTGTTGCATTAGGGTTTCGAGTTTTTTTTTTTTTTCACCTCCTTACACTGAAATTTAAAAAAAATAAAAAATTATTTCTCACCATTGAGAATTTAAGACGATCTCGTCGTCTTCAAGGTGAACCCCCTCAGTTCAATCTACTTGGCTCTACACGTCACCGACGTAGAGCCTTATTCCTTGACTTGACACGTCATCGGCCAAACATACAGTCATCCGATTCTGACACGCCTCACTTCACATCTGATTCTGAGGCTGAATCCGAAAACCCTACTGAATTATCACCAACCAACCTCATGGCTGGACCACAATACGACCCACTTTTTACCAGTACTATTGGAGATACATCCACAAACCCTTCTACTACTGTGCCATCCATGGTAACAACAACCCCTCTAGGCATGCCTAATATGGGGGACACTCCACCTTTAGGTATACCCAACACAGGACTACCTCCTATTATGTGTATGCCAAACATAGGAATCACACCACCTGTCATTACCACAACCCAAATACCAGGAATTCCTGGCACTATTCCTAACCCTGGTGTAACCCATGTTGCACTTGGAAACGCTGGCCCATACCAAACCACAATGGTTGGAGGACACATACCTTCAATACCTACAACACCCTTAGGGGCTACTGGACCACTACATAATGCCACCATGAATAGTTATGTCCTAGTCACTACGCCACACCCATCTGCTAGTTTACCTTACATGGCTAGTCTGAACTTACCAAACTTATCCAGGCTAACCAACGATCCTATCAGGCACAACCCTACATGGCCACCCATGCCTACAAAGCTCCCCTCGGACATCCCCAAGTTAGAAGGAAAACCTGGGGAGGACCCCCAAAACCACATAATGTCTTTTCACCTATGGTGTTCATCTAACTCCATAGTGGATGACTCCATTCGACTAAGACTGTTGCAACGAACGTTCACTGGCTCTGTAGCCAAGTGGTACATCGAACAACCACATGGGACCCACCATACTTTTACGTCTCTCGCCTCCACTTTCCTTCAGTTTTTTCAGCTACCTGTACGCTACGATGCAGGAGTTGAAATACTGTTGTCTTGCAGACAAAACACAGCTACCCACATCACCGACCACATCCATGAGTGGCACAAGCGTCGTAGCCTCTGTAAGATAAAACTGGATGACCGTATATTTTTGGACTGGTTCCTTAAATCACTCCTACACCTCATAGCAAAAGACGTCGCTTCCGAGCGACCCCAGTCAGAGGAAGAAGCTATCCTAAAAGCTCAGCAATTCGACCTGATTTATGCCCAGTCAGGCTATCTCTACACCATCATACCAGACGCCCCACGAGGCGATTCTTCACGTGGTGACGCTCCGGGGGCATCACATGCCGCTGATGGTATTATTGGCCAAGTCACGGCACAAATTAAACCTTTTAGCATGGTGAGCACCATAAATTCCCCATACCTCTCTAGGGATACATCTAATTCTGGAGCGACAACTTCGTACGCTCCAACGAAGCAGACTCATCACACTCATGGACCCTCTTGTCCACAACATTACTATGGGTAAGCGCCATTGACATATGTACCACCCACATACTATAACCAACTGGCCACCCAGAACCCAATTCATTTACCGGCACAACCAATGTATTACCCACAGCAAGCTACAACAGCTAACTCAACACCTCCAATAGCTCAGGTTTACCAACAACCCCAGCAGGAAACTGGGCCCCCTCCAGCCCCACCAGCTTATTATCCACCGCAACCTGCTCCCGCACCTGCGGCACCCCAAAATCCTCCCACTGCTCAAGGGCAAGTCTACACACAACACAATCAGCCCCAACATCAAAACAACCAATGCAACCAGGGTGGACAACAAAACCGTGGAAGAGGACGTAACTGTGGCAACAACCAACAACATAATCAAGGTCCACCACCTCCCAATCCTCCAAATAACAACAATCCTGCTCCTCCCAACCAGAATCCTAATCGTCATCCCAAGCAGCCCAAAAACAATAACCTGAGAACAAACTATCCATGTTCTATATGTGGAGTCTATGGACACTACACTCACAACTGCCCCCATTTAGAGAAAGCACGTAAACTTTGGGCTGACGATGCTCAACGCCAGGGCCACGCTAGACAGCCAGCTCCACTTAATCAACCGCAACCCATGATATTACAGAACCCATTGCCAAACCAGGGAGTAATAAATACTCTCCCTATGGATCCCCCACAAGGATCCGCTGCACCCTAGCAACAAATCACTTATGCCGCAACTGATTATCATCATGCGGATCCAAGCACACACCATTTATTAATGATGTCATCCAATGACATCAACCTCCAAACTCACAGAAATCAGTACAGCCCACCCCCAGAAACTCCTCCCACTGACGCATCCACCTCCCTTCCACCAAATCAACCACTACGCATACCAAATATGTCGTTGGATGGAGGATCTAAAATTCCTCGCATCCCTTTGCGAAGGATTAACAACAATCCTAATGCTCGCGCAACATCCAATTATAACATCGTCGAAGACCTAGCACAATCCCCAGCTGCTATGTCTGCTTTAGAGGTACTGAAAACATGCCCTGCACAACGAAAACTACTACTATCCGCCATCGGAGGAGTAGACCCTGACGACACACACATGATGGCTTTCGACTTAGACCAAGCCGAACCTCGATTGCCATCAAATGTGGCTTTCCAAGTATCAGTAAACATTCGAAACCTTGTTGTGCATCGATGCATCATCGATGAAGGAGCTTCCACCTGCGTTATGTCCACCCTTGTGTGGCAGAAGCTTGGCTCCCCCGCTTTACAACCATCCTCCACGACATTACGAGCTTACGACGGATGCTCAACTCAACCACAAGGTCTTTTAGCGAACGTACCCGTAGAACTAGGTGGCAAATTAGTTCTTATCGACATTGAAGTGATCAATGCCCAACTCGACTACAACCTCCTTCTTGGACGTAGTTATATGTACAAAATGAAAGCAGTGGCTTCATCTGTTTTTCGCCTCATGATGTTCCCACATGAAGGACGCATTATCAATATCGATCAACTTACATATTATGATCCTAACGCCCCCGCAGCTCCTCAAAATGTGCTACCAATGATTGAACAAACCATTCAAAATGCACCAACATCATTTGTGTCATCAATTGGTCCTGGAATCTACACCGAGTCACCTATGACTTCCACATTTCCATCAATCTCACCACCTTTACCAATAACAAAAACATCGGATTTGTGCACCCTGTCGCACACCACACAGCAACCTTCGTCACTACCACAAACACCCACAGTGCCTACTCATATTGGCACAACGCCAATTCACACTATCCCGTTCTTGTTCCCATTTTCCGGAGTTGTCAGTTCGCCAGTAATGGCTACACTCAACCTTCCTGGTTTAACATTAGGGATACCTGTATGGTACTTACTTGCTCCTAGCCCCCCGCCGACTCCGACTGTTATTTTACAACCGCTACAACCAATCCCTACTACCAGCCACCCATCCCCTCCGGTCACTCATCTGCAAAACAGACCACCCCCAATAGTGACTACGGCATCAACATCCAGAAACGCCCCACCTCCGTTATGGAACACAGGGGGCAGAGACCCACCAACTTATAACACTGGACTCATAACTCGCACCCCCCCAGCAACCCCCAAGGTAGCTAAAAACCCCTCGGCTATTCAAATTCCCCCTTAGTGCTCGTTGTGTGACGATGTAGGCCATGCCACTCATCAATGTCCACAGTTACCTACACTCCAAGAACACATGAATATGTTGGATGACGACATAGGGATTCCAGTGGTAAGACTAGAGCCACCTCCACACCCTCGCGACAAAATGCTCCACACGAACCACCCTTGTGCGATATGCGGCATTTATGGCCATTATTCACACCACTGCCGTGATCTCCCAGATTATAGAGCAGCCTTGTACGAGATGAACAATGCCGACTTAGAGATATCTCCTCTCCTCATCGAGGATATCTACCCTTTGAAATCATCTACTTCGGAAGAAATCAATACCATCTATATGATTTCAACCACATACAAATGAGAACCCGTCGATTTATGGTCTGATTACTTTCATACTGACGAGCAAATTTTAGAAACCCTCACTGCACCGGACTACCCTTGGGACGATATGCATCATCGCTCATACTTCCTCCCTGAGGTGTCTACATCCACCGTAGAAAACCAGCTATCTGTCGAATCGAAATATTTCCTACCAACTAAGGTTGATTGGTTAAAAGACCCCATCCCAGCACCAGATGCCTTTGAAGAAGGGAACATGTCCAACATTTCCCCTATTATACAAATCGACATCTCCACCACACTTGGAAAACCTGAGCTCATCTCGCTAGGTGCATCATGCACTCAAGCGGAAACTCAGGCATATAAGAAACTCTTCCAAGAGTTTCGTGATGTCTTCACCTGGTCTTACACCGAGATGCCTGGCCTCAATCCCAAAATTGTGGAACATCACATCAACACTTGGCCCAATGTGCCTCATGTCCGACAAAAACAATGGCCCATTCACCCGTCCAAGCTCCTAGCTGTTAAAGCTGAGATTGAAAAACTCCAAAAAGCAGGATTCATATATCCTATTGCCTACACCACCTGGGTTTCAAACCCAGTACCAGTAAACAAAAAAGTGGGCACCATACGCATTTGTACTGATTTCTGAGACCTCAACCTCGCTTGTCCCAAAGACAACTTCCCCACACCTTTCATTGACCAACTAATCGATGAATGTGCGGGACATGAGGTCCTTTCTTTTATGGACGGTTTCCCCGGATATAACCAAATAAAAATCCGTAAAGAAGATCAATACAAGACAGCTTTCACTACCCCATGGGGCACCTTCTCCTATCACGTCATGCCTTTTGGTCTCAAGAATGTTGGAGCGACCTTCCAACATGCCATGACTTATTGCTTCCACGATCTACACAATATCATAAAAGTCTATCTGGACAACCTCACCGCTCGATCCAAGAAGCGATCTAACCATTTAGACGACCTTCGACAAGTTTTCATGCGTTGTCAAAAATACAACATCCGCTTGAACCCTCTCAAGTGTGTCTTTTGCGTTACATCAAGTCGCCTGCTGGGGTTTGTTATCTCAGAAAAAGGCATCACTGTAGACCCCTTAAAAGTCCAAGCCATTCTAGAATTATCGTCACCCCGTACATTAAGACAACTTCAAAGCCTTCAAGGGAGGTCCAATTTCCTCCACCGCTTTGTCCCTGACTATGCCACAATGGTCCACGGTTTCCTACGACTACTATGCCTGCATACCCGTTTCATATGGGACCAACAAGCAGATACATCTTTCACCGACTTAAAGAAAGCACTCACAAACGCCCCATTGATTTCTCCTCCAGATTTCACAAAATATTTCACCCTCTATGTTTCAGCATCCGAACATGCCGTATCTGGAGTTCTTGAACAAGAAGATACTGCTCTCCAAGAGCATGTCATCTACTATGTGAGCCAGACCTTGTCTGGCCCACCCCTCCGCTACCCACATGAAGAAAAGATGGCCCTCGCCATCGTCTTTTCAGTACAAAAGCTGCGACATTACATTCTCCTGAGCCACACCACAGTCGTAGGCAATTCCAATCCTATGGTTTACCTCTTGATGCGTTGCCTTCTTCAAGGCCTCGTAGCTAAATGGGTGATTATCCTGCAAGAGTATGACCTAAATTTCAAGACCCCAAAGAGCACCAAGGCCCTAGCACTCGCTCAACTCATCACAGATCTCCCATCCTCTTCATCATCACCCGCTATCCAAACAGATCTCATTGATGATCACATTTTCATCATTTCTTCTGACAACCCATGGTACGGCGACATACTAATCTACCTCCACACACAAAAGTTTCGACCCCACATCGATCGTGACGGACGTCGTCATATACGACACCACGCCCCCTGATACCTCCTATTAGGCAATGTACTTTATCGACGCGGCGTCGATACCATCTTACGACGCTGCCTATCTCATAACGAGGTAGAACAAGTCTTTAATGACTTCCATAGCGGTGCCTGCGGAGGCCATTTCTCCAGCATGGCCACTACCCAAAAGATCATTTGTGCAGGTTACTTTTGGCCTTCATTATTTACTAATTGCATCACCATAGTCAAACATTGTCAAAACTGCCAACTTTTTGCCCCCAAGGCAAGAACCCCACCCGCCCCCCTTCATCCAGTCGTCACTGTCGGACCATTCTGCAAATGGGCCATCAACTTCCTCAATTGCAATCCCATGTCAGCCGGCGGTCATAAACACATTATTGTGGCCATAGATTATTTCACAAAGTGGGCGGAA
Source organism: Larix kaempferi (assembly GCA_027924585.1). Lineage (NCBI taxonomy): Eukaryota > Viridiplantae > Streptophyta > Pinopsida > Pinales > Pinaceae > Larix > Larix kaempferi. The sequence goes on along the minus strand of BSBM01001372.1, from coordinate 853,485 downwards.
GCCACGCCAACCTACAATTGCAAGGACGACACCGCAGCACGTTTTTTCCTCAACCATGTTATCACCCATTTTGGAGTGCCAAAACAACTCGTCTCAGACCACGACTCTCACTTCGAAGATGTCGTCTGGAGAGAATTATCAACCTTACTGAAATTTGAACACCATTTCTCCTCTGCCTACTACCCCCAAGGAAACGGCCAAGTCAAGGCGATCAACAAAATTTTGAAAACCATCCTCCAGCGCACTGTAGACAAACACAAATCAAATTGGCACCACATGCTCTTCCCAGCACTATGGGCATACCGCATGTCAACCAAAACCGCCACTGGTTTTACCCCTTTCCATTTAGTTCACGGTGTCGAGTGCGTCCTCCCCATAGAGTGCTAGATCCCAGCCTTACATATGGCCATTGAACTCCTACCGGACACTTCCCCAATTGAGCAACGCTTACTACTCCTGGAGCAGGCCGATGAAGATTGGCGCACAGCCCTTCAAACCATGGAAGCAGCCAAGAACCGATCCAAACTGAGTTACGACAAACATGTCCACCCAAGAACTTTTACTGAAGGGGACCTTGTCCTCGCTTATGATCAAGCTCATGATAAAACCGGGAAAGGAAAGTTTGTGTCCATGTGGCAAGGCCCATACATTATACACACTTGCCTCGGATAGGGGGCATACATTCTGACCGATTCAGAAGGCAACCCCCTACGCAACCCATGCAATGGGTTGTACCTCAAGCGATTTTACCCATAGTAAATCTGATGGACACCACCGTCCATTATTGTACAGTATTATTTTTGTTTTTCACAAAAAATTCAAAAAACCTAAATATTTGTTTTCTCTGCATGACCACAGATGGATCCTGTTCCACTCTGCTATGTCGGTTTCGCTGATGGTGCAAGCTATTGGTCCCCCAATCTGGCCTCCGCAACTTGGGTAATATATTCCCCTTCAGATGAGCTGCTCCACATCGACGGAGTGTGTTTAGGTACCTCCACCAACAACCAAGCTGAATACGATGCCTTGCCCGGTCTCCTGGCTGTAGCTCTCCAAATGAGCATACGTCACCTTAACGTTTTCTTGGACTCACAACTCCTTGTTTCCCAGCTCAATAATGATTACTAGGTACGTGATCCCTGTCTTTTCATAAAATTCTTGCGCACTAAACAAATGGTTCGACAGTTTGAATCCATTTCTTTCACACATGTCCCAAGGAATCTCAACAGCGTAGCAGACCATATGGCCAACAACATTCTTGACTGGCACACCAATCAAACCATATCATAAACAAAAATGTACCTCCACGGGATGAAACAAAAAATGCATCCACGTGCATAACTAAGCCTCCACGGGCATATATATATATATAAATTACAAAAATGCATCCACGTGCATAACATGTGCCTCCACGGGCATATACAAAAATCAAAATGATGCATCCACGTGCATAACATGTGCCTCCACGGGCATATACAAGAACCAAAATAATGCATCCACGTGCATAACACGTGCCTCCACGGGCATATACAAAAATCAAAATGTTGCATCCACGTGCATAACATGTGCCTCCACGGGCATACAGAAAATCAAACATGCCTCCACGGGCAAACAAAAAGACAATGAATGCATCCATGTGCATATACGACTATATACCAAACCATATATATATACACATCATAATATAGTCAAACATGTCATAGGTGCCCTCAACACCCAATATACAAAAATACATTAGCCGTACAAAAAAGTACTTCCCCATATGCTCATCAGCATTTGGGGGCAGACACAAGATCATCTAATCATCACGATCTCCAGGCTCCTCTGGTGCCTCCTCCGCTGGCCCCGCTGGATCATGCCGAGCCCGAACTCTCCTCTCCGCCGGCCCCGCTGGATCATCTCGTAAACAAATCCTCCCCTCCGCCGGCCCTGCCAGATCATGTCGAGCCCCATCCCTCCATTCAGCCGCCAATAATGCTTCTCTAAGCAAGATCGAGCACTACTCACGAGGCGCATCGAAACAACGCTCGACAATGTCTCGATCCAAATCCCTCCACCCATCCTCTGGAAATCCTGCTAGGATCATGTCCAGTGTCTCTCTGACACCCTCCACGGCATCATCTCGAGGCCCAACTCCTCGACCGCGAGCCCTAAATCCTCGAGCATGCGGAGGCGGTACCGCTACAGGAGGTGGAATAAACACCATCGCCCGTCCCCTACGAGCCACATAGTCGGCCGGTGGTACAGGACCAACATCTGCACAATCACGCAAGTGAACCATCATATACATATCTAACTAAGATCATAACAAACACATCTAAAACGCATGATATAGTAGAAAACAACACACAAAACATACCATCTAAATCCCAGCCCTGTCCCTGGGCTCAAGTCATCTCCGGATCTCCTCGATAATCCATACCAACATATGGATAGTCCTCAATCAATAGGGGGATCTTCTCCCACTGCTCATACATATCCTACGAAAAGAACCCAAGGATACCACCACCACCGCGGGGCATCATGTGCCCCCACTGCACCATACGCGGCTCGCTCATCAAACTGTCTCGAACTGGCACCCGCGGCCGCAAAGTCGGTACCCGCCCAAAGAAAAAACAACACAAAAAGGAGGAATAGCAGAACTCTCCCCCCTCCCGACTGACCTTGTCCAGATCTCTCCGGACACCATCCAAAAACATCTGACCCCATGCATAGTAGGTCCCCCTCAGCACAGAATCCACCATCATCGTTTGTCCCCCCGACAAACAATGTGGCGCCGCGGCACCCAACACCCGCAGAACACAAGCCCCAATAGCCCGCATGTCCCACTCCCGCAATGATCTCAGGCTCAAAGCACCGTTCTACACTATCGCCCCAGCAACACCGAACGTCTCCAGGAGATCCTCCATGTCCACACCTGCCGGATCCTCAACAGAAGATCCCCCACCTCCCCTAAGCGAGGCAAACCGGTAAAAAAATATACATCAGTAAGGGTGATCTCCAACCTCTCACCCCCAACAATAAAGGCACCCTCTGCAGGGACCCACAAACTCACCAATTTTTTCAGTAGTGGTCCTATTGAACGCATCGGTGGAATCTGAGCGAACTTCAGGAGCCCACTCACAGCCAGAGCCTGCCGGACCCCCTGATTGATCCGAATCCGAATCATCAAGTCCTCCTCCATCTCTCACTCTCGCCATGACACCAATGGCCTCCTCAACATCCTACCAAAAAACAAAGAAATTTTTTAGAACCAGAAAAATTTTTTCAAAAAATTCCATCGCGGCTTTTCCATCAAAATCCGCGATGATCATCGTGGCTTTCATCCAAAAACCCGCGATGACCATCGTAGGTATTGACGACACAGTCGCGATTAACATCGTGACTATCAACCCCACAGTCGCGATGAACATCCCGACTGTCAGCCTCAAACCCGCGATGAACATCGCGACTGTCAGCACCAAACAATGAAAAGATCGCCGAGCAACCTTGCTTCCTTTCATGCTTGCTAAACGTATCTGAAAGGGCATCTACCTAGTATAAGTTTACCCCTTTTCCGGACCTTGTAGACTAATTACAAAAAAGGAAAACTCTAGTCACATCGGCTAGAAGAGTTCTCCATTTTCATCATTTTATGCTTTTTCGGGCCTTGGAGACTAACTTACGAAAAAGAACACCAATGGAGTCCACTTACCGCTTTCAGACTCTCTAAACATGAAAGCGACCATGAGCAATCACCATCCTGGGCTCGTAAAAACCCACAGGGCGGTACTCACAACCACTGCAGAGTCTTCTTATCATTTTCAGACTCCTTAAAAATGAAAGCACCCATGAGCACGAACAATCCTGGGCTCACAAAATCCACAAGATAGTACCATTTCAAAGCACATTTTTATCCCTTCTTGGAGATCATTAAAACTACGAAGAAGGACCCAATGGTGCTTCTCAGCGCCACAACAGATCACGTCTACTCATATGGCAGCTTCCCCATTTTGGTCTCCTTTGTTCAGATTATTTTGCAGTATGTCACCCTAAGAATCCCTCGACAACACTCATCAGCTTGACCCCCCAGAGTCAGTACATACCCTTCAGTCCCTAAAAGCTATGATCCCCACACCTACAAGTCAGTTCCCTATACTGCCAGGTCAACCATATCATCATGCTCTGAACAAAGGAAGTTTGAGTCTACCCACTCTATGACCCCAGTTACTTCCCATCCCCACAAGTATGTCAGTCCTACCATCAGTACTACCACACTTCAGTTCTACACCTCGTGCTCCTATCAAGGAAACATCATTGCCTTGTTAGTTGCTGGTCTCCCTCTGTCGACGACAACCAAATTTATTCCAGAGGATAGACCTAGAGGTCCCTGTGTCTTGGACTCATCACCATTTATGATGGGTTCCTACAAATCATTTCAAGAAGAGTCCTTAGTGCCTCTCCAAATGGTTGTTTCTCACATGCTTGACTTCAACACCTTGATCGCATCATTGAAACTCGCACAGGGTATTGGTCCATTCAGTTATTTGTTGAAGACCCTGGATACCACCCGACTCTTCCACATTTGAGAGTCTACCTATGGAAACAACCAGTTACATTTTTTCTATAGATATCTGGGTTGCGCATGGCGACAGTATTCCGATGTACCCCGGTTTTATACTCCCTCGAGTTTACAGTTACATGTACTTCTCAGAGATGACTCACAGTCATTGAGTCCCTACAGATGTTGGACACCTTTAGTTTTCAGCAGTTCATCAACCCTTCTGAGACCTTATTTAGAACGGTTGACGCTTTATTCCAGTGTATCAGTTATTGAGATCAGTCATGTTACGATCATGAGTACATCCCAAAATAGTATCCCCTTTGGACCATTATGATGTACCAGCAAATTTTTTATGTATTATTAAGGTCCCCCTTCTTGGGACTAATTGTTATGTATATGTCTTGATACGAGCATGGGTATGCCCGCCTCGTCCATTATCAGAAATTATTCCTCATTCATATTGAGGCCATGTAATATTTTTTGTTTCTGCAACTTCCAAGGGCCGTGGATCCAGTCTCCAACCAGTCTCTTCTCTTCCCCAAACCTCAAAAAAAAGACAAAAGAACTATGATGTCTATCGGTCATACAATGAGCTCCTGCCCTCACACATCAGGGGGCAATCTGTTAACACCCAAAAAGTGCTCACTAGCTCATTTCCTCATTCACATGACCCATTTGTCCACTTTTCCACCATTTGAGCCTCTAAAGCCACCAAAAAGTCACCAAAAGACCATAATACACCCCCTTTTCCCCTCAAAATGAATATTTTTCCTCAAAAAGCATAAAAAACCCTCAAAAAGGGTCCAAAATTCCCAAAAATTTAAAAAGGGAATAAAAATATTCAAAATATTCAAAAAAGAAAAAAGGAGGGAAAAGGTATCTAAACCATGTTGGTCAATACCATTGGTTTCCTCAAAACCATAATGGTATTCCCCACTACCAAAAACTATAAAAAGGTGGTAGGGGCTCCTCACTTTCCATCCATCCATCATCCTATCCTCATTCTGTCAAAATCTCTCATGAGTTCTTGACCATTGTAGCAATCTTGGAGAAGAGACCTTTGGAGCTTGGAGCTACTCACCTTGGAAGTTGCTCAACACAAATCCTCACCATTTGAGGTATCTTAATACCAAATACTCATTCTTTTTATTTCTTGTTCTTGAATCGTTTTCAGAAAATTTTATTTGTCATATGCACATGCTAGTTTAGTCTAGATTCATATTTATAATTGTTTTTTGCTTTTAATCTTTGAAACTGCTATCACTTGTTGATAGGTGCCCATAGCACTAAAGCTTGGTTGCAAAACCAAGCCAACAATGAGGATGTCATGTAGCAATCACCTTGCAGCCTTGAATTCTTCTTGAAAGTTTGTTGGCTGCTCTTTGGACAGACCCGGGTTTTAATGATGCGCAGCAACAAAACCCCTTGGCGCACTGGCCCTCTCGGCAACGCGCTGCGTAGCAGCTCGAGGTCTCACCCGAAGTGGCTATGGGGGGGCTAAGGAATCAGGTTTCCTTAACCTAGGCGACGCGGAGACTGCTCTCTTCCCTCGACGATTCCTCTAAGGTAAAGGTCTAACCCCTCTTAAGAGTTAGGAGCGCCGCAGCGCTCAAGCTCCTGCTCAGCAGCCTAGCTGCGCGGTACTTCCACTCCTGCGCTAGGACCAATTATCCTCTGCGCCGATATTCTATACGTCGCTCACTTGCGCGCCCGTCACAACAACACGTGCTCCTGTCGCCGTGGCGACGGCGCCTTACCGATTCCTTCAACCCTTAACGATTATAATCCTCGAAGACTCTTCAAGAACTTACTCAACACACTCACAAAGATAATGCAACATTCCTGGATATACTGTTAAGATACTAAACAGGAAATCACTTTATTCACATCACAACAACGAAGAATTATGAAGTCCACCTCCACGGGGAAATTCACGTCCACGGGAGTATCTTATATTAACCAGAAATTGATAGACTTATACAATATGCTGCGCACACAGCTGCAGCCTTAGATCTTTCCAGGAAACTCCACGCACACAGCTGGGAGCCCTTCTCTCGATCTGGTCTCTTCCTCTTCAGAGATTACAATAGTTCAGACGTCGACTCTGACTGTCTGCAACTCAAGGATTAGCTTCACTGCTAACCAGTTCTAACTCCTGTTTCCTAGCAACACGGTAGAAAACAGTCAACCAGATCGTAACAGAGGATGACCAACTCGATCGATCCTTCTTACCTCTGGCGTCTACTATCTTAGCTAACTCACTCACAGGCTTAGCTAACTGACTCACTACTCAACCGACTAACCAACTAACATCTACCCTTCACAATTATACATATATATAGGTGGCCATGGCGGTCGCACCTTTACAAAACTGTGGGCCTTTCCCAGCAGTAATCCCCAAAAACCCTAACCACACACATGGCTAGGTGTACTGTAGGCGCCGCTTGCAGTCATGTCGCCGCTTCCTGCAGGCTCCATGAATTCCGATGCAGCTTACGGGTATGGGTGCCTCATCCTTCGCCTTCAATGCTTTGGTCCGTTGCTCCTCCTTGATCCAAGCAACCATAACTTCTGTACTTAGCCTTAAATGAGGGTAGCTGAGCCCTCTACTCCATTGCTTCATTAATTAGGGTAGATGGGCTTTCCACTCTGCTACCTTCATTCCCTTCTGACGTGCGCGCGAGCTCCGCGATTTCCGGTCCGTAATCTATGCTGATCTCCTCCATCTGGCATCGTACTGCGCACCGTCTTCTTCTGTCCCAAAATTGGCGCTTATTCAAAACTTAGCACTTTCTCTTCCATACTCGTGCTTTTTCCTCAAAATTCACAGCTTTTACCATAGCTGCGACCTTGGCTCCAACAGGCCCCTAACACTTACTTGTGGCTCGCCCTCGAGCCACTCGCACTAGCGTGTGGTCGCTTTATTTGCGCATCTTCTTTTGCTTGGGTCTGCGCGAATGCTTTCTTCCACTGCGCAATAGCGGAGTCCAATTCATCAACACATTCCATAGCTGTCTGGACCGTTTCTGCAGTGGCTTCTTCTTTAGTTACGGCATCGATCACCTCTTGAGATTCAGCAATTTCTTTGATTTTTACCTCGACTTGGACAACGATGTCAGCATACTCATCCATAAATGGCTGAATGCTGTTGGTGAGCTTCTCATCTTCAGTTCTGAGCTTGTGCAGTTGCTGTTGCATTCTGTGCACTTCACTCATTTTCTTCATTTTTGGTAAGCCTGTTAAGGCCTTAGCTTCTTCAGTCAGAACAGTTAGGGACTGTTCTGCGGCTTGCACCTGTTCCAAAAGACCAACTTTAAAAGGGAGCTTATCAAGCTCCGTCCAAGCTTCCATAGCTTGGCTCATCAGGTTCTCGGCTTCCTGTATTCTGTCTTTCATTTGTGTGGAAGCTCTGCTCAACGCTTCAAATTGTTCCTGCGCATCATCTGTAAACTGCGCGGCAACACGAGCTTCTAGCTCAGCGATTTGGGTTCTATGGCCCTCAGCCATAACAACTATTTCATGCTCCAGGGTTTTTACCCTTCCTCCAATGATTTGAACTTTCTCAACCAGAGGGAGGTCTGGTTGAATCTCGCAAGCCGGCAATTCATGGGCAATTTCATCCACTGCGTTTCTAATGCCAATGTCTTGCGCCTCATAAAGTGCGAGCTTCTCGGAGATATTCTTATGGCTTGCCTTCAGCTCTATCTCCTGCGATTGCAGTCGCTGATTTTCCTGGAATGTAGAGAGCTCTCTAGCTCTCAACTCAAGGGAAACTTTCTCATGCACTAGCTGTAGAGTCTCTATAGGAATTAAAGACAAATTTATTTCGACGGGCCCAACTGCGCTTACCTGTAGTGCAGCTAGCGGATCTGGAAGTGTCATGCTCGTAGGTGGAATATGCACGAGAGTATGCCGTTCTATGAGTTCTTCAACTCGCTCAGTAATTGGAATTGCTTGTGGCGTCTGCGAAGTAAATGCTGGTGCATGGGTCTGCGCAATCCTTCCTGCGAGACCTTTTATTTCCACGAACTACAGGTCTAGAGCACTTCTGATGTGAGCGTGCGTGTTCCGCAACTCGCGAAATTGCTCTTTCAAATACTGGTCGATCCCCGAGGGAATGGCCTCAGAGGGATGCGACACCTTTTGTTTCTTGGTGGCTGGCTCTGTCGAGCCTTCATCACTTCTTTGCTCGGGGGCTTCCTTTCCCTTATCCTTCTCGTGCGCAGCGGCGGGTGGCATCGCGGATGCGATGTCGGCGGCTTCTCTCCATTCGTCCGACCAGGACTTGATAGTTTCTTCGACATCTTCGGTGGTCATCCTGTAAAGGCCTACGGCCCATTCCTCTTGAATGCCGCAGGGACGGAGGTAAAGTTGATGTAAGTCGGCAGTAAAGGCCAACTTTCCTTCATACATCTTCGTTGTCTCCTCACTCAGCCTTGGCATTTCCTGAATGGTATCTCTGAGGAGATAGTAGTATTCACAAAATACAGCGCGGTTCATCTTGCGCTTTGCGGGATTAGGAGACTCCCAAAGGTTTACATAGCGAATTCCGGCGGGTTCTCCTGCGCGGCACGGAAGGAACTGAGTGTTCGGGGGCTCCTTCCACCCGACGAGAGCACATAAAATTAAAAGCCAAGAAAAATGGAATGCCTGACCGGGGTTATCCTGAACGTTCCGGTAGTCATCCAAAAAAGAATTAAGGAGGAAGAGGCACCAGTTGTACTGCTCCCCCTCCGCAGCTGCGATGGCAAGTTCCACGACAGCTCCAGTAACTTCCTTCGGTCTGCACTTCGTGAGAAGTCAGCCTGCGAGCAGACTTCCTGTAAATCTGAGTGCTTCGTCTTCTACTATTGTGAGGTCATAAGCCCGACCTCCTCTTGTAAGGTTGTATTTCTGCACCAGCTTTGCAGCCAGTTTTCTATCCTTCTCCTTTCCCATAAAATGGATATTAGGATCCTTACCAACCTTAGATAGGTCGGTAATACGGTGAATCAAATCGACATTTAAATCGATTGGCCTCCCCAGCCAAAGGTAACCTCCATGAACGCAGGATAGCAGTGTCTTAACGACTGCATTCACTTCGTTGCTACGCCCAAAATGCGGTAGCTTTAACAGGTCCAGGAGTCCAGGGCGCTCAAGATTTGCTGCAAATCCCTTCGGGATGAATTCGTCAACCTGTCTGGTGGGATTATGCACTACCGTCAGATATCAGTCTAGCTGGAACTGAGGATATGTTTTATAGTCTCCCAGGTGGAAATCAGAGAACTTGACCAGTGGAAGGTGTCCGAGCAAGGACCCTTCTATTCGCACGCTAACCGGTAGTGGGGGTAACGGAAGTGGATACTTTGCATTCTTCGGAATATGCACCTCTGGTGCATCTTCTGGACGCGGCGGAATATAATTCACCATAGTGGCCAACGGCTCTGGAACGGGCTCTTCTGGCTGTGGCTGAGACGCTCTTGTGGCCGGAGATTGTCTGGGATCATGATAACCAGGGTGTACATAAGTCGAAGCGGTCACGGGGGTAGTCATACCGAAATCCAGGCCTCAGCGCAGGAATTGACGAACAACTTCTTCAGTCGACAGGTTCTCCGTCGTGAACGGGTATAGGTAACAAGAACTTGGACGGAAACAGCGGACTGGCGTGGGATATGAACACTGACAACAAGGGAAGCACTCTGCACAACTCGGCTCTGAAAACAATGGCTTGTATTTTCAAACAAGACTATGCAGCTCGAGGAAAGTAACCCAAAATTATACAAGTGTGGAGTATTTATAGCCAAAGGTGATAGTAAATGCGGGCAAGTGGGGTTAGTAGCTATAGGCGGCTATGCATGAGTTGACAACCCTACGATCCGCTTCGCGGTTGCGGTGCATTTATTGTGATGGACGGGCTCTGACAGGCTTCCGGGAGAGGCTAACGCTTTCGGCGCCTGGGTTAAATGCAAATCTTACGGAGATCAAGCCGAATCTGTCAGAGCGGCTATACTTAAAGAGCGGGCTTATCCTTCATTTATTTCTCGGACGCGGCTACATAACTGCTGTAATTCAAATTTTTTGGCGGGTCATTTCAACTTAGGTAACTGTGCCTGTAGGGGTCCACAACAAGAATTCTTCCAGCGGCAAATTGACACAGTGAACTTCGCAAGAGCGATGGTTAGACCATCCGGATAGCTTCGCAAGAGCGCAATTAGGTTCGCTCCAACCAAACTTTATAGACATGCGCGGATATTTCAAAGAACTGCGCGGGAAGCCAGAGACTGAGGGTCTCGCGACTTCCGTGTAGACTGATGGTGCGATGCCTCTTTCAACTACACTGGACATCTGCATTCCTTTGAGCAGCTATTTAAGTCGACAGGGCGGAGTGGCCGTCGCGGTAAAGCTTGAGCCGACTCCCATTGATCTTTGTAGGCAGTACTTCTCGGCTGTGGACAGCTTCCGGCTAGAGTAAGCAATGGGGTGATCAATACCTCCTTCTCCCGGTTGTGTAAGTACGACCCCCAATGCGATGGAAGAAGCATCGACATGAACATGAAAGGGTTTATTCCAGTCTGGGAAAACTAGAATTGGCGCAGTGATCATCTTGTCTTTAAGTGTGTCCAAGCTATGTTGGCATTCTTCTGTCCATTGGAATTTCGAATCCTTTTTCAGCAATCGTTCCATAGGTGCTGTGATCTTTGCATAACCTTTGATAAATTTTCTGTAGTATCCAGTATGTCCCAATGTAGTGCGCAATTGCTTGACTGAGTTGGGCACAGGTAGATTAGCAATGATGGAAACCTTCGCAGGATCCATCAGGAGTCCTTGTCTGCATACAATATGACCCAACAAAATACCAAAAGGAGTACAGAAGATACATTTTTTCAAGTTAAGGGAAATATGATACCGTCTACATTTTTCTAACATCATTCGCAGGTTCGCTATATGGTTCTTTAGTAAACCAAACACAGTCCAGTCATCAAAATAGACTTCTAAAAACTTATGGATGAGTTCTTTAAAAACAACAACATTGACTCTAGAGAAGATAGCAGGTGCGTTCTTAAGACCAAAGGGCATTACAGTGTACTGGAATGAGCCCCATTCAGTCGCAAAAGTAGTCTTATGGCGGTCGTCTGGATGGATTCTGATCTGATGGTATCCCGAAAATCCATCAGTGAAGGAGTAAGCCTCTTGTCCTCCAACATTATCAAGCACTTCATATGTAAAGGGCGTAGGAAATGGATCATGCGCTGATGCGTCATTGAGTTTGCGCAAGTCCACGCAAATTCTTATTTCACCTTTTGTCTTCTTCTCTTGTACAACCATAGGGCTAATCCAATCACTTTCTTCTACTGGTTCAATAATACCTGCTGCGAGCATCTTGTCAATTTCTTCTTTGACTTTTTCTTTATAGCGCGGGTTCAACCTGTATGGGCGCTGCTTTACTGGCTTGGCATCTGGTTTCAGAGGTATGCGCATCACTCCTAAGTATTCTAGGATGCCTTTCATTTCTGTAAACTTGGTAGGAAAGATATCCTGGTAGTCACGTAATAAATCTGAAATATGCCCAACAGTTTCATCATCCCAATAGTCTCCAATAGAAGCAAACTTGGGTTCAGCTTCTGTACCAATGTTAACCTTTTTGAGCTTGATGTGCTCTGTAATGGCAGGGATATCAAGCTGAGGACCTTCAACATTGCGCGTCCCTTCTAATTCTGGGATATTGATGTTGCGAGGATCATCCTCCTCTTCTTCAGCGGTGAAGTTATAGCATTCGAGGGCATGCTCTATCTGAACAGCCCAATCCGGTTGGGAATATTCTGGTAATAGACATGGTTCAAATACCTTCTCTCTAATACTCTTCAGGGCCTGATCAATACTTGGATGCTCTGACTCAAAGCTGAAGGTGAGTTGAAAACTTTCCATCATAAGAGGCCAAGTAAGAGTGCCTCTGCGCAATTCTGTTTCAGTGTACCAGTTCCTTGGAACTGTGTCCAATGTGTGGATGAATAGGTGAACCCACTCATCGTCCGGAATATCCGACCATTGCTGAATACATGCTTCAATGTGTGACTTGGGGTCACTCTGTCCCTTGTATTTGTGCGACACTTCTGCTGTATTGTCCTGGAATCTGCGCAGTATCAATCTGCGACAGTCTTGCCATGTGTGAATATTCTCTTTATGCGCACCCCACCATCTTGCGGGTGTAGCACGCAGTGATACATGTAATGCCTGTATGCGCTGCTACTCTGGAATCTGTTGTTCATATGCCTGTATGAATTCACTTATGCTGGTTAAACCATCAAAAATTGGAGTGTCGGTCAATTCTGTACCAATCCATCGAATGGATTTAGTCATCATGGCGCAACGTCTTGTAGAAACCTCATGTAAGCGATTCTGCCAGTTTTCCAATCCTGCATCTGAGTCTGACGTGCACAAGCTATCGCATCGCCAGCTGATATGGCCATCTGCTGTAGGATTAACATAGTCACTCTGACTAGCAGTCATCTGATACAAACTTTCCATTTGGCGCGCTTCTTCGTCTGCGCGAATGGGTTCTATATACCTTGGTCCTTGAATAGGATCAAGCGGTGCAATGACCCTAATCTGGTCGTCCTCGAAGGTCATCTGTCTTTTCTTCAAATTGATGACAGCCAAATTATCAAATGCCTAGTCTATTCCTAAAAGTGCTGGGTAAGGTCTACTATCATCCAGGATTTTGATTACTTCAAAGTCTGCAGAACTTCTTACTCCCTCAATATCAATAGGTACATTAGGTAATCTGCCCAATGGAGAGACTCGTTGCTGGTTTGCAAGTCTTAGCTGGATGGGGGATCTTGTAAGTTGAGGACTTCCCATCTGTTCCCATGTCTGCATGGTGAGAACATTAACTTCTGAGCCCAAATCTAGAATGACTTCGTCCATCTCAAATGCTCCAATCTGCGCTGTGAGCCTCATCTCTTTTCCAGTTCTAATGTGACTCCCAATCTGGTGAACAGCACGCTGTGGCGTGTTCGTCGAAGCAGATTGTTGACATTTGTCCAATAGGTGTTGAAGTTCCATAGTTGTTTTTTCATTTCGCAACAACTTTAAGCAGTTCCTTAGAAAATTATGGACAGTACCTAGTGCATTTTCTTCATCGGGCCTTCCGGATGTAGTGGCCTATTCTTGTACCAGGTTGTCTTGTCTTAGCACTTGCAATCTAATATCATTATGCGGAGTTGTAACAGAACTTGAAGCTCTGGTGTCTGAGAAATACTCTTGGGCTTGCTTGAATGCTTCTTTTTGCTTCTGCAGGTTAAGTGGGGTTGGTTTAATATTAGCGCGGCGCACCCATTGCGTCGCTTGCTTTGCAGTTCCCGACTCTGGCGCACCAGTGGTTGTTCCACTGCGCGTCACAATATTAACTGTACGGTCTGGTTTCCTTTTTTCTGCTCCAATCAATTGAATATTCTGGTTGACCTGTGGCGTCTTTGCTTGTATCTTAGCCGTCAATTGAGGGCATTCTTCAATGATATGATCATAAGATTTACAATATCTGCAAAGGGTTGTAGGGTTTTGGCAATCTCTTGCAAAATGACCTTGCGCTCCACAATTATAACAAGTGATCTGGCCTCTTCCGCGGCCAAAATTTGTTGTACGTCCGCGGCCTCTGTAATTTCCTGTTCGGCCGTCGCGAGTTTGGTCATACTGTGGGCCTGCTACAGGTCCTTGTGCTTCTGATTGTACTCTATAAACATCGTGTTTCCTTTCCATCATAAGGTCATATGCTCTGCAATTGTTTTCATCATGGCCTACTGATTTACAGAAATTACAATATAGATTCTTTGGAGTTTGTACATATTTCTGAAGTAAGTGACATTCTTGAGGTCTATGACCTCTAGTTCTACAGATTTCACACCAAGGCCCCTGTGGCTGTGGTAAAGGATTAGGTGCTCCAGTTGCAATATACTCTATGAAAACGGGACAGTGGTCCTTTGAATGACCTTGTGCTTTTCATTTTGTACACCATATCTCCTCCTTAGCTTCCTTGCCTTTCTTAATATCATGCACTTGCAGGGTTAAGTTTGCTAATTGGTTCTGCAACTGCGCAACATCGTTGCTTGTTCCAGCAATTGGTGAAGCTTCTAGTTTCATAGCCATCTCTAGAGCTTGTTCCTGAGTAGTGAGATTCTGTTGCATAAGAGGAAGTCTAATGTGTGGAAGCAGCGCAGCAATGAACCATTCCTTATGCTGCTGTGGTGCAAACTCAAAGCTTACTTGATCTATCAAGGCTTTGAACTTTTGGTCAAAGTCCCATACTGACTCTGTAGGTAACTGCTTGATGTCTTTGAGCTCTGTTATACACTGTGATTCTGATTTAGGTTTCTTAAATTCTCTAATCATTGCATTTCTTACATCAGCAAGCGTCCTATTCTGTGCTGCTGAGTATTTCATGAACCAAGTTAAGGCTCTTTCTCTTAGTGTGGTTGCTAACTGAACCAGTTTAACAGCATCATCATTAATTTGCTTAATTGTCCAAATGGCTTCACATAGGAACCAGTGTTGCTCAGGGTCTTCTATCCCTGTTCCTCTAAAAGTTGGTAGTTTCATGTCATCACCCATCTTTCTTGTGCTAGGTTGAGGTGTAGGTGCTGTGGCAGTTCTTCTGTGCTGTTTGAACAAATGTGGTACAGAGGTACTAGAAGTACCGTGTGGGCTACTAGAAGGTGTTACTGTGGGATTATACTGAGCTTTGTCTGGCTTCTGCGGTGTAAAAGGGTGATAAGGGATATGAACACTCCCTTGTCTTTCTATGTGACTTGCTCTAGGAACTTGACTGTCTTCTGGGCTCGACTCAAAAGAATGTTGGTCAAGGCCTACTTTATACCGTTTTCCACTACGAGTGCAACCAATAACTTCAGGGTCACTATCAGAGTCTACGGACATTACTTGTCTATGCTATTCATCTGAAGCTATACATAGTTTTGCTTTTTCATACAGAAGCATTTTAATCCATAAGTTCAAAGAATTTAAGAACTTACCTCTAGGTGCTTGAAAGAAACTCCTCTCAGCTTCACTGAAACTCTTTCTTGTATCCACTACAAAGTCAGTGATGAAACCTTCCAGCAAACTATTCAACCAAAAATCTACTGCGCGGGACACAGAATTTTCTACCCGCTTCAAAATACTGACTAGCTCAGGCGTCCAAGCGACTGGTCGATCAATATGCACAGTGGGTCTAGTATCGGCTAACTTGGCTATCCAAGCATGTAACTCAAGTGCAAATGTGACAAAGAAAATTTCGTGAAGGTCAGTATAGATATACTTCTGCAACCATTCTTCTGGCTGGAGTCTAGAGCTTCTATTTTCTTGTTCAGTGAACTCTTTAGCCTTTAAATCGAACCACTCCTGAATTTCTGTAGCTGTAGGATTCCAGTAACACATTTGTGAGCTGAGCAAGTCTCAAGGCAACAGACCCATTTGTTGGCTCAACAACAGGGTTCAAAGCAACGGAACCATTTGTTGGCTTCAGCAACAATTTTCTACGTCGCAAAAATAGCAAGTCTCACAGTAACAAGTGACGAGGTAACGGAACCATTTGTTGGCTCCTTCTTTCTGGGTTTCGCCTCAATCTCGCGTGTCGCTGAAATAACAAGTCTCATTCACGTGGAAACGGAACCATTTGTTGGCTACTCTTTGGACAGACCCGGGTTTTAATGATGCGCAGCAACAAAACCCCTTGGCGCACTGGCCCTCTCGGCAACGAGCTGCGCAGCAGCTCGAGGTCTCACCCGAAGTGGCTATGGGGGGGCTAAGGAATCAGGTTTCCTTAACCCAGGCGACGCGGAGACTGCTCTCTTCCCTCGACGATTCCTCTAAGGTAAAGCTCTAACCCCTCTTCAGAGTTAGGAGCGCCGCAGCGCTCAAGCTCCTGCTCAGCAGCCTAGCTGCGCGGTACTTCCACTCCTGCGCTAGGACCAATTATCCTCTGCGCCGATATTCTATACGTCGCTCACTTGCGCGCCCGTCACAACAACACGTGCTCCTGTCGCCGTGGCGACGGCGCCTTACCAATTCCTTCAACCCTTAACGATTATAATCCTCGAAGACTCTTCAAGAACTTACTCAACACACTCACAAAGATAATGCAACATTCCTGGATATACTGTTAAGATACGAAACAGGCAATCACTTTATTCACATCACAACAACGAAGAATTATGAAGTCCACCTCCACGGGGAAATTCACGTCCACGGGAGTATCTTATATTAACCAGAAATTGATAGACTTATACAATATGTTGCGCACACAGCTGCAGCCTTAGATCTTTCCAGGAAACTCCACGCACACAGCTAGGAGCCCTTCTCTCGATCTAGTCTCTTCCTCTTCAGAGATTACAATAGTTCAGACGTCGACTCTGACTGTCTGCAACTCAAGGATTAGCTTCACTTCTAACCAGTTCTAACTCCTGTTTCCTAGCAACACGGTAGAAAACAGTCAACCAGATCGTAACAGAGGATGACCAACTCGATCGATCCTTCTTACCTCTGGCATCTACTATCTTAGCTAACTCACTCACAGGCTTAGCTAACTGACTCACTACTCAACCGACTAACCAACTAACATCTACCCTTCACAATTATACATATATATAGGTGGCCATGGCGGTCGCACCTTTACAAAACTGTGGGCCTTTCCCAGCAGTAATCCCCAAAAACCCTAACCACGCACATGGCTAGGTGTACTGTAGGCGCCGCTTGCAGTCATGTCGCCTCTTCCTGCAGGCTCCATGAATTCCGACGTAGCTTACGGGTATGGGTGCCTCGTCCTTCGCCTTCAATGATTTGGTCCGTTGCTCCTCCTTGATCCGAGCAACCATAACTTCTGTACTTAGCCTTAAATGAGGGTAGCTGAGCCCTCTACTCCATTGCTTCATTAATTAGGGTAGCTGGGCTTTCCACTCTGCTACCTTCATTCCCTTCTGACGTGCGCGCGAGCTCCGCGATTTCCCGTCCGTAATCTATGCTGAGCTCCTCCATCTAGCACCGTACTGCGCACCGTCTTCTTCTGTCCCAAAATTGGCGCTTATTCAAAACTTAGCACTTTCTCTTCCATACTCGTGCTTTTTCCTCAAAATTCGCAGCTTTTACCATAGCTGCGACCTTGGCTCCAACAAAGTTTAATTTTGGCTACATGGCCAACTTCACCCACACGTGGTATCCCAAAAGACTAACGTCCCAGATGTGTCATTAAATATTCGATTAGCATGCCCCTAAGCCTTCCTTGGGTATGAAGGATAATTATAAGATTCAAAACCTGCAGCCTCAAGCCGAGGGACGGAAACTAACCTTGATGTCATGAGAAATAATCAATCCAATTCTTCATTCAGAGAATGTTATCCTGGATTTCATTCATTTGTTTCCAGAATGTTGTTCTCGAGTTGTTTTATCCAGTCGCTCATGGAGTTCATTCATTCTCAAGTCAATCATGTAGTCGAACAGGGAGTTGCTCATTCAATTGTTCATCCCCTATAATGAGTTCGAAAACCTATTGTATTTTGAGGCAGGTATGTGTGCCTGTGTGTTATTGTTCACAAGTTGAATAGTCGAACCACATTCACCTATGTGTTTCCCTTGATTGTTATTGTCTATGTTGGGAATGGCTTGGTGTGATTCAAGTATGTTGACAATCTAATAAACCTAGTTGTGTGTGTTGGCTTGATTGTGTGTATCTATGTTAGATAATATGAGTGAGTCTCTCTGGGTCTGATAAACCCTGCTGTGAGATGGTTTGTCCAGGTAGAGTGGGTTATTGGATATGAATGGGATTGACAAGGTTTTGTTCCTCAATGGAATCATGCCCCATCTCGGGGGTGGGCTCTTAGTAGAAAGAGTATATGCTGGAAAGAGAGCATATGGCTGGGTGGAACGTTGCACTTGTGTAGCTAGTTGGTGAAATTTGTGCAACTCAAGGTAGTCATTCAATGCATGTATTGGGTCTAATTGTCAAGCAGCACATTGTAATATTAAGTGTCTTGGTCCAAGTATTTGTGTAGGTTGGACTAAGAATGTATATATACACATTATTTATGAGTGGTTTATGAATATGCAAAAGAGGTAATGGAATACTTTCATATTCATGTTGTTCATGTGTTCAAGATAAATAAGTAATATTTCTTATGGGTATGTTTCCCCATTAGTTGTCTTGGTAATTTGTGTATATGGTATTCAAGTAGAATCTGGTAGTCATATTGAAGGTGTAGGGTCTGCAATATTCCTGCTGGAATTACTTCTAAGTGTAAAGATGGTGGTTGGTAGAGCTGAGCTATGTTCGTGCAACATCATGTTCATGTTCAGATTTGATTGTTAATAGTAGGATCATGGACTGTAGATTTGATTAGTCTATTGCACCAAGTGCATGCATTCACTTAGTGAACAAGAGTCAAATCACCATTGATTTTTTGTGTAGTGATCTGATTGAATTTGTTAAAATTCAATATGTTAAGACAGAAAATAGCAGCATTACATTCCATTTCACAATAATAGCATATACAGGATCACTGAAGAAACAACAAGCATAGCATAAACACAAGAGACACAGATTTATCCTGGGAAACCCTCATGGGGTAGAATACCCAGCAAAGCTTTCCTCAATAAGATGATAAACCAAAATACAAGATGTGCTCCCTCCTTCTAATCCTCCTTAGCAAATCTCCCAGACAAGTGCTCCTCTTTTCAAGTGTGTGAGTGTGTCAAATGAGGAACACACCTCCTCTATTTATACACTACTCTGACATATATTTTACACAAGTACATGTAGGCTCGTATTTAACCATTAGGTTAAATACCCTATTATAACTGACTGGGCCGATCCCCACATGGTGGGTCTAATAACCCTAGTTACCACAACCAATTCGGAGGAATAAACATCTCCGGATTCATAGTATAATCACATCGAAGGTATGGAACATCTCTGGAATAAATAATATACAAATATAATATTCTTAGAAGTTACAATATTCAACACTCCCCCTTAACGAGAAGGATATTATAACAACATCTGCAGGAGAAAGGAGTCATTAACTACATCATCTACATATCATCGGAATCTTTCTTCAATTCATCATCATTAGTAACTCAACTAGTTACTGGAACATCAACATCATCAGAGTTGATATTACTCGATCATCAGTATCGTCATCATCATCGTCATCACATGATCACACGATCATCAACATCGTCATCACACGATCATCAGCATCATCATCACACGATCATCAGCGTCGTCATCACACGATCATCAGCATCGTCATCACACGATCATCAGCATCGTCATCACACGATCATCAACATCGTCATCATACGATCAGCATCGTCATCACACGATCAGCAGCATCATCATCACACGATCAGCATCGTCATCATACGATCAGCATCGTCATCACACGATCGGCGGCATCGTCATCACACGATCAGCATCATCATCATACGATCAACATCGTCATCACACGATCGGCAACATCGTCATCACACGATCAGCATCATCATCATACGATCAGCATCGTCATCACACGATCGGCAGCATCGTCATCACACGATCATATTACAAGATGATCAATCCTTCTCTCTTTAGGACATAGGTCCATGGATGATGCAATCTAGATCAAGTTCCAGGATGATCAATCCTTATCTCTTTAAGACAAGTCTCATGTCTAGGGACGATCCAATCCCAACCATAGTGCCAGTCCTTTTTCATACTGGATGTGTCACATCTACAGAGCCAGCCCTGTTTCATGCTGGATGTATCACATCTACAGAGCCAGCCCTGTTTCATGCTGGATGTATCACATCTACAGAGCCAGCCCTATTTCATGTTGGATGTATCACATCTACAGAGCCAGCCCTGTTTCATGCTGGATGTATCATATCTACAGAGCCACCCCTGTTTCATGCTGGATGTATCACATCTACAGAGCCAGCCCTGTTTCATGCTGGATGTATCACATCTACAGAGCCAGCCCTGTTTCATGCTGGATGTATCACATCTACAGAGCCAGCCCTGTTTCATGCTGGATGTATCACATCTACAGAGCCAGCCCTGTTTCATGCTGGATGTATCACATCTACAGAGCCAGCCCTGTTTCATGCTGGATGTATCACATCTACAGAGCCAGCCCTGTTTCATGCTGGATGTATCACATCTACAGAGCCAGCCCTGTTTCATGCTGGATGTATCATATCTACAGAGCCAGCCCTGTTTCATGCTGGATGTATCACATATACAGAGCCAGCCCTGTTTCATGCTGGATGTATCACATATACAGAGCCAGCCCTGTTTCATGCTGGATGTAACATATCTACAGAGCCAGCCCTGTTTCATGCTGGATGTAACCTAGAACAATTCTAGGATTTGTCACGTACATTTTGAACCGAAGTCCAGGGATGATCCAGTCCTATCATGTACCTTTTGAACCGAAGTCCAGGGACGATCCAGTCCTATCATGTACCTTTTGAACCGAAATCTAGGGATGATCCAGTCCTATCATTCAATTCTCGGAGACCTCATGTCTACGGCTCAATTCAAAGGACCATAGTTCAAGGACGATCCAATCCCCTTACCTGTTCATTCAGGATTTAGTTCTCGGAGACATCATGTCTACGGCTCAATTCAAAGGACTAAAGTCCGAGGACGATCCAATCCCCTTACCTGTTCATTCAGGATTTTGTTCTCGGAGACATCATGTCTACGGCTCTCTTTAGGACTGAAGTCCAGGGATGATCCAATCCCCTCAAGTCCACCAAGGATTTCATTCTCGAAGACATACGTCTACGGCTCTCTTTAGGATTGAAGTCCAGGGATGATCCAATCCCCTCAAGTCCACCAAGGACTTCATTCTCGAAGACATATGTCTATGGCTCTTCTTTCGGACTGAAGTCCAGGGATGATCCAATCCCCTCACATGTTCACCAAGAACTTCATTCTCGAAGACATACATCTATGGCTCTCTTTAGGACTGAAGTCCAGGAATGATCCAATCCCCTCAAGTCCACCAAGGACTTCATTCTCGAAGACATACGTCTACGGCTCTCTTTGTGAAAATCCTCACAGCAGATCTAAGAGATGATGTATCTCACAAGAGAATAATTATGATTAAGCAAGAAAATAGAAGAAGAGTGATACATGCAGTATAATGAGCAACAGAATAATATGGTACAGTAGAACTCAGATAGAAGCAATAATACTTCGGTCATACTAAATTATTAATCACAAATGGACATATAAATAATACAATGCATGAGGAATTCGAATGCCTAAGGTGGCAATTCGAATTAGCCTTCATGGAGTGATCAAAGGATCACTAGAGTGTCATCGGAGCACAACTAGGTGTCCTCATGATCATCGGAGTGCAACTAGAAGTCTTCATCATCATCATTGGAGTCATCAATGCTCAAGTAACTGTCAACCATCAGTCAAACTAACTCTGGTAGGTGTAACTCAGTGTAACTAAGTGTAACTCAGTGTAACTAAGTGTAACTGAGTGTAACTGAGTGTAACTCAATGTAACTAAGTGTAACTCAATGTAACTAAGAGTAACTGAATGTAACTGAGTGTAACTGAGTGTAACTCAATGTAACTGAGTGTAACTGACTGTAACTGAATGTAACTGAGTGTAACTGAGTGTAACTCAATGTAACTGAGTGTAACTGACTGTAACTGACTGTAACTGAGTGTAACTGAACTGGTAGGTGAAGAAGGGCGAGTTGCTCCCTAAAATCAAGGAAGAAGGGCGCACTAAGCAACTAGAGGGCTAAAACTGAATAGTGAGAAGCTCCTGGGGGCTGGCTAACTGAGGGCTAGGTGCTGGACTGATGACTGGGATGCATGCAAAATGCATGCAAACCCTAGAATGCATGCAAACCCTAAAAGGTGCATGCATGACTGAAAATGTAAATGATCAAAATACTGGTGGGACTAGGATGGAGTATAGGAATATCCTAACACCCCCCCTTAATCCATCCTGGGCCCTGGTAACTAAGACCAAAGGTCACCCAATACAATGAATAATAACAATCAATAAACCAAGGAAGTGGGAAAATTTCATGGGAAACATACCCCCTCCTCAAAAATAGACTGTAAGGCACACATAAAAAAAATAAAAGCTCCAAACTCAAGCATGTGTGATGCTTGGTCATATGTCTGGAGGTATCTTCTTCTTGGGAAGAAGTGGATCATGCTCAAAAAGCATGTGCTTGTACTTGCTCTTCAGATCGAATGTGATGAGAACAAATCCAACAGTTTTAGAATGATCCTTGAACCTGTGATTCGAATCAGCTGAGGTAGGATCAAATTTTTGAATGTGCATATAGTCCTTTGTCTTCTCCTTCGAACCACCATGGGTGAGATTATGCCAAAAAGAACTATTACATGTTTGCTTGAAATCAAAATCAGATTTAAGACTTTCAAAACAGTTTCTTGAGATCTCCTTTGAACCAGCAGGGGTGAGATCAAAACTATCATATGATGCATGAGAAATTATCTCAAGCGGGTGGCAATGGCCATATTCTTCAATAACCTTCTGAAAGCATGTGCTAATGATCATATAGTAGTAAATAAGAGATGTTTGCTGAAGAGGAGCGAATGCATTACCTCCAATAGCTGATGTTACCTCCGAAATAATCATGTGATCATGATGCAAACCAACAAACTCTGGTGCAAGGCAGGATTTAGGACCTTCTGCAATATCTAGAGTGTGAGCTGGCACAGAAAGAGAAGAAAGTTTGAGCATGAGCGGAGAATCTGCAAGTTCTTTGTCAACAACTTCAATATGAGATGATACTGGTTCATGATCTGAGAGATCATCAAGGGGAGCGAATGCAACATGATCTGAGAGACCATCAGGAGGAGCGAATGCATCATGATCTGAGAGACCATCAAGTGGAGCGAATGCAACAACTTGCTTGCTTTTGAAGGGATTTGGACCAAAACCATCATTCTTTTTGCCGAATCTTTCATCCAGATGAGCCCATAACTCTTTTGGAGTTTCAATTTCAAAGATGGTCGGGTACAATATGTAATCAGTCATAGTAAGCTTCATTCTTCCAATGTGCATGTCACCTTTATTCAACCATTTAATCTTCTTTGTAGAGGATTCGAACTCTCTTTCAAAATAGCAATCAAAGAGATCATGGCTCTTTAAATATGCTATTATTTTTGGTTTCCATTCATCATAGTTGAATAGAGAAAGAGGAGTGATTTCTTCTAATTCAGGATACATTGAAGATGTAGAAGACCTGCAAAAACAATATAGAATAACTGCAACTGCTACTGCTGCAAAAATGCAGATTCTGCTGCAACTGCTGAACTCGAAATCTTGGTAATAACCTGCAAAAAACTCTCAAGAATGGAGATAAACAATACTCTCAACCTCGCTCTGATACCATGTGAAAATCCTCACAGCAGATCTAAGAGATGATGTATCTCACAAGAGAATAATTATGATTAAGCAAGAAAATAGAAGAAGAGTGATACATGCAGTATAATGAGCAACAGAATAATATGGTACAGTAGAACTCAGATAGAAGCAATAATACTTCGGTCATACTAAATTATTAATCACAAATGGACATATAAATAATACAATGCATGAGGAATTCGAATGCCTAAGGTGGCAATTCGAATTAGCCTTCATGGAGTGATCAAAGGATCACTAGAGTGTCATCGGAGCACAACTAGGTGTCCTCATGATCATCGGAGTGCAACTAGAAGTCTTCATCATCATCATTGGAGTCATCAATGCTCAAGTAACTGTCAACCATCAGTCAAACTAACTCTGGTAGGTGTAACTCAGTGTAACTAAGTGTAACTCAGTGTAACTAAGTGTAACTGAGTGTAACTGAGTGTAACTCAATGTAACTAAGTGTAACTCAATGTAACTAAGAGTAACTGAATGTAACTGAGTGTAACTGAGTGTAACTCAATGTAACTGAGTGTAACTGAGTGTAACTGACTGTAACTGAATGTAACTGAGTGTAACTGAGTGTAACTCAATGTAACTGAGTGTAACTGACTGTAACTGACTGTAACTGAGTGTAACTGAACTGGTAGGTGAAGAAGGGCGAGTTGCTCCCTAAAATCAAGGAAGAAGGGCGCACTAAGCAACTGGAGGGCTAAAACTGAATAGTGAGAAGCTCCTGGGGGCTGGCTAACTGAGGGCTAGGTGCTGGACTGATGACTGGGATGCATGCAAAATGCATGCAAACCCTAGAATGCATGCAAACCCTAAAAGGTGCATGCATGACTGAAAATGTAAATGATCAAAATACTGGTGGGACTAGGATGGAGTATAGGAATATCCTAACACTCTTTAGGGCTGAAGTCCAGGGATGATCCAATCCCCTCAAGTCCACCAAGGACTTCATTCTCGAAGACATATGTCTACGGCTCTTCTTTTGGAATGAAGTCCAGGGATGATCCAATCCCCTCACATGTTTACCAATAAATTCATCAAAACATGTATAACAAAACATGTATCCTCACCATCAAAACATGTATAACAAAACATGTATTTTCATCATCAAAACATGTATCCTCATCATCAAAACATGCATAACATCTATCATCAAAAGCATGTATACATCTATCATCAAAAGAAAAAATATAAGATTCCTAAATCTAAATAATTCTAAGTAACTAGGTGCAGTAAATAGGTAACCTCATCATTGATGAGACAAACTTGTTATCAGATACTATGCTACTCCTCCTTTCGAGGAGGGTCCTTCTGGACTATACCAAGCTTGTCTCGAAAGTATTCAAACTTTACTCGAGACAGAGGTTTAGTCAAGATATTAGCAATCTAATCCTCAGTGCTTATATACTCGAGTTTGATAGCTCCTCTCTGCACCATATCTCGTATATAGAAGTATTGGATCTCTATGTGTTTTTGACTTATCGTGGAATACAAGATTTTCTATCTTGATGCAGTTTTGAATGTCACACATAATCATAGTGGAATTCATTTCTAAGTCAAACACTCCATATAATAGCTTCTGAAGCCACACTGCTTCACAGCTGGCAGAGCAGACAGCTATATATATATTCTGCTTCAGCAGTACTGAGAGCCACACTAGATTGTTCCTTGCTGAACCATGAGATCATGGCAGATTCAAGACTATAACATCCACCTGATGTACTCTTTATGTCTGAGGCACTTCCTGCCCAATCAGAATCTGAGTAACCATGTAAACGGAGTTCATGACCTCCAAGATAATATAGACCAAAATCTAATGTACCTTTTAGGTACCTCACTACATGCTTTGTAGTTATTAAGTGAACCTTTCTAGGTTCTACTAGATAATGACTTAGGCTATTTGCAGCAAAGCATATATCTGGCCTAGTATTTGTTAAATACATCAATGACCCAATGATTTGTCTATATAGGGTTCGGTCCACTAAATACGATGAGTCATTAACTAACAACTTCAAGTTGGAGTCCATGGGAGTGGCCATGGCTTTATACTCCAACATATCAAATCTTTTTTAGAAACTTCACAGCATACTTACATTGAATTAAAAGATTCCTTTTGGATCTTGCCATACTTCTAGACCTAAGAAGTAGTGCATTAATCCGAGATCTTTCATTTTCATTTCTGCAGCCATTTTCATGACCTGTTTCTCATTCCTTGTCAGAAAGAGATCATCATCATACAATAATGGTATGATAGGTTCATCATCCACAACCTTAAGGTAAAGGTTAGGAACAACTTTACTTCTGGTAAAGCCCAAGCTTTGTCATGAAGCTGTCAATTGTCCATTATTCACACTCAGCATTGAGTGATCTTCTGCATATCTATCTGTGCCATCTATCGTCAGATGGGTCTACTAATATGAGCCTCAAAATCATTCGAACTTTGTGGTGAGTTCCTTCTTGCATCCATGTCATATGTGTATAGAACCCATATTCAACCTTGTAGCAAAGGTTGAGATCCACATCACCCATGATGATCATTAAGCTCATCAATTGACTACCGATCCTGGGAACCCATACAGAACCTGATTACATTATTAAGAGAATGGTCTTATCTAGTCCCTTGGAGAAAAACATCTCATCATGATTCTCTTCCTCTTTCTAAGAGAATCTCTTAACCACAAGCTTTCTATAGTGTGTTTGATTTGTAAATCTTTTGTTGAACATCCATCGCTTGTTCAGAGTTCATCATTCATCATGATCTTTCCTACAAATCAAAATTAAGTACATGATTAGTAATACTTCATAATCATCAAATCATATTTGACATGATAACCTATTATGCATACAGATATCATTTACATAGTTATGCAACTATTTTGACCAATACTTTGGCACAACACTTTCCCATATCCTGTATGCATACAGTGGCTATCTAGATTCCTTCCATCTCTACCAGAACATACTATCGAGAGTGTGCACAGCTCTCAGCATGTCAGCAAAGAGGTTTCATTCTAGACAAGCAACAATGGAATGTTTGTCCAACTTACCAATCATATGCATATTAGTAGTATACTGTTCAATGCTTTATGAATGTTTACACTCAGCATGATATATTCTAGGAATACAAATATGCATACAAGCAATATCATTTACTATTTCTAATAACAACTCAAATACTTATCTAGTATGTTTGTGTGGTTGCCTCCCGCTTGATCTTCTGTATGTCTTCTGAACTTCTATTCATTCTGTACCACTGTGCATGCTCAAGTGTACACTAGTGTCATCCTCGTGAGTCTTTGTCTTCATGTTGTCATGGTCATGGAACTTGATTTGTCTTTTGTAATATACATGTGTCTTGTTAGCAGACAACATCAACCTCACACAACACCATAATGCATAAGTACAATCATATCGCCCTAATCAATGAATGTCTTTGATCATTCACATGCATTCATATTGTTACTAGGGTGATAAGACAATTAATAACATTAATCAATATTGTACTAATAAATAACATGAAGACAAACACATTATGAACTTAATCAAGAATCAGATTTCAAGGCATACCTGAACCTCCTTAAGTCATACCTGTCGAGACTTTTTGTAGTCTTCTTATGTAAGGCCTTAGCCTCAACTCCCCCTGAAACTTGATCTGGAGCTTGATTAGGGTTTGCTAGAGAAACCCTAAAAATTCAATCTTTGACTTTCATACTTTTGAATGGATGGAAGAATGTGTCTTGCTGAGCTGATCAACCTAGCATTCTTCAATTTTGAAATCTCCAAAATTTGACCCCTCAAAATTGCCTTCGAAACTTCTGGATCTTCTGGACAGGAACCCGAACTAGGGTTTGATGAAGCCCACCCTTCTGTCCAATCAAAAGGTTCGATCCAAGGCTCTAAACTCTTATTTTTCTGAGGAGATTCCATCCGTGGTTACAGACTTCAAAAAATTCCAACTTTCTCCGAAACCCTAAATTCCGGAAGCCATGAATAAAGGTGCTAAAAATAATTCTGTTTTGACAGAAATATGCACATGATTGCTTCTGCTATAACTCTGAAATTTTTGCTCTACAGGGTCTGAAAACATTTTCTGCAGTAGCCTGACCTGTCATCTTTCCATCGTGACAGGTCTGACCTCAATTGGATTTTCTGAGAGAGAGTTATGCCAAGTGTCGCAACGTGACCTGTTTATGGGATAAAACAAGAGAGATAACTTGTACGGAGTGCCACGTGTCACTGTTTGAACTTCAGCCTCTGAAATTTTTTTCTGAGATAGCTCTCCCTATTATCTTTCCATCTTGACAGGTCTGACCTCAATTGGACTCTCTGAGAGAGAGTTATGCCAAGTGTCGCAACGTGACTTGTTTATGGGATAAAACAGGAGAGCGAACTTGTACAGCGTGCCACGTGTCACTGGTTCACCTTCGGCCTCTGAAAATTTTTTTTGAGATAGTACAGTCTGTGTACTACCTATCACATTTTACGAAATTTCATTTGGAGCTTCCTAGCCCAATTTATGACATTTTTTCCAAGGTCACCTAATTTTGACTGAGATTTGGAAGAGGCAGAAACCCTAAATTGTACTGATCATAACTCATAAATTACAACGAATCTGAGGGTTCCCTTTGGACACAAGGTACCTGGGGATGTTTTCTTTGACCTGTAAACTTTTCAGACCCTGACCCTTCGCAGAAATGGATTTATAGCGAAAGTTCCACGATGACTGGTTTTTGCTATGTAAAACCCTAACCTTCAAATTGTCGTAAGTAAAGCAAGTGTCGTAAGTGCCATACCTTGTCTTCCTTCAGGTTAGCTCTGATACCATGTTAAAATTCAATATGCTAAGACAGAAAATAGCAGCATTACATTCCATTTCACAATAATATCATATACAAGATCATTGAAGAAACAACAAGCATAGCATAAACACAAGAGACACAGATTTATCCTAGGAAACCCTCATGGGGTAGAAAACCCAGCAAAGCTTTCCTCAATAAGATGATAAACCAAAATACAAGATGTGCTCCCTCCTTCTAATCCTCCTTAGCAAATCTCCCAGACAAGTGCTCCTCTTTTCAAGTGTGTGAGTGTGTCAAATGAGGAACACACCTCCTCTATTTATACACTACTCTGACATATATTTTACACAAGTACATGTAGGCTCGTATTTAACCATTAGGTTAAATACCCTATTATAACTGACTGGGCCGACCCCCACATGGTGGGTCTAATAACCCTAGTTACCACAACCAATTCGGAGGAATAAACATCTCCGGATTCATAGTATAATCACATCGGAGGTATGGAACATCTCCGGAATAAATAATATACAAATATAATATTCTTAGAAGTTACAATATTCAACAGAATTCTCTTTAATGAATTTAATGGATCGAAGCTATGAATGGTCTTGTGAACGTGAAGAAAGGAGGAAATTAGTATTCCATTTCCTCGAAGGTCCAGTGAGGAGGTCAAGAACATTACAAAGTGGTATCAGAGCTAGGGATATAGCTCTTGAACCTCATGGGTTATAAAAAATAAAAAATAAAAATTCAGTCAGATTATACCTGAATTAGTTTCTTTATACCCAAAATAATGAATGAAAAAACATAGAAAGGAAAATACTAGTTAGTAAGGGAACTAGCTGGTAAGAGTTGAAAGATATAATCAATAGAGAAGAGTGGTATCTTTCTCTATTGACCCTTCTAGTTAGAAAAGGGAAATCTATGACCGAGTTTGACAAAGAAGACTAGTATAGAATGGTTTGTCCTGGAAACGTGAAGGCCATCAACAGGCCTAGAAGGTAGAATAAGTTATTGTTATACCTCAAAGTCCCACTTTGAACCTTCGTGTCGTATCCCTATGTCATAATAGCATGCGACACTTTATGACACTACCTCTTAACGAGTGTTGAACCTTGTTGGTCCCCTCCTTGTTCTCATTTGTAGTCTTTGGAGACAAATCCACCTTGCTTTGGTTGAATGCCACCTCACTTGGTCACTTTCCACCTCACTTGACCATCTTTTTCCATAATTTCCGCGGCTTGCTAGTTTTGCAGGACGTGAAATTTCCTTATTTTCGCACTCTGCATACCTGCAGGGGTGCGAAAATTCCCATATTTTCGCGTTATGCTCAGTTCACAAGGCACGAAAATTACCCTAACTACCTTTTGGCTTGGGATGTGAATCTCACCCTCCGGGAGATTTTCTTGGGATTGAAGCTCCTTTCAAACCTACCTTATCTTCCTCGTTTATCCTGGCTCAACCTTTTGATCCACTAATCACTCATCTAGATCCACCTTCCTCTCCAAGTGGTTGGCCTCCCAAACCCTATAAGTAAGAGGCCATCCATGAGCTAAAGGGAGAGCATTTTGAGGCATCAAACCTATGGTCTTAGGAGTTTTGCATAGGTAGTAAGGAAGGAGGCTTTGGAGCTGAGGGTTTGCTGCTTGGACATCAAGGGGTCGCTTTGTAAGTTTCTCCTAGTTTCCATTAATGATAAATTGTCTTATTTTCCCATTTCATGTGTTATGTTTCATTCATTAGCATGAAGTGTTTCTAATTTGATTTAGATATGAACTAGTGTACAAAGTATTTGGAGTTTTTCTTTTCTTGTTGTTTGCTTGATTCAAATAGGTCCTGCTTGGGAGATTCAAGACAGGAGCTGGAAGCGAGGAAAACATCTGGTTCAAGGTGAGTTACATCAATTCTTTATCTCTGAATACATTTAAAGTCTGTATGCATTGTTAGATCTAGGACCTTAAGGTAGCATTTGTTTGTTAGTTTTCTTAGATTAGGCTTAGTTAATCTCAGTATAATCTAATGGTAAATCTAACTATCCATAGGACGGATTTACTACTACAGAAATTGGCGACTCCATTGGGATAGACCCCACTATAGAGGGGTCTATCCCAAGGGTAAACAGGGCACGATTAGATTCCGCGTTGATTATAGGGACTTGAACAAATCTTGTCCCAAGGACAACTACCCAAATCCCTTCATCGACCAGATTATCGACAACTGTGCCGGGAGCGTCATCTTTTCATTTATGGATGGGTTCTCAGGCTACAATCAGATTGAGATACTCTTGTCTGACCAGCATAAGAGTGCTTTCATATGCCCATGGGGGACCTTTGCATATCGCAAATTACCCTTTGGTCTCAAGAACTTTGGCGCCACATTTCAACGATCATGTCATATGCATTTCATGATATCAAGCATGTTGTGGAACCTTATCTAGATGACCTACCCGCGCATTCCAATTCACAAGAGGACCATCCTAATCATCTGAGTGCAATATTGTCACGATGTCGTCACTACAACATTCACTTGAATCCACATAAATGCGTATTTTGTGTTGAAGCTGGTAGATTTTTAGGTTTCATTATCTCCAAGGACGACATACACTTTGATCCTAATTCGAAGGTGGAGGCTATCTTAGCCTTACCTTCTCCCTCCAATATTCCATAACTCCAGAGTTTGCAAGGGCATGCAAATTTTTTACACCGCTTTGTCTGTAACTTCGCCGAGATCACTAAGGGATACATGAGGCTTCTCAAAAAATACATTCCTTTCATCTGGGTTGATGATGCCCAACGATCTTTTGACAACTTGAAAAAGGCCCTTACCAATGCTCCTGTGATACAACCCCCCGACTATACACAGGACTATATTTGATATATCACCGCCTCTACTACCATCGTTGGCATGGTGTGGGTTCAGGAAGACAATAACGGTCAAGAACATGTTGTGTACTATCTCAGGAAGATTCTCATCAACTCCGAGACACGTTACTCACATGTGAAGAAACTGGCTCTGGCCACAGTTTTTGCGGTCCAGAGATTCAGACACTATATTTTTCTTCGCAAAACCACTGTTATCGCGAACTTCAACCCAATGTACTACATCCTAACACGTCAAGTTCTAGGGGGGGAAATATTTCCGTTGGATTGTCGTTCTTTGGGAGTTCGATTTGGAGTTTGCCAAAGCGAAATCCAAAAAATCCCTAGTCTTTGCTGAGTTGATTTGTGCATTTCCCCGCTTCGATGATCAATCGGAGCCCATTGATTCATTCCCAGATGAATCTTTGTTTCTCATCGGCACAACTGACCCTTGGTATGGACACATCATTTTGTATCTCCAGACCCAACGTTTTCGGCCCGATCTTAACCGTGATGAACACTGTCGTATTCGACACCATGATAAGTATGATATTATCGTTAGCGATACATTGTATCGTCGTGGTATTGACTCTGTGCTACGTCGTTGCTTAACCCTCGATGAAGTCGAACGTTTTTTGAATGACTATCACTCTGGAGCATGTGGTGGTCACCTTTCTAGGATGGATACCGCCCAGAAGATCTTTTGAGCGGTTTACTTTTGGCCTTCAATATTTAAATATTGCGTTGAAGCGGTTAAGAAGTCCCCCCCATGTCAATTATTTCACTCTAAGAAATGCTCGCATCCCTCTCCTCTCCATCTTGTCATTATCGTTAGCCCCTTTGCAAAATGGGGTATCGATTTCATGCATTGTAAGCCCACTTCAGACAGGGAGGATAGTTATGTCATTGTCGTCGTTGACTACTTTACAAAATGGGCTGAAGCCATGCCTACATATGCCGAGGACGGAAAAACAACAGCACTATTCATATTCAATCACATTATAGCTAGGTTCGGCATCCCGCAGGCCATCGTAACTGATCATGGTTCCCACTTCAGGAATCATATTATGGAAGAACTGAGTTCCAAACTAGGTTTTTGCCATGAAAACTCAACTCCGTACTACCCACAAGAAAACGGTCAAGTAGAGGCAATTAATAAAGTCTTGAAACACATGATCCAACGCACCATGGGCACACAAAAATCAAAATGGCACTTAGCTCTCTTTTCAACTCTTTGGGCCTACAGGACTTTGTTCAAAAATGCAACCGAGTTCACACCATTTCAACTGGTGTATGGCTTGGAAGCGATCCTACCGATTGAGTGTGAAATACCATATCTTAATCTAGCAATAGAACGTTTACCTAACACCACTGCCGAAGAAGAACAGTTTCTATATCTGGCCAAGCTAGATGAAAATCATTGAGACATCGCACTCGCCAATGAATCTTACAAAAAGCGCATCAAAGCTCAGTATGATAAATCCATTCAACCTCGAGTGTTCAATGAGGGTGACCTAGTCCTTACCTAAATCAAATGCACAATAAGCTAGGGAAGGGAAAATTGGAATCCATGTGGTATGGTCCCTACGTCGTCAAACGTGTGTTAGAGAAGGGAGCTTATGATCTTGTTGAATGTGATGGTATACCTTTGGGATAACCCCGCAACGGGCTCTACCTAAAGATATTTTATGCGTAGGTATATCCCGCATACAACACCTTGTATATTGTGTATATAGTGTGATTTTGGTTTGGTTTTTGCGTGCTAGGACTCTGTCTCGCACATCATCATTTATCTCGACTTGTGATTTTATGCGCAGATGTCCACGTACGTTGGATTCACAGATGGTTCTAGTTGACATACCTGTAACCTTGCTTCTACAGCATGGGTACTATATTCCCCTGCCGGCGAGTTGATATCTTCAAGTGGTACTTGCTTGGGCCCCGCAACAAACAATATTGCAGAGTATCATGCAGTTATCGGACTTCTGAACTAAGTTTCTTCTCTTGGAATAGGTTCCTTTATAACCTACCTGGACTCACAACTCGTGGTGTCTCAGCTAAAACGTGTCTACACCGTCTGTGATCCTATCCTACTTCACTTATACAGAAGGGTATGCCTCCTTGAACGATCATTTGATTTCATTTTATATCAACATGTACCAAGGCAACTCAACACAGTGGTTGATTCATTAGCTAACTATATGTTGGATTGGTATCTAGCCCATACATAATTAATACATCATAAAAGAAAAACATGTACATATGCAAACACACAAGTCACCATAGATAAAACTGTAGAGATAGGCCCATATATATAGATCATGTAAAAAGTGTTTCCTACCACATATAACAATATAATGCATCCAAAAGACAAAAATTGGGATCATGTCCCATACAAAACTGGCACTCTAGCCTGCATATCGTGTACATGCCGATAGATAAAAACTAATACCCAAAGACTAATCACGGGGCTCACGGTGCTCATGGTATCACACCACTTCCTAGGCTACATGGCGGAGCAGTCTTCCTATACACTCCAGCACACCTATAGTGTGCCTCTGGAGATGGTAGGGTATCTCAGGCATCCTCATTGGAAGGACACCCATTGTCAACCCCTCGAGGTTCCGTTCTACGTCACGGAATCCCCCTACCTCTTCCTCCTCCTCCTCCTCATCCTGATGTTGAACCCCTTGTCGATGTAATGGTGATTATCCCGCTAGCCTCCTCGGTCCGCGATCTACAGCAGTGCACGTACATATGTTAGATCTTTTCATGCATTAAAAAACAACAAAAAATATAGATCATCAAAAAATATCAAAAACACATTTTTGAAGGTCACATACCTGATTCATCCCAATCAACATCCTCGGGAAAATCCATATTGATGTCATCACGAAATTCTACCCCATCATAAGGGTAGTCTTCTATCATCAGTATTTGTTCTTTGAGCCAGGAAAAGAAGTCCTCGTCGAAATCTAGGACTTGTGACCCTCCAAACCGCCTTGCATAATTGCTCCATTGCCCCATCTGAGACTCAGATGCAGGATGGATATCCCTCTCTACTTGAGGGTGCAGTAGCAGAAGTCTCTCCAAAAAGAAGGTGACTAAGATTCTACCATATCCAAATTGATGGATATCCCCGTTCCTGGATTTGGTGATCTGATCCTTGTTGTTGACTAGGACCCCGTCACACAAATTAAACAACCTCAACTCCATGCACTCCACATCATAGGTCATTTGTGCTTTAGTTGCGTGGTGAGCTCCCACACTTCCCGCCACATGTGTAATGGTGTACAAGATCGTCCTCAAACGAATTTCCAACACATCCACTTTGAGTACTTTCCCGCTCTTCTTGCGCGACCCCTGTCTGAAATACCGTGCTATATAGGTATATTTGGCATCATTAGTGGCTCGGTGCCCTGCTAGATTGACTCGGGCCCCCCTCTTGGAGAGACCAGTCAAGAATTATATATCCTCGAGTTCAACCTCGAGTGTATGCTCTCCAATACGGAAAGCTTGAATATCGGAATCCCACATCTGGATCATATGGTTCAATAGTTTTCCATGCTTGTGGATCCCCCTAGTCTTGAACAAATTTAATAGACTGCATTCTCGTAGTGTGGCTAGTGTGTTTTCATCATTAAGAGCTTCCTCGTCATCCCCTTCATGCTCTCTTTCCTTCTAGTCCACCATTTTCACTTAGGTCACTTGCAATCTCCTGAAAATCACCAAGGGAGACTTCAGTTAAGATATGGAAAACTAGCTTCATGCCAAATGGGAGAGGAAAACATTTTTTTTCCCATGACTGCGTATTTTCGCGCTATGGATAGTACTAGGGACGCGAAAACTAATAATTTTCGCGCCCCAACTACTAGCCCTAGCACAAAAATTAGGGAATTTTTGCGCCTCTTGACATATAGAGGGAGAGAAAATTCCTAGGCGCGAAATTTGTGCCCTAGGGCATTGCAAAACCCAGAAAAAATTAGCATGAAAGCAAACAAAAAATGGATGGAAAGCAAGGGGAAGGTGAGAATGTTTACCTGGTCCAAATGGTAGTCGAAATGGTGCCCTGGATCTCCCGATATCCTCAGTTGACGATTTTCTCTCAAGAAAGTAAAAATCTCCTTTGGGTAAGAGTAACTAAGTCACAATGGGTAGTTTCTATTTTTACCCTCTTTTATATATATCACTTGGTTATTTTTCTCTATTTTTATATTTAAAGACCTTTTTGAGTTTAAATCTTCACATCATTAATGACCTAATGTCCATTTCTAAGGTTTTTTATTTCCTTTGACAGGTTCATGAACGTTGTTCACATTGGTGGTTTCATATATTTGACCTTCTTTCGATCTTACTTTCTCTTTTTCGTGCTTTGGATCAAAACATGAAAAATATTCCAAGCGCTTTTCACACTTGAGTCATGCTTTTCAAACCTATGTAAAACGGTGTTGATCTTAGTTCACTTTATTCGTGCTAAAAAACGATGAGTAAAGTATCATCATAGTATTATTTTATTCTCTTTTCAAACTAAGATGATTAACTCACGAAAACGGAACCATATGAGTTCTCTTTAATCTCTTTTCGGACTCCCTCGTTTAGAAAAGATCGCCAAGTGAGCTTGTCTCTTTCACACTTGTAAAAGTATATGAAAGGACATCTATCCGGTGGTAGGTTATCCCTTTTTCAGACCATTTAGACTATTTATGAGAAAGGTATACCTTAGCCAATCATGACTAGGAGAGTTCTTCTAGACATTTTTTTACAGTTTTTCAGGTCCAGGGACTAATTATTACGAAAAATTCAAACCTTGGAGTCTTCTTTAAGTTATTTCAGACTCTCTACACTTGAAAAACTATCGAGTTACCCTTCTTTGGACTTGTAAAATTAAACATCGAAGGATCCTTATGGAGGCAAACCTCTCCTTCCTTGGGTTCTTAAAACATACAAGGATGGACTCACTTAAACGTGAGCTATACCGAGCATTTGTTATCCTCTTCAAGCTCATTAAACCACAAACAGGTACTCGTCAATCATGACGGAGGAAAATTGGGAAGTAAGCCGAGTTTACCTTTTTTGGCAGCTTGTGAGTCATCACCTTTGAACATGGCATGCTTTTATATCTTGTCCTCCTTGGGTATTCAGTCTCTCTGTTGAGTTATAACTATAGTCATGAGTCGTCTTCTTTATCTTGAACCTCCTCACCCTGTGGTTGTTATGTTGATCAATCCCAGCTGCCGAGTCTTGTTTCATGTTGTTATATGTTCAAAGGATCTGTGTCTCCTTGAGTCAACCCTTTCACAATTTTGTCAAATCCTCCAGTTTTGTGTTAGTATGTACTCTTTTGATTCATTGTTCCACACCTCTCTCTTATATTGGTTTCGCGTCAATGATGTGGTATTCATTATGGTCCACCTTCGACGAGTCTATTCCTATCGACGTCAACTCATTATCCATGAATTAGGATTAGAAACCAACCTTAGTACCTTGGTACCTACATGCCTCAACGACAGGTTTCCTAGTATTCGACAGTAGGTTTTCATCATTGACCTTTGATCGATTGATTCCATGAATGTTTGACGTCAATACATTTATTCACATTCGATGGACTGTACTATAGATACCTTGGGAATCATTGTCATCATTGGTGATTTCCCTCGCACTTGTTAACGGTTCACATCAATGACCGGTAATCAAGTGGTTTCTACCATGTTCAACTTCAACACCTTGTAATCACATGGTTAGATTCGTATCAATTTGGGATCGGGTAGAAGACCATGGATGCTCCTGATGTTTCTCTTACGTCCAGGATGTGATGGTTATTATTGAGTAGGTCCCCGCATCGATATCTTGTTGGTGACCTCGTTTGTGTACTGTCACACAGATCCACTATTGTATTGGTCATGGTTGTGTTTTTATTTGATCACGGATCTATGTTTGTTCATAGTATCTGTGATTCATCTACAATATCTATCATGTCATTTATGTCATGGATCTGCATTGTATTGGTCAGAATCCATGCTTTGAGTCAGTTGTCCCGAGCATGGGAATGCCTGCCTCGGTGTTATTTGACATTTTGTTCCCTTGCAGCTCCACTCCAACCTCCTTGCTACTATACCTGTGGAACTTATTGGTAAAGTTTCTCGGCCATCAGTTTTTTTTTATCTCACACTTTAGGGGGCATCTGCTATACCTCAAAGTCCCACTTTGAACCTTCATGTCATATCCCTATGTCATAATATCATGCGACACTTTACGACACTACCTACTAACGAGTGTTGAACCTTGTTGGTCCCCTCCTTGGTCTCATTTGTGTCTTTGGAGACAAATCCACCTTGCTTTGTTCGAATGCCACCTCACTTGGTCACTTGCCACTTCACTCGACCAAATTTTTCCATAATTTCGCGGCTTGCTAGTATTGCAGGACGTGAAATTTCCTTATTTTCGCGCTCTGCATACCTGCAGGGGCGCGAAAATTCCCATATTTTCGCATTATGCTCAGTTCACAGGGCACAAAAATTACCCTAACTAACTTTTGGCTTGGCATGTGGATCTCACCCTCCGGGATATTTTCTTTGGATTGAAGCTCCTTTCGACCCTACCTTATCTTCCCCATTTAGCCTAGCTCAACCTCTTGATCCACTAATCACTCATCTAGATACACCTTCCTCTCCAAGTGGTTGGCCTCCCAAACCCTATAAGTAAGAGGCCATACATGAGCTAAAGGGAGAGCATTTTGAGGCATCAAACCTATGGTCTTAGGAGTTTTGAAGAGGTAGCAAGGAAGGAGGCTTTGGAGCTGAAGGTTTGCTTGGACATCAAGGGATCACTTTGTAACTTTCTCCTAGTTTCCATTAATGATAACTTGTCTTATTTTCCCATTCCATGTGTTATGTTTCATTCATTAGCATGAAGTGTTTCTAATTTAATTTAGATCTGAACTAGTGTACAAAGTATTTG
This sequence comes from Larix kaempferi, assembly GCA_027924585.1. Lineage (NCBI taxonomy): Eukaryota > Viridiplantae > Streptophyta > Pinopsida > Pinales > Pinaceae > Larix > Larix kaempferi. The sequence continues at coordinate 814,895 of BSBM01001372.1, read as the reverse complement.
GAGCTTTTCTTTGCTTGTTGTTTGCTTGATTCAAACAAGTCCTGATTGGGAGATTCGAGACAGGAGCTGGAAGCGAGACAAACATCTGGGTCAAGGTGAGTTACATCAGTTCTTTATCTCTGAATACATTTAAATTCTATATGCATTGTCAGATATAGGAACTTAAGGTAGAATTTGTTTGTTAGTTGTCTTAGATTAGGCTTAGTTAATCTCAGTATAATCTAAGGGTAAATCTAACTATCCGTAGGATGAATTTACTACTACAGTTATCATGAGGAAGGAGGTATATCTCTCCTATGTATGCAAAGGATAGACTTTCCTGTGAAATTCATAACAAGTGTGATCAGTTCAAGCATAAAAGTGGCTTTAGTGGTTAGACCAATGTATTGAGTGCATGATAGGGTGCTCAAGAAGGTTGCAAGATGTCCACCAGCAACTTGCAAGTCCTTGGGAGTTTCGAGAGAGAAGTGCTTTTCCTTATGAGGCATAATGGATTTGATTTGCATTGGAACCAATTTTACTGAGAAAGCATGGACTGGTTTTCTCAAAGGCATTTGGACAGCAAGTCGCAAGGAGAGGCAAAGTGCTAGAATAAATTAAACCAGCCAAGGAGTTGGCTACAACAAGTGTAGAGATAAGAAATCTCTCACCCCTTGCTTTTTCTTTATATAAATTTATGTTATATGCTAGAAGTACATCAAGAGAATCTCATGTATACAAGATGGTTGTTACCCTTCTTGGGTGAGGAAAGCTATGATTTCTTGTCGATAGTTTGATTCCTTGAGAAAAGGAATATTCAGACCAAGTTTGGGATAGACTGGTTCAAGAGGGAAAGTCCCTGTAAACTTGTTTGAAGAATAGAATATACATATATGTGTATGCTATTTTTGGCAGGTTCCCAAAGGAAGTTCAGCCCATGAAAGGAGATGTCGAGAAAACTGGAATTCAACACCAACAAGGACTGACTCTAGATATCAATAGGTGGACAGGAAGAATGGGTAGTTCTCTTGCTTTAAACCTAATTTATTAGATGCTTGAGTAGCTTATTGGGTTTACATGAATTAAGTCCTTGAATTGTTTAAGGATTGTTCTGACTAATGCTTGAAGGTTAATGGAATAAGACCAATGAGAAAGTAGCCATAATTGTGGAACTCCAAGCTAAAATGGAGGAACAAGAGGGAGAATTCCATACCCTTTATTCTCTTTCTTTGATTGATTGCATTTTTCTAGAGTAAGTAAGTTTGCAATCCATGAATGAAAGAAGCATGTGAATGTTGTTGTACGTGAAAGAGAATGAATGATTGGGATTCCTATACATTAGTAGGCATATTGAACATAATATGTGTATGGAATTGTTGAGAATTGAGTGATGATATTCCTGCATATATGTTGTGGATTCCCTATTTTCTATACATAATGATTATGGTCTGGTGTAACCTGGTTGTTGATTCAACTATGAACCAGGGACTAATACTGTCAATGGTGCTATTTTTGTGATGATCAACCCATGAGGAAGGATGAGGACATTTTCAGCCTATTGGTATGTTGATGAAGGGGTTGTGTGAGCTCCCATGAAGAATCAATAGGTCGCGTAACATCAAGGGTCTAAATTACAAACATAAGAGGTATGAGCTAGTATAAGTGTTGAAAGGGGATTAGGTAAGAATCCCACGGCCATGTTTAATTATTTGAACTGATTTTTCATGATATATTTTGGCATATTGAATGCATGTGTGAGGATATTATGCCTAGGTAGAGCATGGGCCGGGTTGGGAATCTTTGGGTCAGTAAAGATTATCAATTCTTTCATGCATTCATATGACCGTGGGTCATAGTTCAACCAGTTAAGAGTAATAACCAGGGATTGGTGAATGGTATGCTCATGTGGTGCATGTGATGCCATGTGTGAGAACATGAGTATGTTGGGTTGTGGTTCCTTTAATGTTGCACAAGTATACCATGAACCCCTTATTGGCACTAGTCTGGGATGAAACCTATTTTCCAACATGCAGGGAGCAAGTGAACTCCGATGTTGTGTTCAGGAGAAGAAGGAAGGCATCCAGATAGTTAACCAAGTGGATGGGAATATGGATGGGTATTGTGTCGAAGCATTGGCTAGGATGTCCAACTTACCATGGTAAGGCACATGTGTAGGAAGAGTAATGCTTTGGACCAATGGAAGATTGCATTAGCTTCATGTGCATAAGTGAGTATGTGCATTAAAATAAATTTATTAGGGATATGTTTCATGTGCTCCTATAAGGAGACTATTTAGTAGTGAAAGGAGTAGCATTTGATGAATGCTAGTATGAATGACACTACTTGGTGCAATTGCCACTAGAATTTTGGACTTGGTAGTTTTGAGATCATTATGTAGGCTAATGAGGATATAAAAGTAATAAAACTAAATGGAAATTTATATATTCACCCTCACCTCATATATAGTAGCAAGAGGGAGGGAGAGGCACCCTACAAGTGAACAATTAAACAAAGTAATAATCATAATATAATGATAATATGGATGTGTGAACGATTGATGTGTTGATGCATGCTTTGAGTTAGCATAACCATTAGACTGCATTTTAAGAATGTTGATTGTGTTATTTTTGCATGCATAAGTGATAGTTCATTGCATGGAAATAGCAATAAGTGATTTGATTGAATTATTGTGGGTATAATTCTAGATTCATTTCATACTATTGAGTTTATGCATGTAAGAGTTTGAATAATGAAAATTCCATGAAATGTTGGATGTTTGAGATCTATGTCAGGAGGACATGATGTAGGTGGATGGAAGTGATGATGGAAGTGACAGTAAGACCATGAATCAGGACAGAACGCTACCACATACAAAGATTCAGAAAACATAAGGGTGGCCTCATCTTTAACTAAATTCTGATTTTCTGTAGGAGACAAAGCAGAAATTTCAGAATTGCAATTTCAGATTTAAGTTTTTCTAGCAAATGTTGATTGATGATTGGTTGATTTAGATTCGTGTCAGGAGGACACCTTGTAGGAATATTATGTGTTGATGATTGCAAAATCCAAACCATATGAGCATGATCTCATAGTTAATTGAAAACGGATTTTATGTAGGAAGCAAAATTGAAATTTCATATTTCAAATTATACTTATATGTTGATGATTTTTTAGCTTATTGTGGATTGTGTTAAGATGACATAACGCGGGAAGATTGTGTATTATTTCCTATGAGAGCCAAAAAATATGAGTATAAACTGATGGGTGCAAATTTTGAATGTGTTTAAATTCAGATGTAAATTTCATATTGAAATTTTGTATTAAACATTGATGATTGTTTGGTTGGTTGTGAATGATGTCGGGAAGACATATTGCAAGAAGATTGTGTATTCTTGCCTATGAGAGCCAAACAACATGAGAAGGATCGCATGGGCATAAGATATGAATGAGTAAAGTTCAAACGCAAAATTTTATTGAAAATTTCATGATGAAGCTAATGCTTATTGGTAGTTGGGAATATGTCAAGAAGGACAAGTTTCTTGTATGCAATATTGGACATGGAAGTGAGTGTAAGCCCATGAGGAAGATTGTGAATTGTTTGCTGAAAGGATAAACAACATGAGGAGAGCCTCATGGTTGAATAATATGATTTGTCAGAGGAAAATTTTTGAATTTCATATTTGAATTTATGATGGCAGTATCACACATAATTGTATGTTTGTGAATGCAAGTGAGATGATGTGACTAGTTCGAGGAGGAAAAGTGATGGATACTAGCTGAAAAAGTGTGGGGAGGATTTTCACTGTCATTGAGTTGGAAAATTGAAGGAAGGGACATGGAACTACGGGTGAAGGTTGATACTTCCTAGAAAAGGATAATGGGGTCTAGATTACCTTTCTATACACACATTGAATAGCACCTAGAGGAAGGGGATGCCTGAGGGATTGTTGAGCAGAGAAGAGGTACCTTCTTGGTGTTGTATGGGGAAGGTATTGTGGGGTTAGGCCGGCTGATACCTTGAGGTTCCTACAGCTCTGTGTTTGAGCTCAACAGTTGGTAGGTTCCATCCCTAGGTTCTTGAAATGCCTGATATACCTAGATGTGTGTTGGCTTAGCATTGTGATATTGAATGGCCTAGTAAACCTATCTTGCGAGCTAGCTTGGCATTCTAATAGCCTGATCAACCTAGTTTTGAGATGGATTGGCTATGGACAATGGAGAGATGGGAAACAACTAAATAGATATTCATAAAGATAAGTATTGGTCGTTATGCATACTTGTTCCTGTAAATTTGAATATGTGCTTGAGTTGTGTATTTAAAATTCATGTTTATGGAATGTGTTTGCTTGGATGGCTATGATATGGATGAAGTGTAATTGGTTATTGGTGTAGATAATGGCTACAAAGAACCTGGAATGGAAAAGTACAAACAGTGAGAGCAATCATGGGCATTATTGCTCAAAGAAAGTCATCGGATCCAAGTTGGAAGGAAGAAGACAGCTTATGTGTGTTGTTGAAAGTTGGAGGCAGTGGTATTTTGAAGCTGGAAAAGAATGCTAGGATTGCATTATTGCCAAGAAGAGCACCTGGAAAATGTAAAATCCTTAACAAAGGCCATGTATTGTACTGAGAGTATAATTTCCTTGAGGAAGGAAACTCTTGTTTTGTAAAGTGAACTTTCCTTGAGGAAGGCCATGCATTGTATTGTATTATGAGCACTAAGGACAATGTTGTTTAAAAGGGGTGGAGTATTGTAGTGTCCCTCATTCTGGACTTTGGCTTAATTCCATGAAAGGTGATGTAATGTGTCAATGCATGTAAACATGACAAAACATGGTGAGGAGCTCAAGGCCAAGGCCCCGCCATGGAACACTAGACATGTAGTCAAGTAACTTTAATAAGGCTAGATATGGCAAGGCAAGGAAATGCCAATTGAGATGGAGGAATGATTCCACAAGGTAAAGGGGAAATGAACCAATCTATTCATTGAGATCCATGTGTCTAAAGGACATCCCAACTACCAGTTGATCGTTGAGTCCAATCATTAATGTCCCATTAAGGAAGGTTGTTGAGGAAGTTATGACATTGGAATGTGGATGTCATGTGACAATCACCCTACAACCTTGAATTCTTCTTGCAAGTTTACTTTTAGTTGCATGGCCAACTTCACCCACACGTGGTCTGTGAGATCCTCAAAGTCACTATTTTTATTTGTATTTATGTTATTACTTTATGTCAAGGAAAACTTGAATAAATAAACTGGGCTGGAAATTTCCAAGTATCTGTATGATTGACGGATTGTAATAAACAATTATTTCTTTTATTAAATAATAAATTAAAAAATAAGGTAAGGAACAACCACGCTAAAAGAGAAGATCCTGCATCCAAGAGTGGGATACAAGAAGGATTTAACCTCGGGGAAAAATCAAACAAGTGTTAAGAGTGCAGTAATGGCACAGAACACTCTTTAAGAAATAGGGATCTCGATAGCCACAAGGAATTCCAAGAGGAATCGGCTAAGAGGAAAAGAACTAGGTAATACAAAATGATATAAAGGATGCATATGTGGGAGGAAGGATGCTTTTTAGTATGCATGGGAAGGAAATTGTTCGTTTACTGTGTGAGCACTTTTGTGTTAGGAAAGGATCATTCTGAATAAACTGATAATTTTGATGGAGGTTAACGGTCTACACTCATGGGATGCACGATTTAGCTCGGGGGTGACTGGAGCAGGTGTACTAATTGCTCTAAATATACGGTTGGCAGGAGCGTGGTGGTTCCTAACCTATTCGTTGCTGCGATTTATAACAGGTTTTAATTTTGTTCAATTGGAATGAATAGTTATTCATCATTTAGTTGTTTAAATGGTAGAAGCAATTGTTAGCCTGATCGGTAACTTCTTCTTGGTATTCTATTTCAAATGCTCATCTAAGAAGATTATGTTATTGATATATTTTATGTATGCATGGGATTCAGAGGGAATTAATAATCCTGGGAAGACCATACAGGAAGTAAACAAAACAAGTAACTACAACTAACAATACTGAATGGTTTTATTTACCTACTACATACTTAGTATTTAACTTTATAAATATTTCTAGAATAATATTCTTACAAATAGTTAGGTTAAATTTTGAATAGATTCCACAGGTGGAGTCAGTACTCATAATTTATGGCCAGTAACGTTTCATTTATATATCAATTTAAATATAGGGCCTAGAATTATTTTAATTGCTTTAACTCAAAGCAATGAAGGCCCGAAATTGTAATATGTTTCAGTACAAAACCCTGAAACCTAGATCTGTTTCTTTTACGCTTCAATAAAAAAAAATGATGAAGCCAGATCTAAAATACTAAATGTTTCAGAACAAACCATGTAGTTTAAATCTTCTTAGTATGCTTCCAAATAAACATTGAAGCCTAGAGTCTTGTTAACTACTTGTTTGTATATGTATTCGATTCAAAGATGTAGGCCAAATTTAGCTTGAATATGTGTGTGTGTGTGTGTCCACGCGCGCGCACGCATGTGTGTGTGTGTTTCTTTAAATAAGTTGGAAGGACAGAAATAACTATTTCAAGCTTCCATATAAACAAATAAGAGTTGCTCAAATTTTGATATACTTCCATGCAACAAATCTGAGTTATATGCCCTAAACAAATGAGGAAGGACTAGATCTATATTATAAATTATTATATACCCATTTTTCAAAGATAAAGGTCAGAATTAGTATATACATTTATATAGACTCCAATATAAACGAAGATAGTAGAAATTATATTCGTATATGTTTCATTTAAAATTATGGAAACCAGGCTTATGTTATAGCTACTTTTACCAAATAAAACATTGAGAATAAAATGCAAACTCTAATATGAGTAACCTCGGAACAACAAATCAAGTATAAACCTAAGAAAGAATACAACTGATAAACATGGAACCAGGGAAAAATTCTTAGCATGACCAAGTTCCAAATCGAAATGACGATAGAGAAAATGTAAAGTATTAACTGTAAATTTCCTAGGAGAAATTATGTCACCATTACAAGCCAGGATAGTATTACCGACTGTAATAATAAACGACTGAGGCCAAAATTAAATGATAGCTAAAATTATTATTAGCATGCAGAGTAATAAAGCGTAGACAAGATTTTCAAATATCTCAGGACTAGTAATACAAATGATAAACTCTACAAAGTAATACGAGTGATAAATATTGAGCCGATACCAAGAATTTATAGAATGGCTATACTGGAATCTAACTGAAGATTACTAAAGTATACGAATAAACCCCATATGCCCTGAGTAAATAATAATAATTCACCGATTACATAGATGGTTTAAGAATCAAGTAATATGGATCCAACTCATGCGAAAATGGATAAAACACTAAGTAAAAGGGCGCATAATTACTCGTTATAGATAGGTCAGGAACCTTACCAAGAATCTAACCATTAAATCATTGGACAATGTACAAATAAAACCATGCATACATTAGGAAAGGAAACAACTTGGAAAAGACCAAGCCACTTGTTGTCAACTCGGGTGAAACCCTTAAACCCTCTGGAATCTCATTCGAACTCATGAAAGATCCAAATCCTCATAGGAGTATCGCTTACCTATTAACTTGGAAACGCGGTCTCCTCGTAACTCAATCTTCATACTTGTACCTGCCAAGCATGAAATTGAAATGTTAAATTCAAAGAAATAAACTGTAAATTTCCATAATAGTCACTTCCATTAGTTGTAAATGAAGGCTAGGTGTTTACCTGTTAAACTGAGGAATGAACAATGAAGAAAAGGATTGGAAACGATATACAAAGAGCCATGGGCTCATTTCTCCATAATAACCATAGCCTTCATAGAGATAAAACCAAAGATCCCAACACTGAAAAGGATAGAACCCCATGCAAAGAAGTATTGAACCACTAAACCTTTCCAAAAGCGCCAGCTAGCCTTCTATTAAGTTATCCATCCACCAGCATAGGTTTAGGACGATGATTGTGTATTCGTAACACTAAAACAATTAATGAGCTTTTCCTATGAATCTGATGTCTTAACGAGGACATGACCCATCCTAGCCTGGAAAGATTGAGTTTCAAGGCCAAGGATACAGTAGATACTCTCATTTAATAAACCTCCACCTGGAATAAATTTCAATGGCCCTTAGTGGTAGATATCAAGAGCATGGATGGCCTTCTGAGTAGCCGAGTTGCTTAATATATTGTTTCCTAGTAGTAATTATTACCACCATGTCCTATTAAATGAGGTTACTTAGTTGGTAAGTATGATGGTAGTGGGACCACGAATACGTAGGGTGATATATAAAGTGATGATCTATGTAAAGTGAATGCATTCGAATACAACATAATAAATGGGTATTGCAATAAGTAAATTATCAAGGATAACTTTATATATATAGCACAAGTGTAAGTTTATGGACTTACATAAGAGCATGTTATACCTCGGTAGGTTTGGTCTAGTACTTTGATCATTCAGTAGTAGAGGGACCTGCAAAAAAAATGTAAAAATGTTATCCATTACGCTAAGTAAGACAATACTTCTTCCATGATTTGGAAACTACCCCGTCATCAGAATCAAAATCCATAGAGGTCGGAATTCACACAAGTTAGAGCAACTAGTAATAAGTAATTAAGATGATAAGTCATAAAAGGGAAGTTCACAAGTTCAAATCCCAATGGTTACTTACAAATATATATAGATATACATACATATATATACATATATATATACACACACACACACACACACAAAGATATGACGAGAATATTTGGAGATGTGACATATGGTATCAGATCCCAACTACAACACTCCGGCCTTTAGAAGAATTAGATTTCACTCTGAATTTTATCTCTAACCAATAAAAATGTTGTTTTATTGTTTATTACTTGTAACAAGCTCATACAAAACAGAATTGAACTATAGCTTCTGATAATGAAGGTAATGACCACACAAAAGAAAATGACCACGTGGAGGATACAGTACCACGAGACAAAAGAAACTATGAAGCTAGTGGAGTACTAGAAACCATGAAACACCTGATTTTCGAAATACGGAGTTACAAGGCGTACAATGAACAACTAAGAAATGATCAAGAGAAACAGCAGGAAATTAATGAAATACTGTTGTGCAGCCTACATGACATAAACAAAGAATAATAGCACAAGACAGAAGAAAAGATGGACTGGGCTACTGCTGAAAATGGTGAACATAATGGAAGTTCCTCCAACGAAGCCTAAAAATATGAGTGCCAAGTAACCCCACATGGGAAAACAAAATTTGATCACTTAGAAGGTGAATTTAAGAAAATTAAACCAACCACCTTTGATGGATAATCAAAAACAGGAGAAGAAGCAGAAGCATGGTTATTAGATATAGAAAAATATTTTCAAATCTACAATTATTCCAGCAACATGAAAGTCCGGATGGCAGTCTACAACCTAAAAGGAAAAGCCAGTATCTGGTGGAAGGACATAAAGATTTCCCATGGACTGAAGGAAAATCATATGGAATTGGTGGAATTCAAGAAGCTATTTAAAAAAGAATACTTGTCTGAGAATTATTACGAAAGAAAAACCAAGGAATTTTACGAATTAAGACTAGGGAAAATAACTATAGAGGATCTAATTAATAAATTCCTTGATCTTCTACGGTTCGTACCTTACATAAAGGATGAAAAGGTGAAGGTTCAACGATTCCTTAGTTTTCTACCCCAATCTTACAAGGACCGTATAGAATTCGACAACGCAAGAACCTTAGATGAAGTATTGAGGAAGGCAAGACTCTGTTATGAACAATACAAGCACAGAATTGAAACACCTAAGGCCTGGAGAGATAAAAAGCAGGAAAAATTCAACCAACAAAAGAAGGGCTATAAACCGACTGTGAAAATCCTCATAGCAGCTCTAAGAGCTAATGTATACCTCACAAGAAATAATTTAGGAATAAGATTAAGAGTGGTCAATGCAGTAAGATGAGCAACAAAATAATAATACAATAGAACTCGGATAGAAGCAAAAATACTTCACACACACTAATTAATTAATCACAATATGGACAAATAAGTAGTACAATGCATGAGGACTCGAATTCCAAGGTGGCAATTCAAATTAGCCTTCATCCAGTGATCAAAATTGTCATCGAAGCACAACTAGAAGTCTATCTCATCATCAGTGGAGTCATCAATGCTCAAGTAACTGTCAACCATCAGTCAAACTGAGTCTAACTGAGTGTGGTAGGTGTAACTGAGTGTAACTGGAACTAACTGAATGAAGGAGGCTCAATGGAGGGCGCATGAGGAGCTAACTGGAGTCAAAATGAGCAGTCTAGTCACACTGGAGGTCCATCGGAGTGGTAAGGTTAGTTAAGAGTGAGTCAAGCCTAAAATCAAGGAGAGAAATCAGTTAACTGAAGACAACTGGACTGGTAGGTGAAGAAGGGCGCCTTTGTCAAGTGGATGGTGAGATGTGGGCGCATAACTGGCTAGGAGGGCTCAATCTGAGTGGAAATAAGCTCCCGAGTGCTGGAAGACTAGGGACTAGGTGCTGTAGGTGTCAACCTGATGACTAGGGAGCATGCGGATGCATGCAATGCATGCTGCATGCAGGAATGCATGCAAGACTAAAAATGAAAAGGATGAAAATGATGGTAGGACTAGGATGGAGTATAGGAATATCCTAACACCCCCCCTTAATCCATCCTAGGCCCTGGTAACTGAGACCAAAGGTCACCCAATACAAATGAATAATAATAACAGTCAATAAACTGAGGAAATGGGGAAAACCTAATGGGAAAATACCCCCCCTCAAAATAGACTGTAAGGCACACACAAAAATAAATGCTCCAAACTCAAGCAAGTGTGATGCTTGGTCATATGTATGGAGGTATCTTCTTCTTGGGAAGAAGTGGATCATGCTCAGAAAGCATGTGCTTGTACTTTCTCTTCAGATCGAATGTGATGAGAACAAATCCAAAAGTATGAGGATGATCCTTGAACTTGTGATTCGAATCAACTGAGGTAGGATCAAATCTATGAATGTGCAGATAGTCTTTTGTCTTCTCCTTCAAACCATCATGGGGGAGATTATGCCAAAAATAACCATCACATGATTGCTTGAAATCCAAAACAGATTTAAGACTTGAAGAATGGTTTCTTGAGATCTCCTTTGAACCAACAGGGGTGAGATCAAAACCATCATATCCATGAGAAATTATCCCAAGTAGTGATTGCTTAGAATCCAAATTAGGTCCAAGACTTGAATCATGGTTTCTTGAGATATCCTTTGAACCATTAGAGGTGAGATCAAAACCAGTAAATGCATGGGAAATTATCCCAAGTGAATGGCAATGGTTTCTTGAGATCTCCTTTGAACCAGTAGAGGTGAGATCAAAACCATGATATGCATGAGAAATTATCCCAAGCAAATGGCAATGGCCATAGTCTTCAATAACCTTCTGAAATCATGAAATAATGATCATATAATAGTAAATAAGAGGTGATTGATCATGGAGAGCGAATGCATTACCTCCAATGGCTGATTTTACCTCTGAAACATTCATGTGATCATGATGCAAACCAACAAACTCTGGTGCAAGAGAGGATTTAGGACCTTCTACAATTTCTAGAGTGTGAGCTGGCAGAGAATTCGAAATAGAAGAAATTTGGAGCATGAGTGTAGAATCTGCAAGTTCTTCTTCTTTGTGGCTAACTTCAATATGAGATATGTTTGATACTAATTCATGATTAATGAGATCATCAAGGAGGGTGAATGCATCACTTTTCTTTCTCTCGAAAGGGTTTGGACCAATCCCTTCATTCTGCTTGCCAAAAATTTCATCCAGGTGGGCCCATAGCTCTTTTGGAGATTTAACATATTCATCATCAAGGGAAAGAAATACCATGGATCGAGACATAGCATACATCATGGCTACAATAGCTCTTCCACCTTCATCTAACCAGTCATTCTCTTCTTCAGAGGATTCGAACTCTCTCTCAAAACAATAATCAAAGAGATCATGTCTCTTCAAATATGCTATCATTTTGGGTTTCCATTCAACATAGTTGAATAGATAAAGAGGAGGATCTTCTGAAAACATGGAAGCTGTAGAAGACCTGCAAAAACAATAGAAAATATCTGCAACTGCTACTGCTGCACTCGAAATCTTGATAATAACCTGCAAAAAACTCTCAGGAATGAAGAGAAACAATACTCTCAACATGCTCTGATACCATGTGAAAATCCTCACAGTAGATCTAAGAGCTAATGTACACCTCACAAGAAAGAATTTAGGAATAAGATTAAGAGTGGTTAATGCAGTAAGATGAGCAACAGAATAATAATATAGTAGAACTCGGATAGAAGCAAAAATACTTCACACACACTAATTAATTAAACACAATATGCTCAAATAAGTAGTACAATGCATGAGGATTCAAATGCCAAGGTGGCAATTCGAATTAGCCTTCATGGAGTGATCAAAATATCACTGGAGTGTCATCGGAGCACAACTAGAAGTCTATCTCATCATCAGTGGAGTCATCAATGCTCAAGTAACTGTCAACCATCAGTCAAACTAAGTTTAACTGAGTGTGGTAGGTGTAACTGAGTGTAACTGGAACTAACTGAATGAAGGAGGCTCAGTGGAGGGCGCATGAGGAGCTAACTGGAGTTAGAATGAGCAGTCTAGTCACACTGGAGGTCCATTGGAGTGGTAAGGTCAGTTAAGAGTGAGTCAAGCCTAAAATCAAGGAGAGAACTCAGTTAACTGAAGACAACTGGACAAGTAGGTGAAGAAGGGCTCCTTTGGCAAGTGGATGGTGAGATGTGGGCGCATCACTGGATAGGAGGGCTCAATCTGAGTGTAAATAAGCTCCCGAGTGCTGGAAGACTAGGGACTAGGTGCTGGAGGTGTCAACCTGATGACTGGGAAGCATGCAAATGCATGCAAAATGCATGTTGCATGCAGGAATGCATGCAAGACTGAAAATGCAAAGGATGAAAATGTTGATAGGACTAGGATGGAGTATAGGAATATCCTAACATCGACTCCATTCAAAAATATACCAAGAAATCAGCAAGGAAACAATTATGCCAGAAATGGACAACAAGCACAGAATAAGAGTAGGCCAGTGAATTTAGGACCCAAAGGGACCAATGGAACCACCAAAGAGCCATTGAATTGTTGGGAGTGTGGAGAACCTCATATGAGGCGCAACTTTCCACAGTTTAATGGGACAATCAGAATGGTGCATAATATTCAATAGGCCTCAACGGTGGGGGATATCGGCAGAAGCATATATAGAATACATGTAGCCTTGAATGATAGACATGCAAATCACCAATTTGCCATCATGGAAATCGAAGGTAAAATTTTGGAACAAAAACTCTCTATGTTAATTGATCCAGGAGCTAGCCTAAGTTATGTCACTCTTAAAATGGCATAAATATGTCATCTGACTAAGGTAAGACACCCCATATCTTGTATGGTTCAGCTTGCCATAGGAGCTAAGCGGAAGGTAACCAATTATATTGCATATTGTGAACTTAAGATACAGTATCACGAGACTAGAATTAATTTAAATATTTTTTCGCTAGGGTCTTATGACTTGATAATCGGCATGGACTAGTTCGAGAAATATAAAGTCATGTTAAATTGTTTTAACAATACTTTTACATACATAGCAGAAGATCAAATTGTTAGAGAGGTGAAAGGAATAGTCAAACTTGTCTCCGTGAGGAAAATATCTGCAATGCAACTAAAGCGATGTATGAGAAAGAGTTGCAGGTTATATGCAATCTAAGTCACATATTTACTCAGCAAAGAAAATAGAACCAACCTAAATGAATATCCTTTCTTGAGTGAATTTTCAGACGTATTCCCAGAGGAAATACCTGGACTACCCCCTCAATGGGAAATATACTTTTCCATTGAGCTTATACCCGGATCCGCCCCTATGTCAAAAATACCATACCGGATGAGCATTACGGAATTAACTAAGTTAAAAATTCAGATTCAAGAACTGTTGAACAAGGGGTATATAAGACCCAGTGTGTCACCTTGGGGAGCCCCAGTCTTGTTCATCAAGAAAAAGGACGGGACAATGCGTTTATGTATAGACTATAGGCAGTTAAACAAAGTGACAATTAAAAATAAATATCCACTGCCCCGAATAAATGACTTGTTCGATCAAGTAGGAGGAGCCAAAATATTCTCAAAATTGGATTTGCGATCTGGTTACCACCAAATTAGAATCAAAGAAGAAGACATTAACAAGACTTCCTTCCAAACGCGTTATGGACATTATGAATTCGTATTAATCCCATTCCGATTAACGAATGCCCCATGCCACATTTATGTGTCTTATGAATAACATCTTTAATAAATATTTGGATCAGTTTGTACTAATATTTATTGATGACATCTTGATTAACTCAAGAACAGAATAAGAGCACAGGAAACATTTAAGAATAGTATTACAAACATTGAGGGAACATCAACTTTATGCCAAGTTCGAGAAATGTGAGTTCTTTAAAAATGAAATTCAATACTTGGGCCATGTAATCTCCGATGAAGGGATCACAGTGGACCCCAAGAATATAAGACCTATTCTAGAATGGTCAGTTCCTAGGGATGTGATAGACATCCGTTCCTTCATGGGACTCACAGGATACTACCGACGATTTATAGAAGGATTTTCCAAGGTATCTTACCCAATCACTTCGCTACAAAAGAAGGGAATAAAATTTGTATGGTCACCTAAATGTCAGGAAAGTTTTGATGAATTAAAGAGGCTACTAACAACGACACCCATCCTTAAGGTAGCAAATCCTTGCAAGGATTACACGGTTTGTACCGATGAAAGTAAAGAGGGTTTGGGAGGCGTAATATCTCAGTAAGGACACGTAGTGTGTTATGAATCACATAAACTAAGAGAACATGAAGAATTACGTAGTCCACAACTAGAACTGGTAGCAGTAGTACATACTTTAAAGAAGTGGAACCATTATCTGTTAGGGAAAAAGTTCTTGTTATTAACAAACAATACAGGTGTAAAGAACCTATTCACCCAACCTGTACTTCATGCCCATCAAGCAAGGTGGATGGCCTTCTTAAGTGAATTCGATTTTGAGGTAAAACACATCAAGGGAAAGGAAAACAAGGTGGCTAATGCACTCAGCCGAAGGACTCATGAAATAACTATGAGCCATCCAAAGAGTGACCTCAAAGGAATAATTAAAACAACAAGCACTGGTGATGCAAATTACGTGAAAACATTGGACCAACTGTTAGCAAATGAGACAAATTTAAATGGGACAGAATTCAAGGTGGACCCAGAAGGTCTATTATGGTTTAAAAACAGGTTATACATACCAAATATAACATAAATAAAGTTGCTTAAATGCATAAACAACCTTATGCCGATCACCCTGATTATCAGAAAATGGTAACAACCTTAAGGAAACATTTTTATTGGCCACATTTAAAAACAAATTTAACTGATTATCTGACAAAATGTCTTGAAGGTCAACAGGTGAAAACTGAACACCAACACCCAGCAGGTTTGTTGCAACCCCTACCAATTCCATAATGGAAATGAGAGTTCATATCCTTATATTTTATCACAGGTTTGCCGAAAACACAAAAGCAGCATGATTCTATTATGGTGGTAATAGATAAACTAAGCAAATCTGCACATTTTATTCCTGTAAAATCAACTCCTAAAGTTGTAAATATTGCAGAAATATTTTTGAAGGAGATATTCAGATTACACAGGGTACCGAAAATGGTGATCTCCGACCGGGATATGAAGTTCACATCAAACTTCTGGAAGTCTCGGTTTGCTGGACTAGAAACCAAACTAAATTTCAGTACTAGTTATCTCCCACAGACAGATGGACAGATGGAACGTACCAACCAAATCATCAAAGACATGCTACGAATGTACGTCATGGAAAACCCCACTAAGTGGGAAGACTATCTGCACCTCGTAGAATTTGTGTACAACAATGGATACCGAGCCTCATCAAAGATGAGTCCATTTGAAATTTTATATGGCATAAAATGTACTACTCTAGTCAGCTGGTATAGTCCAGTGGATCGCGTAATGGTGGGACTTACTACATGGCATGGATCAAATGGTTCGCAAGGTACAAAAGAACTTAAAGGTGGCACAAGATCGCCAAAAATGTTATGCTGACTTAAAAAGACAACATGAGTTTGTTGTGGGGACCACATATATCTTCAAGTTAAGCCAAGAAAGAGTTTGCTCATATTGGGAAACTGTGTGAAACTAGCACCCTGGTTTTGTGTACCTTTTCAGATTCTGGAAAAAATCGGACTAGTAGCTTACCGGCTTGCCTTACCAACACACTTAAAAATCCATAATGTTTTTCATGTGTCTTTACTAAATAAATACATACATGATCCTACTCACATCATCGATTGGAATGTGGTGCAGGTGGAACCAAAAGGCGGGTTCCCGATGGAACCTATGCACATTCTGGACCGGAAAGAAATAGTACTTCGGCACAAAGTCATCACTCGGGTAAAGGTGCAATGGAAGCACTTTAGCCCCGAGGAGGCGACATAGGAACTGGAAAAAGACATGCGATAGAGATATCCCGATATATTTCCAAAACCAATGGAAGAGGAATGATAACACTGAGGACAATGTTATAATAAGGGGGTGAGGATGTGAGATCCTCAAAGACACTATTTTTATTTTTATTCATGTTATTACTTTATGTCAAGGAAAAACCGAATAAATAAACTGGGATGGAAATTGCCAAGTATCCGTATGATTGACGGATTGTAATAAAAAATTATTTATTTTATCAAATAATAAATTACAGAATAAGGCAAGGAACAACCACGCTAAAAGAGAAGATCCTGCATCCAAGAGTGGGAGACAAGCAGGATTTAACCACGAGGAAAAATCAAACAAATTTTTAGAGTGTAGTAATGGCATAGAACACTCCCTACGAAATAGGGATATCGATAGCCACAAAGAATTCCAAGAGGAATCAGCTGAGAGGAAAAGACCTAGGTAATACAAAATGATATAAAGGATGCATATGTGGGAGGCAGGACGTTGCTTAGTATGCATGGGAAGTAAATTATTATTTTGTTGTGTGAGCACTTCTGTATTAGGAAAGGATCATTCTGAATAAACTGATAAGTTTGACGGAGGTTAACGGTATACACTCTTGGGATGCACAATTTAGCTCGGGGTCGATTGTATCAGGTGTACTACTTGCTCTAAATCTACAGTTGGGAGAAGCGTGGCGGTTCCTACCCTATGCCTTGCTGTGATTTATAACAGGTTTTAATTTTGTTGAGTTGGAATGAATAGTTATTCATCATTTAGTTGTCTAAATGGTAGAAGCAATTGTTAGCCTGATCGGTAATGTATTCTCAGTATTCTATTTCAAATGCTCATTTGAGAAGATTATGTTATTAATATATTTTATGTATGCATGGGATTCAGAGGGAAGTAATAATCCTGGCAAGATTGTACAGGAAGTAAACAAAACAAGTAACTACAACTGGAAATTTTGAATGGTTTTATTCACCTGCTACAGACTTAGTATTTAATTTTATAAATCTTTCTAGAATAATATTCTTACAAACAGTTACGTTAAATTTTGAATAAATTCCGCAAGTGGAGTCAGTACTCATAATTTATGACTAGTAATGTTTCATTTATATAGCAATTTAAATATAGGGCCTAGAATTATTTTAATTGCTTTAACTCAAGGCAATGAAGGCCTGAAATTGTAATATGTTTCAGTACAAAACCCTGAAACCTAGATCTATTTCTTTTACGCTTCAATAAAAAAAATGATGAAGCCAAATCTAAAATATTAAATGTTTCAGAACAAACCTTGTAGTTCAGATCTTCTTTATATTCTTCCAAATAAACATTGAAGCCTAGATTCTTGTTAACTACTTGTTTGTATAGGTATTCGATTAAAAGATGTAGGTCATATTTAGCTTGAATATATGTGTGTGTGTGTGTGTGTGTGTGTGTGTGTGTGTGTGCTTATTTAAATAAGTTGGAAGGACGGAAATAACTATTTCAAGCTTCCATATAAACAAATAAGAGTTGCTCAAATTTCGATATACTTCCATGCAACAAATCTGAGTTATATGCCCTAAACAAATGAGCAAGGACTAGATCCAGATTATAAATGATTATATACCCATTTTTCAAATATAAAGGTCAGACTTAGTATATATATTTATACAAACTTTAATATAAACAAAGATAGTAGAAATTATATTCGTATATGTTTCATTTAAAATTATGGAAACCAGGCTTATGTTATAGCTACTTTTACCAAATAAAACGTTGAGAATAAAATGCAAACTCTAATACCAGTAACCCTCGAAACAACAAAACACTTGTATAAACTTAAGAAAGAATACAACTGATAAACATGGAACCAGGGAAAACTTCTTAGCATGACCAAGTTCCGAATCTAAATGACGATAGAACAAATGTAAAGTATGAACTGTAAATTTCCTAGGAGAAATTACGTCACCATTACAAGGTAGGATAGTATTACTGACTGTAATAATAAACCACTGAGGCCAAAATTAAATGATAGCTAAAATTATTATTAGCATGCAGAGTAATAAGGCGTAGATAGGATTTTCAAATATCTCCGGACTAGTAAGACAAATGATAAACTCTACAAAGTAATACTAGTGATAAATATTGAGTTGAGACCAAGAATTTATAGAATGGCTATACTAGAATCTAACTGAAGATTAATAAAGTCTACGAATAAATCCCAGATGCCCTGAGTAAATAATAATAATTCACTGATTACATAGACGATTTAAGAATCAAGTAATCTGGATCCAACTCATTCAAAAATGGATAAAACACTAAGTAAAAGGGCGCATAATTACTCGTTACAGATAGGTCAGGAACCTTGCCAAGAACCTAACCATTAAATCATTGGACAATGTACAGATAAAACCCTGCATACATTAGGAAAGGAAAAAACCTAGAAAAGACCGAGCCACTTGTTGTCAACTCGGGTGAAACCCTTAAACCCTTTGGAATCTAATTCCAACTCGGGGAAGATCCAAATCCTCAGAGGAGGATCGCTTACCTATTAATTTGGCAACACGGTCACCCCGTAAATCAATATTCATACTTGTACCTTCCAAGAACGAAATTGAAATGTTAAATTCAAAGAAATAAACTATAAATTTCCATAATAGTCACTTCCATTAGTTGTAAATGAAGGCTAGGTGTTTACCTGTTAAACTGAGGAATGAACAGTGAAGAAAAGGATTGGAAATGATATACGAAGAGCCATGGGCTCATTTTGCCATAATAACCATAGCCTTCATAGAGATAAAACTAGAGAGACCAACACTGAAAAGGATAGAACCCCATGCAGAGAAGTATCAAACCACTAAACCTTTCTGGAAGCGCCAGCTAGCCTACTATTAAGTTCTCCATCCACCAGCATAGGTTTAGGGCGATGATTGTGTATTCATAACATTGAAACAATTAATGAGATTGTCCTATGACTCTGATGTATTAACGAGGATATGACCTGTCCCAGCCTAGAAAGACTGAGTTTCAAGGCCAAGGGTATAGTAGATACTCTCATTTAATAAACCTCCACCTGGCAATAAATTTCAATGGTCCTTAGTGGTAGATATCAAGAGCATGGATGACCTTTGGAGTAACCGAGTTGCTTAATATATTGTTTCCTAGTAGTAAGTCTTACCACCATGCCTTATTAAATGAGGTTACTTAGTTGGTAAGTATGATGGTAGTGGGACCACGAATACGTAGGGTGATATATAAAGTAATGATCTATGTAAAGTGAATGCATTTGAATACAACATAAGAAATGGGTATTGCAATAAGTAAATTATCAAGGATAACTATAACTATATATATATATATATATCACAAGTGTAAGTTTATGCACTTACATAAGAGCATGTTATACATCAGCAGGTTTGGTCTAGTACTTTTGATCATTCAGTAGTAGAGGGACCTGCAGAAAAAATGTAAAAATGCTAGCCATTACGCTAAGTAAGAGAATACTTATTCCATGATTTGATAACTACCCCATTGTCAGAATCAAAATCCATAGAGGTCAGAATTCACACAAGTTAGAGCAACTGGTAATAAGTAATTGAGATGATAAGTCATAAAAGGGAAGTTCACAAGTTCAAATCCCAATGGGTACTTACAATATATATATATATATATATATATACATATATATATATACATATATATATATACATATATATATATACATATATATCTATACATATATATATATACACATAATGATACAACAAGAAGATTTGGAGATGTGATATGGTCTCCCAAAAGACTCATATCCCATATGTGTCATTGAATCTTTGTTTATCATGCCCCTAAACCTTCGTTGGGTATGAAGGATAATTATAAGGTTCAAAACCTGCAACCTCAAGCTGGGGGAAGGAGACTAGCCTTGATGTCGTGATAAATAATCCATACAGTTCTTAATTTAGAGAATGTTATCTTAGAGTTCATTCATTTGTTTCCTAGAATGTTGTTCTTGAGTCATTTTATCCAGTCGCTCATGGAGTTAATTCATTCTCAAGTCACTCATGCAGTGAGTCAGGAAGTTGATCATTCAGTGATTCATCCCCTGGAATGATGTCTAGAACCTATGGTATCCTAATGTAGGTATCTGTGCCTGTGTGTTACCGTTCACAAGTCGATGAGTTGAACCACATTCACCTATGTGTTTCCCTTGATTGTTATTGTCTCTATTGGGAACAAATTGAGGTGAGTCGAGTAAGTATGTTTATAGTCTGATAAACCCAGCTATGTGTGTTGGATTAATTTTGTGTATCTATGTTAGAGACTGTGAGTGAGTCTCTATGGGGTTTGATAAACCCTGCTATGAGATGGTTTGTCTAGGTAGAGTTTGTTATTGGTTGTGAATGGGCTTGAGATGGTTTTGTTTCCTGATGGAATCATGCCCAGCTCATGGGTGGCCTCTCACTAGAAAGAGTATACGATAGACAAAGAGCCTATGGTTGGGTGGAACGTTGCAACTCTGTGTCCAGTCAGTGAAAGTTGTGCAACTCAAGGTAGTCATTCAATGTATGTATTGGGTATGATTTTCAAGCAACCCATTGTAATATTAAGTGTCTCGGGCCAAGGATTTGTGAAGGTTGGATTGAGACTGTATATATATATATACATTATTTATCAGTTGTTTATGAATATGCAAAAGAGGTAATGGAATACTTTCATATTCATGTTGTTCATGTGTTCAAGATAATTGAGAAGTATTTCTTATGGGTATGTTGCCCCGTTAGTTTCCTTGGTAATCTGTGTATATGATGGTGTTCAAGTAGCCTGTGGCAGTGATATTGGAGGCACGGGGTCTGCAGTATTCCTATTGCAATTAATTCTAAGTGTAACGGTGCATCTGGTATAGATGAGCTATGTTCATGAAGAATCAGTCATGTTCAGATCTGATTGTTAATAGTAGGTTCTTGGATTGTATATTTGCTTAGTATATTTCACCAAGTGCATGCATTCACTTAGTGAAGAAGAGTCAAATCGTCATTGATTCCGTTGTGCAGTGATCTGGTTGAATTCCCATTAATGGATTTAACGGATCAAGGCTATGAATGGTCCCATGAATGAGAGGAAAGGAAGAAATTAGAATTCCATTTCCTCGAAGGTCCAGTGAGGAGGCCGAGTAGATTACATTTTTTTTTGTACTTGTTGGTCACTTTCTTCTTTTTGTGCTTCCTTTTATATTTTGCTAGTCATTGGTTCAATTTCCATGTGCATTATTGCATAGAATTCATCCTTATATATTAGGTTGTCTAGTTCAAATGCACACCCATATCATGTCCAATAGTTCTATGATAAACCACTCAACCTTTTCCTTCTCTACTACATCAAATTTGAGTTATCCAGTTACTTCTCTTAGTCTAGCATCATATTGGGCTATTGACTCTCTTTTGTTTTGAAAGATGTATTTTGCATTTTGTAAGATAAGGTTTTCCCGTTGGACATTGGCATACATCCCTTGTAGCACCCCTACTATGTCAAAATCAAGAAATTTTATCTTTCTTTTTTTTTCAGATTAAAAAACATTCTAGATCATTCACGAGACTACCCAATATCCATCGAGTATATTTACTCACAAGTGTGTGATCCAAGACAAAGGTTAATCAAGTTGTCCAATGACTTCTCTTAGTCTAGCATCATATTGGGCCACTGGTTCTCTTGTGTTTTGAATGATGTTTCTAGTTGTGCAAGTTGAGGTTTAACTCTTGGATATTGATACACATCCCTTGTAGCGTCCATGCTACATCAATCATCAAGCATTGAATTTAGGAATTCTTTCTTCTTTTCAACATCAATAAAACATTCTAAATCATTCAAAAGTCTAGCTAGTATCCATCGAGTACATTTACTCGCCGGTGCGATACAAGACAAAGATTAAGCCTAAGCTTTACGTTTTAGGTTCCATGAAAAAATGTTTTAACACAATAACACTAATAACGTTATCCAAATGAATTACAATGCCAAGGACATTCATGGAATCCATTCAAACAATAGTCCCCATGCCATATGTGGTAATGTTAATTCATGGTGAGATTCAACGCCTTTCATGATTCCCTAAATTGTAGTAAGTGAAATCAATTGGCTCATACTCTATATATCAAATCATAGATCATATTAAAACTAAGAATGCCATGACAATATCATGAACCATGAGAGATCTCATTCAAATTTGCTTATAAAATACTCAAGTTATTGTAAGAAACCGGACCAAATCCATCATTAAATAAATGGCATTCTAAAGAAGAGGCTAGATCACACAATTGTGTGATTACTTGTTGTAGATGTTGATATAAAAGATTGTGTGGTGAACAATTTATACTACCTATAGGGAGAATGTTCATTGACTTAACTGCACATTAACAAAATACTTCCATCAATGAATTTACATAATGTTAGTTATCTAGAAAAAATTATTATGTTAATATTCATAATAATCTCATTATACTAATAATAAGAATAATAATAATCTATTTTTAAGGTCACAATTTGGCGAGGCACAAATTTGGTGTATAAGAACTCCTTGTTTGTGGGATAAGGACCCCCTCTGTGTAGCGACTCGATTATTCAAGTCTACGAAGGTCTACATACCCTACCATTTTACGGATTTGAACCTATAATCTTTTGGGAAAAAACACATGCTCTTAACAGTTAGACCCACTCAACCTATACTAGCTCAAGGGTAAGGTTTTCTATCACATTTTCACTTTGAGCGAGGCCAAGATTGCAAGGGTGTAAAAAAGGTTCTTATCCTTATTTTTCCATCGAACAAAGAAAGTGAATCATATCAAAATAATATATATAATTTATTTGAGAACTATTTTTCCTCTCACCATTACCAAGAATAAGTCAAATTCTCCATGGATTCCTAAACAATATTGAAATCCGGAACACACAACATATGGACAGCGTTAGCATCATCATGAAAGTGATTTGCTTACATGGAACTCTTACCAAATTAGTGTTGAATATCTTTTATTGGCAGCGATTGCATACAAGGCGATTTATTTTGTGCGAAGCCCAAGTGCCTAAAGTCCTGGCAGCAAAACAAATCATTAAAATTCAGAAACCAAAAATTATTTTATTGGAATAATCTACATCATTTGATTCGCAAAAAGAACAATTTTCAAACAAATGATCGATCTTAGCTTATGGGTACTTTGCAGATAGAGACCAATTTTCACTCATCTCATGGCAGCGATTTGCACACAAAATAATCAATGTTAACTCATATATTCAATGGTACATGCCACCAACAATCCAGTTTCAAAACTCATTGACTAAAAATTTCGACATGCATTTCTTGATAAGGCCAACAATCTTACTTTGAAACCCAGTCTTAATTGTGTGTATAAATTTTTCAGCTTTTCCAATTGCATCATGGATTTGTCTTTCTCGGAAGAACAAGAAGATATAGCTTCCGCAAGGAATCTTTTGGCACTTAATGCAATAGTTTTGACAATGATCTTTTATATGCAATTACAAAATGAAATTGGTCTATAGGGAAAAGGAGTTAGTAGTTGCAAGGGACCTGGAAATAGAAATGGTGTTGGCTAATCTCAATCTTGGAAATACTAGCTATCATAAGTGGTTTATAAAAGTACTTTATGTACAAGTCATTGTCAATATTTTTCACGCTTTTAAAATTATTTATCAAAAAACTTTCTTCTACATTTTGAAATAAAATGAATATTTGAAATTTGAAATTTTATTGTAAGTCACATCCAATTTTTAGTCACATCAATGTTCACCCATTGGTCCCAATCAAAAATACACTAAAACACATTAGGACTAGACAACTTGGAACTTTGTGGTTAGCATGGTATCAATTTGGAAAAAAGTATTCAAACATGAAAAATTAAGTTTTACAAAAAGGGGTAAAAAAGATGCACCACTACTAGCTCCTCTCTCGAAAAAGGCAGTTTTTCCTTTTTGGAGATAAAGACCAAGAATTTAGAATTGACGGATCTAAAATGCTAAATTTACTATTTTTTAAAGCCAAACAATCCAAAACTCATTGACTAAATATCTAAAAATCCATTTGTTTAGAGGACAATCTAAGCTCAAAACCCATTGACTGAAAATATGAATATGTATTTTATATTATTTTAAATACAAATAATAAATATGTAAATATCCAGTTTTATAAGAACACTAAGTTATAAACCCATTGACTAAATTTGAATAGGCATTTTTTTAAATTCCAAACAATACGAGTTCCAAACCCACTGAGTAATAATTTTAATATAAGTTTTTTTTAAAGACAAACAATTTGGGTTCCGAACCCATTGACTAAAAATCTGAATATTCACTATTCAAAAGATAAACAATTTGGGTTCCGAACCCATTGACTAAAAATCTGAATATTCACTATTCAAAAGACAAACAAACCATGTAAGAAACCCATTGATTGGAAATCTTAATGTGCATTTTATTAAAAACCAAATAATATGGGTTCAAATCTCATCGACTAAAAATATAAATATGAATTTTTTTTACAAACTAATCGA
The DNA here is from genome assembly GCA_027924585.1 of Larix kaempferi. Lineage (NCBI taxonomy): Eukaryota > Viridiplantae > Streptophyta > Pinopsida > Pinales > Pinaceae > Larix > Larix kaempferi. The sequence continues at coordinate 789,767 of BSBM01001372.1, read as the reverse complement.
GTTTCGAAACCATTGACTAAAAAATTGAATATGCAAATCCAAACAATCAGTGTTCAATACAAAACCTATTGATGAAAATGTGAATATACATTTAACACAAATAAAAATAAAAATTACTTAACAATTTAACATTTCTTAAGGAAAATTTTATAGGGAAATCTCTAAGCACTTCCTGGCATTTTGATGATAGTATCTCGGGTAAACATGTCAGTAGTGATTTGGTACCTAGTCCAATTAGGACATTAAGTGAGGCATAGTCAACCTAGGGGATCAAACCTCGCAAGGAAACATCAAATTTTATAAATAATACTTAATGTGCATTATACACCCATTGAAACTGATTATGACACCTAACCCAATAAAAACATAAAGTAAAGCATACAACAAATATAGCCAACTAGAGGATCAACCATAAAACCTTATGCATTAAACTCAAAGCACTTGAATATTCAAGCTAACCCATTGGATATATACACATACTCAAATGTACTCTTTTGGACAGCAAATTACTTGAGGTTGGTAAATCAATTTGTTCAATGTTACTGAAACAGTTTTACTAACACTTAGCAAGCATAAAATTTAACATATATATACACATCTGAATGCACTCTTCGGGCATCGATCTGCACACCCATAGTAAATCAATTTTTTCAATATCATTGGCATATTAACACACACTTTGCACTCATGGGTTTAACACTCAATCCAACTCTCAAGCATGGTAAACTTAATTACCATACACAAAAATTAGTATAAATATGAAATCAAATCAGCATTTTCCTTTATAAATCCCTTCTACTTCATGCAAACACTCATACAATTAGGAAAAATACAACCATATGAAACTATTTCTTTCATCCTTCAATATGTCGTACATTAAACAACTCCATCATTTCTTGAATCATATTTCAAGTACTAGACTGCTATGGTACAAAGTTGGGTCACCTCAGTTGTGGCAATGATTTGGTTTAAAATGTAGTTAGGGGGGTCAGATAGGATGAGTGTCTTTATATGAAAGATCAAGTACCACCTCAATTGTGGCAATGATTTGGTTTCAAATGTAGTTATCGGGAGGTCAGATAGGATGAGTGTCTTTATATGAAAGATCAGGTAATTATCTAATAAATAGGCAGCACTTTATAGTTTTAGAGGCATAAATAGGCAGCACTTTATAGTTTTAGAGGCATACACCTTGAGAGCTTGACAGTTAATGAACATCATGAAAGGAAGAAATGTAACAAACTTATGAACACATAAGTTTACAATCTGTCCATCTTAGATATTCATCCAGAAGACATTCTGATACAAAACAGTGTCTTGGATCAGAATGGTAATATTTGAATAAAGATTACAAATTACAGGCAATTAACAATATGGCTTAGTGCAATTAGATTTGTATGACAATATATGCAGTGCAAAAACTATCTTTGTATTCAAATAAGAAGAATTAAAGGAAAAGTATAATAGAGGCACGATCAGACCAACAAAGTGATTGATATCTGAGCACAAAGCGTTGCAGGTTCTGTAGCTTATTAAATATAATTACCAACCTTTGCTTTGACCCTCCAGAATCTGCACACTCGAACCCCCTCTTTCCTTGTAAGAGGAAGATCCCCAACAACATGTTCAATGCTGCCTTTAATAATCTTCAAATGCTATATTCGATGCCTTGAAATGTGGATCTGAGATAACTTACTGTTGCCTTCAAAGAACATGCCTTTAATAATCTTCAAATGCTATATTCGATGCCTTGAAATGTGGATCTGAGATAACTTATATTCGATGCCTTGAAATGTGGATCTGAGATAACTTACTGTTGCCTTCAAATCTGGAATTGATTTCTTCCGTACTGCCTAAAAATCTGGAAACAATCATTTGATACTAATCTTCTGCTCTTAAATGTAGAATAAATCCGTCTAAATATGGATTGGTTACTTGATTTTCCAAAAATAAACTTAAGGAGGAGAATTTTAGATAAGGATGAAGAAAATCGATCCCTTTCCTTGATGGCATAGGTTCTTCCACTTCCCATTAGCTATCACTTAATCCCAAAATAGAGTATGGTTTGACATGTTGATTATGAGGTGAGCCATGTCACCAGAATAATTAGAAAGTCTCCCATCGGCATTGGAACTAATATTTTTTCAAAATTCAACATCAAACTCTAACCAGGACACTTGGTTTAATTCTTAACTCCTTTCTTATCTACACTTGGCAAGCTGCAACAGTATTATATTCACATAGGGATCTAATATCAACTCTGTCCACTGCATCAAATATTCCTGCTCTATCACTCCTCTTGTGGAAATTTACTGCAATGAAATTGGGAGCTTTCCCTGCCCCATGATAGCACAAATCGAGCATAAAGATAAATGCAGTGAAATGGTCCTTACAGATTTGATTAAGAATGGTAGGAAAGTAATTCATTAGAAACAGTGAATCTGCCTTTGAATTCAAAGGTACTGATTCTTTGTGGTTTGAGCAAAATTCTATTTTGATTCCACCATCACCAAATCCATTTTCAGTAATTATCTCTCCATTGATAAGCAATGCCTTCCATTACTTCTTTAATCTCAAGTAACCTTTTCACATGTGCTAGCATTCATTTGATCAGTGACTGTCAGAACACCTAACGAAGGACTATTATTTATAATCCCTCTCACAAAGGGGTTTAAATTGAAAATGAAGTTTAAAGACCCTGACAGCATCCTGCCTTCTTTCTCCAACAAAGGCAGAAGAATGGTCTTCATATGGAAACCTAGATTATGGTTCCTTTTGGTTTTGCAGGCAGAGATTCAGATCATTATAAACCTCGTCTTCCTAACCCATCGAAGTTGGTGAAAACAAATGTTTCTCATCAGAATTGAAGGACCCGTTTAAGTGAGCCATTTACTATGTATTTTGTGACTGTTGCCAAGGTTCCATCAGGCCCATATGGTAGAATGCCATAAAGGCAACATCATTTGGATAATGCGTTTGTGCAAGCAAGTGAGCTCCTCTCCAAAAGTCAGTTTTCATTAGTTCTTGTTATGATTCTTCACAAACATAGCAAGTGAGCTCCTCTCCAAAAGTCAGTTTTCATTAGTTCTTGTTATGATTCTTCACAAACATAGCAAGTGAGCTCCTCTCCAAAAGTCAGTTTTCATTAGTTCTTGTTATGATTCTTCACAAACATAGCCAACAATCAAATAGACCTGGACCTGAGCCTTTGGCATTCTATTCATAGAATCAAATGGTGCACTCTCAATAGCAAGGTGAGTTACTTTCCCGATACTATCTATCCTTCAGCAATTTTATGATGTGTAATGATTCTGCTTTTTCAGGCTTGGAGGCACCTTTATGTTGACCTATGGGCATGCTCGTTGCACCCGAGCGTGCTTTGACTAGAAGGATATTTAGTATTTACAACCAAAAGAACAAGAAGAAGTGGATCAGGTGATGCACGAGTGGTGGCGAGTTCATCCATTGTCACTAGTGGGAAAGCATAGAAACTCAAGGTTGACCTGTGGGCATGCTCGTTGGCACCCAAGCATGCTTTGACTAGAAGGATATTTAGTATTTACAACCAAAAGAACAAGAAGAAGTGGATCAGGTGATGCACGAGTGGTGGCGAGTTCATCCATTGTCACTGGTTGGAAAGCATAGAAACTCTACTAAGAGATCAGTCAATGGTCTGGAGTATTACTACTACTAGACAGTAATGCCTTGATTATGAGACTTCAAGCTTCCTTCACCCATTCAAGTAATGACTTGATCTTGAAGCTTCCTTCACCAATTCAGGTTCTTAGACATCAGGTCAGCATTTCATAACATTTTAGGTTATACACCCCCATCTCATGGTTTTTCTTTGTATTTATAGACCATGTCGAGATTGCCACCTCACCCAAGCAAATTAAATTATTTATCTTAATTCAAAATTAGTAATTTATTATCCACCAAGGTGTCAAGATCAAAAATTTTATTTTTATTTTTTTCCTAATTTCTTGTTTCAAATTATTCATCCCCACTTATGTGTCACCTAGGGGATTTTTGTATTTCCCCAAAGTTCATTAAAATACTAATATTTTTAACTTTCTACTTTAAGATGGAAATAAAACCATGGGGTCGTGTGGTTTACCTAGGTCTGACCTTGAATATAGTGAAGGTGCAATCCTTTTGAAGGAATAACAACTCCCCCTCCAACAATGAACATAACCATGAGGAATGTTTCCTCCCAAAATAGGAATACTCAAGGTAGGCATGCCCCTCTACCACTACATAGGCATGTCCATATGATCAATTCTCTAGATCATGCATATCCTCATAAGACTATGCACTGCATATCAAGATTTTGTAAGCATGTCATCTCTACTCCTATCAATGCCAATCTCTCTAATTTTTCCCACAGCTATATGATGTCTAGTTGACAAGGCTTGGACATGTGTCCTACACATCACACAAACATACATCAAATGTGTATGCTCATTAATCAAGTATTACTAATCATAAACAAATTAAGCAATACCATTCATTAACCATCTCAGGACCACACAACCTAGATCCAAACTTGGATTCCATCTCATATGCACATATGCTTCATAAAACCAATTGCTTACATCATTCATTGTTAACATTGTCGTATAAAATAGTACAACATTAATACCATAAGTCGTGCCATTTGATAAATCATTCAACTAAGAAAAGGCTCATCTAGCCTTGGACCTTCTTTTCATGTCGCATGTCATCAACAACTCCCTTATTTGTGTTCCTCATCCACCTACTCATCTTGATAAATATCAACACATTGTTAGCAACACTAATAATTCTCTTGAGCCTACTAACATAATCAAAATACATCTCAACACATGGTTAACAACACAAATAATTCTCTTAAGCCAACTAACATAATCAAAATGGTACCAAATATATATATTAGTATAGATATACAACACACAATGCAAGTCACATTGCACATCACGGCATCTCAACATCCTTCATTTGTATAGATATACAACACACAATCCAAGTCACATTGCACATCACGACATCTCAACATCCTTCATTGGCATACAACTCATTATCGCAATATTCAGTCAAAGATCATGGCATATACATCAGTCATGTCACAAATATAGTATATATGTCAATAGGCGTCTCCCATCAAGAGTACATATGCAAGCCTTCTCATTATGATCAAATAATACATGGCAATAATGTATATGTCGTATCACACCATAACATTCCTTAATGTATATCAAGTACATGCATCTCAAAAAGTTAACAAGAAATCAAACATGTTACCCGAGTAGCTAGTGTTTCCTACCAAATCAAATACACAATCAAGATCAAGGAAAAAGAGGCATCATATCCAAAAAAATTGATTCCACCTCTACCCATGTCTTGAAGATTTCATCCCTTTCATAGATCCAATACCATGTCATGTTTTCTTTCCTAAGTGTACCTTCACAAATAGCCCATGGTGATTCCATTAGTTTGTTCCCAAAAGGATTTAAAAGAAAAAGAGTTGATCATCACCATTTGTGAATACATCAAATAATATTATTTCCCTACAATTGAGACCTATGACTAATTCTTTTCAATCTATCTCTTTTCTTGGTTGTTTGATCTTAATTGAACTGTTATTAGTCTTTCGTAAGTTGAGTTTCTTGTTGTTATTCCTCCCATTTTTCCTCATTATTTTCTTCTTCTTACTAGGAATCATACCGCCCATGGCTTGACTTTAGGTTCACAATGTAATTCTTTCGAATGCATGTTTCTTTTACAATGTGAAACATATGTTTTCATAAGTAGGCTTGCTCCCCAGAAATTTTATAGGAGTTCACCTATAGGATACTCAATCTGTCTTTCTAATATTGTGATTCTCCTTTCCATGATAAGAAATGTCGAGCACACACTTATACTTGAGAGGCAGGGTGAATCAGTATAAAACATTTTTTTACTTTTTTAAACATTCATCAACCATAAGAAATTAATCACATATGCACATCATGGAACACAAGATTTACGTGGAAACCCTTTTGGAAGAAAACCACAAAATTTCTCTTTATAATTCTTTGTAGACACAAACCTATTGTTCCAAATATTTATAAGCATCAACCTACTAGAGACACCAATCCCCATTGATACAAATCTTGGTAGGAACCAACCTACTCTTACAGATCTTTGTAGACACCAATCTACTGGAGACACCAATCCCCACTGCTAAGCACCAACTTAGCAAGAGACACCAATCTCTTTGTTTGAGCGACACCAACCTTCAAGTTACAATATCTTATTTAGACATATAACTTCTTCAAAAAAAATTATCATTTGCATTTCCTTCACCAAGTCTTCTTTCTACTTCTGCCTTCATCAGATCTGACCAAACTTTGAATTTCCAAATGGTAACTTTCCCAAAGCTTGTTGTTTTTTTCCTATTCCCCAAAACAAAATTGTACAATGTGCCCAGTATCCAATTTTGCAAATATGATTCTAAAATATTTACCTAAGGTGCTTCTATATGTCTTCTAAGATCCTTGCAAGTTTCACAATTTTAAAGTTCCCAAAGAAGAAGTTATAGAGAAAATGCCAAGCTGACATGTTTGAAACTCATTTCAGGACCATTCGGAAGTCTTAACTTCCAGATTGCATATCTTGGAAAGTATGGTGAACCAAAGTTTGAAACTTGTACCTGAGGTACTTCTGTATGTCTTCTAAGATCCATGCAAATTTCACAGTCTGAAATCTCCCAAAGAAGAAGTTATTGAGAAAATGTCAATCTAATCTGTTTGAAACTGATTTCAGGACCATTTAGAAGGCCTAACTTCCATAGCAAATATCTCGAAAAGTATAGTGAACCAAAGTCTAAAAATTTTACCTGAGGCACTTCTGTATGTCTTCTAAGATCCCACAAGTTTCATAGTTAGAAAATTTCCAGATGAAAAGTTATAGAGAATATACCAAAATAACATATTTCAAGACCATTCTGAAACCCTAACTTCCATAGTGCATATCTCTGAAAGTATAGCGAACCATAGTCTGAAATTTTTACTATATCTACTTCGATATATCGCCTCTCTCTTAAAATTTTCATGGTTTGAAATGTCCTAGGAAAACAATTTAAAGCAAAAATGTTAAGATGACCTGAAACTAATTTTGTAAGCTCATCCACTTCTTCAAATGGCGGCTACATTTTTGCGCGCACACACTTTCTCTCATTGATTTCTCTTTTATACTTTTTCATAACCCTCCATGAAGCAATATATTATTCAAAAAGACACGGCACCCATTAATTAAATAATTAATTCCCTTTTTATTTCACTTTTCCAAATACCATGAGCAAATACCATGGGCTTCCAACCCTTTCCAAACATCATCGGCTTCCAACGCTTTTCAAATATAATGGGCTTTTAAATGCATGGGTTTGAAACCACCATTTCACATTTTACTTTTTCACGTGCACCCTCTTTTTTAATATATTTGTAAACCTATATATAAATCAATTTGGAGATGCTCCCTCTTGCTTGCAAACGCCTTAGCATAGAATTAATAACAACATGTTCAATTGAATGTCTTGAATATTACATTAATGACAATATTAATCCTTTGACATCAATGACAATAATTCGAACAATCTCCCTCTTTTTCATTGATGGTAATCTTGCAACAAAACACATAGTCCACTAGACATAGAAATGATTTCCCCCCTCTCTGCAACTCTCTGTAAGACCCCATTTTTTATCTCAGTATGTAAATATGTAAATATTGATGAAATGGATAGAATCCGGATATGAATGATCCAACATGACCAAATTATGTAATTATGTACATTTTCACTTTTTAATATAAAAACCGTCACTATTGTAGACTAAAGGACGAAGAAGAGATGCGGGGCTATGATTCCACAAGAGGGAGTATGAGAAAAGGGTTAAAAGGGAGATCACCCTAATGAATTATGAGTTAAGTCACTATCCTTAATATTCATTTTATCCTAAGTTTTATTAATCCCTCTTTATAAAAGTTCATTAACCATAATCTTGGGTTAATTATCTTAAGCTTGGGATTAGAGGAGAAAAAGGTGTCCAGTGTCATTTGTCTAGTTTCTATCATCCTTGCATGCCACTTGGCTAGTTCTCACCATGCATATAATTATTGAGAACTAGTCCATTCTTCCATCATTCCGCCATGATTGAGTTATCCGTGGTTATTGGATCTAAACCACCTTCACCTGCACCACCATCACCCACACCACCATCAAATGGACTGTAGTTTGGACCCATAGTGAGACTGGTTGATTTCCCTGGAGTCTTAGCATAAAGAGTTCTTGGTCATCCTGTACTAGAGCCCTAGAAGGGAATTGGGGTAAAAAACCCGAGGGACTGTTAACTCAAAGAACGAAGCCCCATTCCTTGGGTTGTGCAAGTTAATGGGGGACGAGTGCTAGCGGATTGGGATATTTGTGGTGGGAAAACTCGGTACCTTCTTATGGTTTAATATCCCCTGCTCAGGGGTGGATTTTCAAAGAAAGATATGAATTCATAGAGCCTTCGGGTGGGAGGAACGTCCCTGGTCTGTAGTCACTGAGTTTATATTTTCAAATAAGTATCCACCTGTGTATAAAATGCATTGTGTTTATCTTTGATATGTGTTTAATGTAATTACTATTACATGATGATTTAATTGCATGGAATTACTGGCATTGTGTGACTGCATTCATGTAGAAATCGCCTGTAGTAACTTCGTATATGCATATATATAAATTCTAAGTAATCATTTATACAATTATTCTAGCTATAAATATTTAATTTAAACAGTGGTAAATGAAATGGAATATCATAGGTGTTTTAAGTAACTAATAATTTGAGTGTTCCACTGCCCCAATGAAATCATGAGGACACTGGGTACATGACAGATTGATATCAAATCCCAAGATTGTAGCATTGGGAAAGCATGGGCCAAAATTTGATTCTATAGGAAGAATTAGGAGTTGCACACAAAATGTTTGATAGAATGCGTGTGGAAAATTTTGGGGAAAAACAATGTGAAACTCCCCAATGGTTTAATTTAGGGAATTAATCAATATATATGGTTGAATTATGAATTGGGCCAAATGTGGAGAAAAACCACAGTAAAATTCTTAATGTTTTAGTTGGTTGTGTAATTTGGGAGAAAATTTATAGTTTGCATGTTAATTGTTTAACAAAATGTCTCTATGAAATTTATGGTTTAAATTACCTAGATGTTATTGTCAGACTCAGTATAGGATTTGGTAATATACAAAAATATGTAATGGAACAGTTCGGGTCTAAGAAAATTTTGGTATTGAACCAATGCCATGGAATTCTAGTTTTTGTTAATCGAAAGTTACGGTAAATGATAGAAAATTTCTAGTCAAAGGAAAAGCCAGGTGTAATTTCCTATTGGCCAAGTGTGAAAATTCATGTAGACACTTGTTGGAGAAAGTGTGCCAAGTGTAACTTTTGTTTTGTCCACATGGTTATAAAATTCAAATTTAAGTGTTTATAAACAATTCAAGACTTTTGAATTTCTGAAAAAAAATGGTGTGGGCCCCACAATAACCATGTGGACAGGTATGACATGGATCAACCATATGTAATAGGTGTGACATGGACTAGCCACATGGAAATCAATTGATAGGTGACAACATTGGAAGGGGGTCATGAACCTAGGTGGCATGGTCGAATGTCCTGTAGGCTCCTGTCGATAATGTGTGGAATCTATTTAGCAGCGCAAAAATGACCCTAGTGCAAATGATCGATATTGCAATGTGTAAGTTTGATCATAAGATCATGACCATCCACGCAAAAGGGAAGTGTGCATGGCTTAATACAATGGGTATGCCGCGAACGGTCAAGATCAATCGTGCAAGTTGGATTAGTAAGATTTAATTGTTCACGCAAGACAAGGTGCATGAGAAGTAATAAAGGTACCCCTGTCGTGGACAGTGGAGATTTGATCGTGCAAGTTCGATCAGGCAATCGTGACAATTCATGGTGGAAAGCTAATCGTGTCTTATACAATGGGTAGTCGGGCTTACGACCGAAATTTAATCCTGGCCCACAAGGAGATGAGATGATGATTGTTCATGCAAGGCATGTTTCTCATGTGTGAAGACATCCACAGTCAACGATTCTGGCTCATAGCGCACCGACAACTCGTACACGTGTTAATGGCAAGCGAACGAGATGGTGGGAAGATACCACATGTCCACGTGTTGGATTTTCATTGGAAATGGCTCCAACAAAATCTTTTTAAAACCCACTTTTTCAATGAGTCATTACCACTCCTTGTATTAGAAATAAGTATTGGTTTCCACAGTCGATTTTCGGGCACCGACAAATGAAAACTTGTGTCGATCTTGTGTGCTAGATTACACAAAATCAATGGATCTAAAAAAAATAAATGAGAGCGGTTCCCTTGACCCACCATACAATAGTCGAAGACGCAAGGGGGAAATCCCCCTTGGCCCCCATCAATTGTTTTTATAAATCTACTTAGTTAATATTTGAGCTTAAGTGCAGTTATAGGAACAACATAAAATTGGGAAAATTTATGAAATTTGGAAGGCTGTAAATTTCATCATAGAGCTCTGAATATAAATTGGCTATAGTCATTGGAAAGAGTATTAGTAGTATATTAAGAACAATGAACCTGATTATGAATCAGTACTGCCTATTTTTTTCCAGAAATCTAACAGAAAGAGGGCATGTATCTTAATTTGACATAGTTGCCAAAAAGACATTTTCCAGAATTTTTCTTATGCATAAAATTTTTATGAATTTTTTAAGAGATTTATCTAATAGGTTATATGATTTGAACACATTGCATATATTGGTATAGCGGATTGCTATAGATTACAAGTTTATAGTTAAGTGCAACTCAGAACATATTTGAAAAGTAAGTTGGAAGGAATGCAAATTTCATGCAATATGAGAGAAGAAGAAAAAGGGAAAAACATCAGTGTGGGCAATGAAGAGACAAAATCTAATGGGCATAGAAATAATATAGAATCAGTAGAGTTGGTGGAAACTATGAAAATATTGAGGATGGAAGTACAGAGTTACGGAACTAATAATGAAAGAATGTTGAGATCTTAGGAGTTGTTATCACTCAATATTTTCCTGGGTTGTGGCGGAAAATACCATGAGGTAACTGTTGCAAACCAATATTTAGTCGACAGAAACTAACATTTCCAACCACAGAGAGGGATCTCTCTTTAATTCTTCCATCAACAGGATATATCTTGAATGGGCTGGGCTATTGGTAAAAGTGGTGGTTAGACATTCAGATAATGAATTAAAGGGGGTTTTTCGGTTGGTTGGGGTTAAGAACAGGAGGACAGTTGGGAATGGAGTCAACTTCGGTGGGTTTACTGTCACCAATGACAGATTCAGACCATAATTGCAAAGGAAAGAGGAAAGGTAGATGGGGTTCTTTCAAGTCAAAGTAATCAGCAGGTGGAGGCAGAAAGAAGAAACAAGTTTCATCACAAGGTTAGAGCTTTTGAGAATGAATTCTATCCTGCAACTTCAAGAGGAAAAGGGGTGGAATACCTAGTCATATGCATCTGGAGCATGTAGGCATGAATTCCAAACCATGTAGTCTTGATCTTTAGGTACTGCAGAAGTAAACAATCAATGGAAATACAAAGCAAGAACACATACAAAGGAAATGGCAGACATCAGAACACACATCACAGGAATATCAAGCTCTGGAATTGGGTCCTCTCATTGAATTAAAAGGCCAAGTTCAATACAAGCGCAGAGTAGTAATCTATCTGAATCCAAAACATCCAACCCTTTGGTCCTCTTTGGAACCCACCTTTATAGGATTACAAAGCATCAAAATATCCTAACTAATTAAGAACAAACTTGGACCGGTAATAATGAGGTCGTTCGAGCTGGGCCGCCCGAATCAACAGCCTCTGATTCTGTCATGCGTGGAGGCAGGGAATCACTTGCGCCGACAGTATGCCATTGGCCCGCGGAATCCATCTACTCGTCCTTCGGATTGGACCTTTTTAGGTTGATTAGGACAGGTAACTGAAACAGACCCCTTTCATCGATCTTAAACGCGCCATTTTCCTACGGAAATCCTCATTCCCTGCGACCGCGATTTTCTCTACAAAACTTCCTTCGATCCACAATTACCTTTCCGCAATCCACAACACGGACTATGGAATTCAGAATCTCCATTTTGTTCCTTTCTGAAAAATGACCTTTCTGCAATCTGCAATCCACAATGCGGAATGCAGGATTCGGAAACTCACTTTTTCGTCCCTTGGAAAATGACCTTTCCGCAATGCGGAAAGTGGGATTCGGAAACTCACTTTTTCGCCCCTTGGAAAATGACCTTTCCAAAATCCACAATCCGCAATGCGTAAAGAGGGATTCGGAAAATCACTTTTTCTCCCCTTGGAAAATGACATTTCCACAATCCGCAATCCGCAGGAATCGGAAACCCCGCTTTTATATCCTCGAAAAATTGCTTTCCCGCAATCCGCAATCCGCAATGCGGGATGCCAGACTGACGGGCTTGCGGAAAAATGGAAAAGTCACTTGTACCCGCTTGCGGAATGCATTCTCAACCATCAATATGATCCCGCCATTCAATCCTAGCCATAGAATCCTCTTTGGTTGCGGACGAAGCCCTTATTGCTAGTTTTTCCTGCAGAAGAGCTCTATTGCCTTGTTCTCATTTTCTCACTACGGCTTGGTCATTTAGCTTGGATTTGCTTGACACTTAGCTATTTTTGGGTTTCCTGACTCTTTCTTTGGTGTAAAAGATTGATCGGTGAGCTTGGGGCTTTGGTGGGGGCTTTCCTTTACCTTCCCTGGTGGAAATCATAATAGGTGTTAATAGCGGCTCCAACTGGGGATGCTATCCTCCCTGCGAGGTAGCAAGAACATGTAGACTAGTGGCCCTTACTCCCTTCCTATTTTTCCTTCCTCGTATCATAAAAACTGAAACAGGACTAACTGAAAATAAAAAGTGGCAATGTACAATGGGGGTGGGTCGGCGGACTTGCTTGTTACTTGAAATAATGCTTCAAGAACCGTCTGTTGATGAGTCTCTTTCCAACTTGTTCATCATCTTTGTCGTGCAGGAAGAAAGTATTATTCCCATGGCAGGCGATGATTGTATAGGGCCCCTTCCAAGGGTTATCAAACTTTTGGGCCTGGTATTCTCTTCTGGAATCCCATTTTAATACCAGATCTCCCACTTGGAAATCATCCTCCTTGGTCTTTCTGTCAAACATCTTCGTGATTCCCCTCTGAGATTTCGCGGCTTCAACCTGTACCCTGTATCTAATTTCTTGTATTTCCACTAGCTGGTTAGCTCTCCTCATTTCAAGGTTTGCCTCTTCTTCTTGCTCTTGCAGCAGTCTCATTATGGGCCCTTTGAGGGAATCGGGGAATACCACCTCTGTTCCATATACTAATTTGAAAGGATAAGTTCCGATGGATTTTTTAGAGGTGGTCCTATCATCCCACAGTGAAAAGGTCAGCTTGTTGTGCCAAGCCCTTTTATTTTCTTGCAGCAATTTCTTGATTATCCTCACCAGACTTTTGTTGGAGGATTCTGCCAATCCATTTCCCTGGGGATAGTAAGCAGTGGAATGGCCCAATTTGATGTGGAACTTGTGACATAATTTGATCGTCGTTTTGGTTTTGAAAGCTTGTGCATTATCAGTGATTATTTTAACGGGGCACCCAAACCTAGACATGATATTCTCCTCTAAAAATTTGATGATGACTGTATCTATGGCTTAATTGGTGGGTACTGCTTCGATCCATTTGGTGAAATAATCAATGGCAGTCAATATCCACCTGTGCTTCCCAGAGGAGTTCGGGAAAATTTCGCCAATGAAGTCAAGCCCCCACTACTGGAAAGGGGCTTCCACGTATATTGGTTTCAAAGGAAAGGACAAGAGCTTCCTCTTTCCTTCAAAAACTTGGCATTCATGGAAGTTGGCTATTTCCTTATAAGCATCTTTGAACATATTACGCCAATAGAACCCTGCCCTAAGAATTTTGTTAACAGTGGCCTTCCAGTAATAATGTCCTCCACATACACCTTTGTGAAACTCTTTCAATGTCACTTTGGCTTCATCTTCCATTATGCAATTCAAGAGGACACCCCCAGGGTCTTTCCAATAAAGACAACCGCCCAGTATGAAAAAATTTGCAGCCTTCATCTTGGTGGATCTAGCTTTGCTTTTTTCCATCTCAAGGGGCGCTTGCAAGTTCTTCAATACATATATAACATCAGAATACCAAGGAGAGGACAGGAATTTGTCTGATACCTGAGGCAGTGGATCTTGGGAAGTTTCCTCCTGCATGTGTGACAACAAGTTCACACTCATTGAATCCCAGTTTGACTCAGCCATGAGTCTGGCCAGCCCTTTCCCTTTAATAAGATTTGTAGGTTTGATCTCCAGGTCATATTCTAGTAGTGCAGCTATCAGATTTTCCTTCTACCTTTTGGATTAGGTTGTGTCAATATATCTTTTACAGCAGCATTAGGAACATAAGCTACAACATGGGAATGTAGAACATAAACTCTAAAATCCTTCAGATTTTTGACCATGGCATAGGCTTGCTTTTCCATGATGTTGTATTTGAGCTCAGCATCTCTAAGATCCCTTCTAAAGAAAGCTATGGGATGCTCATCTCCTTCTTGATTCTTTTGTAAAAGAACACCCGCTATGGAGTGCTCAGAGGCAAAAGAAAACATAAGAAATTCCTTGTCGAAATTTGCGCTGATCAGTACAGGTGCTTCAACAATTGCTCTTTTGATATCTTCAAACGCTTGCCGAGCCTCGGTAGTCCACCTGACCTGAGTGTCTTTCTTAAGCATGCAGGTGATCGTTCTCATGATCTCTACAAAATTGGAAATAAATCTCCTTATGAAATTCACTGTGCCCATAAAAGATTGGATCTCCTTTTTACTCCTGGGGAGCTCAATTTTATGTATTGCATCTATTCTTTCTGGGTCAATTTTAATCCCATCTTTAGATATTATGTGTCCCAGCAGCTTTCGCTCTTGTATGGAAAATTTTGACTTTTTAGGGTTTAAAGAGATTCCAAATTTTCTACACTTGGTGCAAATGTTTTAGATGTTCTGCATCAGATTTAGAATATACAGTGATGTCATCCATGTAGACAACTACAAATTTATATTTCTCTCCTGTAAAAGCTATATCCATAGCTCTTTGGAAGGTGGCTCCTACATTCAACAGACCAAAGGGCATCTTTGCATACATGAATGTTCCCCAAGGTGTGCTAAAGGTTGTCTTGATCTGGTCTTCTGGCTACACCTAATCTGATTGTACCCTACAAATCCATTTAGCATGGACATTCATCCTGCTCCAGCTCCTTCTTTATTTACTGCTCCATTGAACCTCATAACCCATTGATATTCTTTTTGGAGGGCGACAGTGGCCTCTGCTTCCAATTCTGATTTCTCATTACTGCCCTCTTCCATTCACTGCCCATCACTCTCTCTTTTGGTTGAGTCGTCCAGGCATTGTACCCAATTCCCAACATTATCTTTATCGCTTGGTTCACATAACTTGGAAAATTTCACACTTTCTTCCTCTGAACCTAAATCATAGCAAAGAATTGAGGAACCTACATCCGTGTCTATGGAAAATATAGGGTGGTTATCCGGCATGTCCTTGTTGCTTACTACGTATGACAGCCTATGTTCCCTGTACAGCCTTATTTTTTCGCCAAAGATGGGGATGGTGGCATAAGACATGTCCATGTGCATGGTTCCCTTTAACTTTGTTGTCCACGACCTAGACATCAACATCCCAAACTTAGGTTGCATATTTTCCTTGTTGCCTATATTTACATCAAATATGTTTTTTTATCATAATATTCGTCAAAATTTACACATTTTAGTAGTAAATTGTATGTTTCATATTTAATATTCGCCTACCTATCTATATACATGTTTTTTTCAATCCAAAATAATCACCTAAGATACTATACTTAAGTATAATATTAGAACGCTTAAAAAATACCCTGAACATCATCCACTACCACACCCATGATTATATTCTTCTGAGGTATCTGATTCAGTGAGACCACCATGTCTTTAATCATCCCTACACTTGGAACTCTTCTAGAATCAAAGGAGAACAGATCTTTATAGGGTCTTGTGACTTCTAACCCTAGATTCTCCACCATTGAACTTGGCATGAGGTTATGAGAGGCTCCTGAATCAAACATGGCATTGTGTAGGATATGGTAATGTATGTTGAGACTGATATAGAAAGGAGGGACATCAGTTTCTGAGTCATTTTCAACATGGGGACCAAACAGAAGAGTGGGTTTGTTATCATGCATATTGAGAGTATCAGGTTGTTTTCCTTCTCCACCATTCACTACTTTTAGACTCTGGTCTTTGTATTCTGAGTTGTTGACCAACTCATTCAAGGGGATGGAGATCTTAATCTTTGATATTTCATTTTCCAAACTGAAAGCAGTATGGACTCTCTATGTTTTCTTTGTATCACCTTCATCTCCCCATTCTGGACTCTTTTTAGGAGGCTCTGCCTCTTTCCCAAGAGTCTCATCAGAGATTGTAATTTTTGGGTCCTTTTTTCCAGAGATTTATTTTCTTTGTGTCTGAGGAGAAGATGGATCGGTAGTAGCCTTTCCTCTGTCTACTGTTATTTTTCGACTTCTCAAATTATGTTGCCTCTAAAACTCGCATATTTCTCTGTGGATCCCTCTTTGGTATTGGTCAGATTCTGATTCTCCTAGGACATCAACTAATTGCAGGGAAGACCGGTCATGTTCATCTTTAGTCAAATAGAACTGTGGTTGGATCTGATCAAAGAGATGGATTTGGTCTTCAACATGTATATCTTCCTCTTCTTCATCTATGAATTTCTCAGCAAAAGGTGGTATGATTGGCTGATTCTCAAGATTTATAGGGTCTCTTGGCTCTCTAGGTCTTCCTTGTGGGGTAGGGGGCCTTCTGAGATTGTTATTTCGAGCCCGAGGCTCTGGGTTTTCTCTAGTAGGAGGCCTACTGTTAAGGGAGATCCTATCCACCAGCCTTTCCATAATCCTCATAATCTGCTCAAATTTGTAATCCATGGATTGGGATGTGGAAGGTTGCGCTGCTTCATTACATCTCTTTTTCTCAGCTTCAGTTATGTGCTTCATTTTACCCGAGACCATCAAGTTGGCTTCCACTTCTAATGCATCTCTTAGCATATCAGGGAGAGTGGCAAATCTCCTTTCTCTTAGCATGAGAGCAAATTCATTGTCAAAACAGTTGGCAAAATGAAGCTTGGTTGCCCCCACAGGAGGTTTTATGTCCACAGGGATAGAATTGTACGCTCTCATGAACCTGGCTGAGAATTCTTAGACAGTCTCAACATTTGTTTTCTTTGTATTTTCATACTGAGTGAGAATCTGGAGAGGATTTTTTTTATCTTGCCATCTGGCTAGAAAATCTTCTTCAAATCTTTCATGGGTAGCAATTCCTCCATTTGGAAGGGCCTTAAAGCACTTCTTCACTTCTCTTGCAAGGATTTGGGAAAACAACCTCATCTTAACATCATCTTCATCCACCTCTTCTAGGTCTATGAAATCATTGAACTGGTCTATATGTTGTTGCACAAAAACTCTTCCCTCTCCATCAAATCTCATGAGGCGCTAGGCGTAGCCCACAGGTAGGTCATCGAGATTAGATGGGAGGGATAAAGGGGCATATTTGGCATCCATGGATTTTAGGTTTTGCTTGGGAGCAGAGGGGGTTTTATAAGAAGCAGGGGTAACAACGGGTATTAAAATAGTAACGCTAGGGGTAGCAGCAGGAGTATTCAGGACTTGGGTACTTTGGCCAGTAGCTTTAGCGAAGGGAAACAGGCCACTACTTTCTTCCCAGACTTGCAAATTTTCCCACAAAGCACTTCGGCAATGGGTCTGGAATCTTCTTTGGTCAAACAAGGTTTCCCTTAGTTCAGTCTCAAACCTAGATCTGAATGGAGAAGACTCGGTCCTTAAACTTGAAGGGATGCTTTCTATAGTATGTGCCTCTTTTTTAGATAAAAAAAGGACCTAGTTAATGGAGAAATATCTGCTTGTCCTTTCTTTGCTTTCTAGTGAGAGAAAACACGTTTTTTAATGTATTTTCAATTTTTCATGGTGTGGATGTTGTTAAAAGTATGCAACATGCAACATGGGTACTTGTTGGATGCATAATTTAATTATGCATCCAACGAGTCCTCCCGCTTGAAATTTGAGTAAACCTACAAGGAGATAAGTTGAAAATACGATCCAAAAAGTAGTTTTTATTTTTTCCCTCCATTTTTTTTACATGCACCTTGTTTGAATTTTAAATCATTTTGAATGGCTAATATGTGATGACAGGAAATTGTACTTTAGGGTTAAAAGGCCCATTTTTCATCCAAATTTCCTCTAATGAATACAAGCGCAAAGCAATAATCTCTTTGAATCCAAAAAATCCAACCCTTTGGTCCTCTTTAGAACCTACCTTTATAGGCTTACAAAGCATCAAAATATCCTAACTAATTCATAACAAAATTGGACTGGTAATGATGAGGTCGTTCGAGCTGGGCTACCCAAATCAACAGCCTCTTATTTTGTCCTGTGTGGAGGAAGGGAATCACTTGCGTCGGCAGTGTGCCATTGGCCCGCGGAAGCCATCTGCTCGTCCTTCGAATCGGTTTGTTTAAGGTTGATTAGGACAAGTAACTGAAACAGACCCCTTTCACCGATCTCAAACACGCCATTTTCCTGCGGAAATCCTCATTCCCTGCAACCGCGATTTGCTCTACAAAACTTCCTTCGATCCACAATTACCTTTCCACAATCCGCAACGCGCACTGTGGAATTCAGAATCTCCATTTCGTTCCTTTCTGAAAAATGACCTTTCCGCAATGCGCGATTCGGAAACTCACTTTTTCGTCCCTTGGAAAATGACCTTTCCGCAATCCACAATCTGCAATGCGGAAAGCGGGATTTGGAAACTCACTTTTTTTCCCCTTGGAAAATGACCTTTCCACAATCCGCAATCCACATTGCGGATTGAGGGAATTGGAAACACCGCTTTTATATCCTCGGAAAATTGCTTTCCCATAATCCGCAATCCGCAATCCACAATGCGGAATGCGGGACGCCAGACCGGTAAGCTTGCGGAAAATCGGAAAAGTCACTTGTACCCGCTTGCAGAATGCATTTTCAATCGTCGATCTGATCCCCCCATTCAATCCTAGCCATCGAATCCTCTTTGGTTGTGGAAGAAGCCCTTATTGCTAGTTTTTTCCTACGGAAGAGCCCTATTGCCTTGGTTTTTCTCATTTTCTCACTACGGCTTGGTCATTTAGCTTGGATTTGCTTGACACGTAGCTATTTTTGGGTTTCCTGACTCTTTCTTTGGTGTAAAAGATTGATCGGTGAGCTTGGGGATTTGGTGGGGGATTTCCTTTACCTTCCCTGGTGGAAATCATAATAGGTGTTAACAGGAGAAACAGAATCAGTGGAATACTCAAATTATGCAAAGCTTGAACTTGCTACAGAGGAAAATGCAGGTTGGATCAATTTCTTTCCCTCTGAAAAAAGACAAGGAAAATTCAAAGAAGATATCTCATGAAAAATCTAGACACTCTCAGAGTGCCACTAGGGGCCATAGGCCTCATTATTCACCACCTCATACAAACAAGAGATCGTTTACAATAGAGGATTCTAATAGCTACCTAGAAATGTCTCCAAGTAGGTATCATAAAAGAAGACATGTGGAAGAATTATTGCAAGGGGAGCTTAGAAATATTAAGCCACCTAATTTTGATGGTGAGAGCGTGAAAGAAGATTATGTTGAAGCTTGGTTGTTAGGGATGAGGAAATACCTACGATAGCATAATTATTCTTCAAATATGGAGGCCATAATTTACATTTCTAACCTATAGGGAAAGGCTTCTATATGGTAGGATCAATTAGTGGAAGTGAAGCATATCAGTGAGAAGAGAGTTTCATGGAAACAGTTCAAAAAGTGTTTTCAGCAGAAGTATTTATTTGAACATTATTATAAGAAGAAAATGGAGGAATTCTTTGAACTCAAGTTGGGAACTATGAGCATTGAAGAATATGAGAAAAAAAATTGGAATTATTGAGATATGTTGGGCTTCTTAAGGAAGAAAAAGACAAAGATTTATAAGTAGATTGCCTACCTTTTACAAAGATAAAATCCAATATGATGAACCCGAATCCCTTGAAGAGGAAATCTGAAAGGCTAAACATCTATACAATCATAATAAAGGAAAGGATTATTTACATAAATCATGAAGGGATAAGCAAAGAGATAAGTAGGATCAAAGGAAGAAAGGATTCCAACCCTTCTTCTTAATAAATCAACATAATTCATTTCAGTAGAGCAATCCAATCCGGAATGGACCAAAGATGGCAGAGTCTCAAGGAAAAGGGACAAATCAACAATTTAAATGTTAGGGATGTGAAGGGAATCACACATTCAGAAATTGTCCTCATAGAGGAGACCAGATGAGAATTGTGCATAGCATACATGAAGCAAGCATAGTGCAGGATGTGGCTAGAGACATTTCCATAATTTATGCATCCTTGGATAACAAACAAGAAGAGCACCAGTCCAAGATGATTGAGATTGAAGATAACATTATTAATCAACCCATTGCCATTTTAACTGATTCAAGGGAAATTCATAGTTATATTGTTCCCAATTTGGTTGAAAGATTTAATTTAAAGAAAAACAAGCATGGTGAATCATGGTCGATACAGTTGGCTACTGGAACCAAAGGAAGAATCAATGAGATAGTAAAGGGTTGTCCCATGGATATGAATGGACTCTATACATTTGTAGATTTGAGCATTATACCTCTTGGTTCTTATGATGTACTTATTGGAATGGACTGGTTGGATGCACACCATGTCATTTTAGATTGCCATAACAAGACTCTTACTTGTCTTGATGAAGAATGAGAGAATAAAATAGTAAAAGGAATTCCAAGGCCTATTTCTATGAGGCAGGTTTCAAATGTGCAGTTAAAAAGATGTTTCGGAAAAGGGGAATGAGTTGTACGCAGCTCGTGTGGAGGAACTAGAAAAAGATAGGGGCCCCAACCTGGAAAATTTCCTAGTATAGAATAATATGCAAAACAGATATCAACTTTTCTATCAACCTAGTGGCTATAGCTGGCCCAATTTCCAAAATACCATATAGAATGAATACGCATGAGTTGAAAGACTTACAAATGCAACTTGAAGAATTTTTGAAGAAGGGGTACATACGACCAAGTGTGAATCCTTGGGGAGCACCAGTACCCTTTGTAAGTAAGAAAGATGGGACATTGATAATGTGTATTGACTTCAGGCAATTAAATAAAGTCATAGTGAAGAACAAATATCCTCTACTCATAATTGATTACTTGTTTAACCAGCTGAAAAGGGAAAGGATTTACTCCAAGATAGACTCGAGATCATGTTATCATCAGGTGAGAATAAATGATGAAGATATCAACAAAGCAACATTCAAGACATGATATGGTCACTATGAGTTTGTGGTATTGCCATTTGGATTATCAATTGTACCAACGAATTTTATGTGCTTAATGAATGGTATATTTAGATAGTATTTGGATAAGTTTGTCATTGTATTTTTAGATGATAGTCTTATTTATTCAAAATTAGTGGAAGAGCATGAGGAACATTTGAGATTAGTTCTGCAGGTTTTAAGGGAGGATCAATTAGATTTCAGGCTAAGTAAATGCTCATTCTATTAGAAACAAATTCAATACTTGGGACACATCATATATAAGGAAGGGGTAGTAGTAGACCCAATAAAGATTGAAGCTTTGATGGGTTTGCATACATCCATAAATGTATCATAAATTAGATCATTTATGGGATTACTTGGATATTACAAAATATTTATAAAATAACTCTCCAAAGAAGCACATCCAATTACACCTTTGCAAAAAAAGGGAGTCAAATTTGAATGGACACCCAAGTGTAAAGAAAGTTTCCAATAGTTGAAGAGATTGCTCACCAGTGCATCAATTCTCAAAATTGTTAATCTAAATGAATATTTTGTGGTTTGTACAAATACTTCAAAAGAAGGAATTGGTGGTGTACTCATGCAAGATGGGTATGTGATTTTTTATGAATATAGGAATTTGAAGGAACATGGAAAAAATTATGCCATGGATGATTTAGAGTTGGCTGCTATAGTGCATGTCTTAAGACATTACCTCATGGGTAGAAAATTTGAATTAACAATGGCCTGAAATATATATTTGACCAACAAACTTTAAATGCAATACAAACAAGATGGCTGGAATTTTTATGTGAGTTTGATTTTGAAATCAAGCATATTAAAATAAAGGAGAATAAAGTTGCAGATGCACTCAACGGAAGAGCACATAGAATGCATGCTACAGCCATTAACATGTGCAAATCATATTTAAAATTCGGAATTCTTGAAGTTGTTATTTCATATCAGCATCATATTCAGGTAAAAGGACTACAATAGGAAAATTTACAGCATAAATTTAAAGGATACAGGTTGAAAAATGATGGAATTCTTATGAATAATAATTGAATTTACATTCTTAATTATGTTGAATTAAGAAAGTTGGTAATGGATGAAATACACAAGGTACCATATGCAGGACATCCTGGATATCAAAAGACTATTATAGCAGTAAGAAGTCAATACTTATGGCTAGGAATTAATAAAGGCATAGCTAAGTACAAAGAAAGATGTATGGAATGTCAGAAAGTAAAGGTTGAGCATGGACATCCAACAGGATTACTTCAGCCATTGCCAATTCCAAGATGGAAATGGGATGTGGTGACAATAGATTTCATCACCAAATTACCCAAGACGGTAAAACAACATGATTCAATTATGATGGTGGTGGATAGGCTGATAAAGACTATACACTTCATTCCAATTAAGTTAACTCAGAAGGTAGATAACATAACATAAATTTATATGAAGGAAATATCAAGATTACATGGGATACCCAGGGCAATTGTTTCAGACAGGGATTCAAAATTTACTTCAAATTTTTGAAAAAAAATATTTAAAGGATTTGGAACAAATCTAGATATGAGTACAGTATAGTATCCACAAACAAATGGGCGAACTGAGAGGGTTAATCAGGTTATTGAAGATATGATTAGAATGTATGTGATCGATCAACCATTAAGTGGGAACATTACTTGCATTTGATAGAATTTGCTTATAATAATGGATATCATGCATCTTTAAAGATGAGTCCATTTGAATCCTTGTACGAAAAAAATGCAATACTCCAATAAATTGGGATAATCCAACAAACAGAGTAGTTATCAGGCCATAATTTCTTAAGAAAATGGATGAATAGGTGGTTAAGATCAGACAGAATTTAAAAATAAAACATGATAGATAGAAAAGTTATGTAGAAAAAGGCAGAATAGCACAAGAATTTGGAGTTGGTGATCATGTGTATATAAAAGTCAGACCAAAGAAAAGTTCCCTGAATCTTGGGATATGCCCTAAGTTGGAACTCAGATATTATGGACCAATTGAAATATTAAATAGTATAGGTTTTGTTGCATATGACATTGCATTTCTTTCCTGCATAAAAGTGCATAATGTATTTTATGTATCTTTATTGAAAACATATGTGCCTGATCCTAACCACATTATTTATTGGGTCTTGATTCAGATGGAACCAGAAGGAAATGTATCGGTGCTACTAATACATATCCTGGACAGGAAAGTCATGTTGCTCTGAAACAGGGCCATCGGGTAGGTAAAGGTTTAGTGGACATATTACGGCCCTAAAGAAGCAACGTGGTAGCTGGAGGATATTATGTGGGAGGCATACCCACAGTTATTTTGAAATTTTTTATATGTAAATAGTGGTGACATGCACCAAGGATGATGCATAAATTAAGGAGAGGAATGTAACACCGTTTTTTACCCTAGTATGTAAATATGTAAATATTGATGAAATGGCTAGAAGCCACATATAAATGGTCTGGCATGACCAAAATATGTAATTGTGTATATTTTCACTTTTCTTATAGGGTGATTCCACAAAGGTGGTTCACCATTTTTGGCAGATGGAAGCTAAAAAAATTGTTTTTCGAACCCTCAATCGAGGTATTTGCAAGCCCTCGATCGAGGTATTTAGCTCGATCGAGGGCTTTAAAAACAGGTCGAGAGCCCTTTTCACTGCAGAATGAAAGTTTTGTCTACCTTCCATAGAGTTAAACCATGTCATTAAATGCTCATTAATGAGCGGACTTGATACCATTGGATTCATCAACGAATCCTCTATCCAAATATATAAAATTTATGAATTTTTATCTTCATATGTCTGTTGTTTTTAAATTTCTACTAAAACTTGCCCTAAAAAACCATGCCGACAACTTCGATTGAGCTCAAAGATAAATCCACAACATTCAAAATACACATCCAAAAAATTTGAAAAAATACACAAGCCCCAGATAAATGCGTCCTCTTTAAAATGGTACTTTTAGTTTTGCAAATTATGTAAAAAATCAAAATATTTCGTGCACGCACACACATGTGTGCAAAACGTGACTTAAATATTCATTGGTAAGTTTCGAAAAATAATAATAAATATAATTGTTCGAGAAAAATTAAAAGAAAAATATGTAAGCCCCAGTGCACTCTGTCTAGATCATGTTCACATATTTCATTTTTTAAAATTATTACTTTAACATTAATTTATTGTGCACGCACACAAACTACTTGTTAATTGCTCTTCAAATTTTTAAGTACACACGTTTCCTTAAATGAAAATTCGGCATAATATATGGAATTGGTATATTTCGAAAAAAATATCATTGGATAGCAAACATAATTATCTACATTTCGTTTTTTAACCGCATGTCAAAATTCATGTGGCAAGTATGAGTTTCGAGGGCTTCAATTTAATACATGGGTAAAATTTCTGTTTTTCACCATCATATTTGGCCAAAAAGAGTTACCCATCTTCATGGAATCACCCTATATAAAATCCATGACTACTGCAAACTAAAGGATGGAAAAGAGATTGGGGAGATATGATTCCACAAGAGGGAGAGTGAGAAGGGAATAAAAGGTTAATGACCCTAGTGACTTATGAGTTAAGTCATTATCCTTAATATTCATTTTATCCAAAGTTTTATCAATCCCTCTTTATAAAATTTCATAACCATAATCTTCGGTTAATTATATTTAAGCTTGGAATTCGAGGAAAAAAGGTGTCTAATCCCATGTATGTCATTTGTCCAATTCCTATCATTCTTACATGCCACTTGGCTAGTTCTCACATGGATATAATTATTGAAAACCAATCCATTATTCCATCATTCCTCCATGATTGAGCTATCAGTGGTTGTGAAATATGAACCACCTTCACCCATACCACCATCGCATGGACTGTATATTGGACCCATATCGAGAATGGTTGAGTTCCCTGGACTCTCAACATGGAGAGTTCCTAGTCGACCTGTACTAGAGCCTTGGAAGGGAATTGTGGTAACAAACTCGAAGGACTGTCAACTCAAAGAAGGGAGCTCGAGAGACTGTTAACTCAGAGAAGGGAACCCCATTCCTTGGGTTGTGCAGGATGATGGGGGAGCAATGTTAGTATATTGGGATAGATGTGGTGGGAAAACTCAGTAACTTCTTGTGGTTTAATAGCCCCATCTTGGGGGTGTCCTGTCAAAGAAATATATGGCTTGATAGAAGCTAAGGCTTCGAGAAACATCCTTGGTCTACAGTCACTCAGTTCATATTTTCATATAAGTATCCACTTGTGTATAAAATGTGTTGTGTTTATATTTGATATATATTTAACGTAATTATATTATATGATGATTTAATTGCATGGAATTATTGGCGTTATGTGACTACATTAATTTAGAAATTGCTTGCAATAACTTCGTATATGCATATATTTAAATTTTGAGTGGTCATTTATGCATTTATTTCCGCTATAAATATTTAATTTAAACAATTGAAAATGAAATGAAATATTAGAGGTGTTTTCAATTAATAATTTGGGTGTTTCACAACCCTAATGGCATCGTGAGGACACTAGGTACATGACACTCTCCCCCTTTGACATCAATGGAAAAGAGATGCTCCCTCTTAACTTGTGCTTCTCCTTGAGCACTTAATGATGAGATAGATATTACTATCAATTTCTATCTGAGATATTCAAATGTCTCCTTGGAAAGGGGTTTTATGCAAATATCTGCAATTTGTTCTTTGGTGGCAATATATTCCAACTTGGCATTATGTTTTGCTACTTGTTCTCTTACAAAGTGATACATGATTGGAATATGCTTTGTTTTCGAGTGCATAACAGGAGCCTTGGAATATTTATTGCACCTGTGTTGTCACAAATTATGGAAATTGGATTATCATAGTCTACCTTGATATCTTTCAGTGTTTGCTTCATCCAAAGAACGTGTGTGCAACATGTTGTTGCTGTTGTATACTCTACCTCTGTTGTGGATAGAGAAATTGAAGATTGTTTCTTTTTCAAGCAAGACACTATATTGTTGCTTAGAAAGAATGCTCCTCCACTTGTACTTTTCCTATCATCAACACTATCTTCCCAATCCACATCAGTATATGTTGTTAGAGTAAAATTTTCACCTATTGAGTAGCTCAATCCAAAGCCCAAAGTGCCCCTTAGATATCTTAATATTATTTTCATTGCTTGCACATCAGTTTCCTTTGGTGCAGCTTGAAACTATGCACCAATCCTATTGCTTGCATAATGTCTAGCCTTGATGTTGTCACATATAATAGGCTACCAAGCATTGACATACAATGTTTGATTTGCTTATGTAGATTGATCATATTTCTTCGATTTACAACCTGTGACCATGGGTGTGTTGACTGGTGCACAATCTTCCATTCTAAATTTCTTCAACATTTCCTTGATATACTTGGTTTGTGAAATAAATATGCCTTTGTCATATTGAGAAATTTGTAAACCAAGAAAGAATGATAGTTCACCAAGCATAGAGACCTCAAATTCCTTATGCATTTCTATTGCAAACTCTTGGCATATTTTGATCATGTTGCCTCTAAAAATAATGTCATCTACATAAACCACAACAATCAGCTAGTTTTCATTTTCAATCTTGATATGTAGATTGCTATCCGCAATTCCTCTTTTGAAGCTTGTTGTTGTAGATATTTATCAAGTCTTGAATACCAGACTCTAGGGGCTTGCTTTAACCTATAAAGTGCTTTCTTCAATCTGCATACATGATCCTTATTTTTTTATAATAAGAATCATTATGGTTTTTCAAAGTATACTTCTTCCTCTAAATTTTTATTGAGAAAGACAGACTCGACATCTATTTGAAGACTTTGAAGTTATTGAAACACGCAAATGCCAAAAACATTATGATAGCTCTTAGGCTTGCAATCAAAGCAAATTTTTATTCAAAATCAATAGCTTCAACTTGAGCATAGCCTCTACAAACCAATTTTGCTTTATTTCTTAATACTTGTCCATCTTCATTCAACTTGTTCCTAAAAACCCACTTCGTGCCAATCACATTTTTATCTTTTGGTATTGGAACAAATTTTCATGTCTCATTCTTCTCAATTTGATTCAACTCTTCTTCCATGGCATCAAACCAATGCTAGTATTCACTAGCTTCTATATAGTTCTTAGGTTCTATTTTAGACAACAAAGAGAAGTTTGCATGCTTTGGTCCACTTGTTAATCTTCTTCTAGTCTGCACTCACGTATTTTTATCACGAAGAATTTGATTTTCTAAATGATTATTTTGGACAAATCTAGATGGTGTCTTTGTATCTGATGTTTTGTTTCTTATTCTTCATTTTCTTCTCATTCATCTTCTTCTTTGTAGTTTGGCTCATCTGTTTGAACATGTGCTTTCAGCTTTTGATGTCCTTCTTCATCCACTCTCACATTGGCACTCTCTACGATTTTTCCCAAGGTTTTATTATAACATCAGTAAGCCTTGATTCTTGATGAATAACCAAGAAAGATATATTCATTAGTTCTAGATTATAATTTTCCCAAGTCCTCATCATCTATTTTTATGTAGCACTTGCTTTCGAAAACTTTGAAGTATTTAACTGTTGTTGGTATACCCTTTTATAATTCATAAGGTGTTTTGTTGTTGTTGGCTCTCATTTTCCCTTTATTCATAATGTAAACTGTGGTGTTGGCCGCTTCTCTCCAAAACCCTCCTGATAGATTAGATTCATTTAACATTGTTCTAGCCATCTCTTGTACTATTCGATTCTTCTTTTCTACCACTCCATTCTGTTGTGGATTCCTTGCAGCTGAAAAAAGTCCCTTTATTCCACGAATCTCACTAAATTCTTCAAATTCATGTGAGGTAAACTCACCTCCTATGTCTGATCTCGAGCACTTGATTTTCAAATCAATTTCAATTTCAACCAAGGTTTTGAATGCTTTGAACTTCTCAAACGATTCATATTTCTCTTTTAGAAACATAACCCATGTCATTCTAGAGTAATCATCAATTACCAACATTAAGTAATTTTCACCTTGTCGACTTTGTGTTCTTGTAGGCCCACATAGATCTATATGAATGAGTTCCAATGGCTTTAATGTTGAATATTCATTTGATTTGAAGCTTCCTCTTCTCTACTTCCCATGCTGACATTGCTTGCAAATAGTGTTTGAAGGTTTTGCGATCTTCGGCATGTCTTTCACTACTTGTTTAGTGTTGATTTTCAGTAGATTATCAAATTTTAGATGGCTCATTCCTCTATGCTATAACCAATTTTCAATTATTTGTCCCCTAAATCATTTTTCTCCTTTGATTTCATTGAGAATATATACATTATTTGAGGTTCTAATTGCATTTGTAAATAATTTTTTTGAATCTATCTTCCTTATCCCACAACATTGAGAATAAATTGTGGGAGTATGTCCTTGATCACACATTTGACTAACACTAAAGAGATTGTATTTTAGACCTTCAACGGACAAGACATTTTATGTTTTAGTCTTTTCATTGTTGAGACTAAGAGTACCTTTTCCAACTATCCTTGCGGTAGCATTATCTCCAAATGTCACACTGCCTTCATCAACATCTTTCAAAGTGAGAAATATGCTTTTGTCGCCTGTCATGTGACTTGAGCATCCATTGTCAATGTACCATTGGTTTCCTTTGTTTTGAACATGAAAGGTAGCTTGCACAAGCATTGATTCTTCCTTCTTCTATTTTCTTGCTCCTGCTTCCTTTTCCAAAATCTTATGGGTTCTTTCTTTTGTTTGGCAAGGGTATCTTCTTCCTTGTTTTATTTATAAGTTCCCACAAGGCCACTTCCACAAACATGTGCTATATGCCTATAGTTGTTGCACTTATAACATACAACATTGTAATCAAATAAAGGGGAAAATGAATTATTGTTTCTATTTGAGAACCGATAAGTACTTATGTATTTGTTCCATACATAATTATTTCTAGCATGTGCTCTACAATCTATTGCTTTATGACCAAAATGATTACAACAAAAGAAATATCCAAAGAAAGAATTTTGGTACCGGGTCATGTGAGTTCGCCTTGGTGGGAAAGATCTTCTGAACATGTCCTTGTTATCTTTGGAAGAAGTGTCAAGTTTTTGCAAGAAATTTTTCTTTCTTACTATTGTCTTCATCATTGATGGAGCTTTTGAGTATATTAGGATAGCTTTTTTATTTTCCTTCATTTACTTTCTTCAGTGGCTCGGTAGCTTGTGAATCTTTTTTGGTGGTCATCTAACTCTTATCATAGCCAAGACCAGTCTTAATGAATGGAGACCTTTGACAATTGATGATATCATCTGAGTTTTCAACACTCTTTTCAAACTTCAAGCTTCTATTCAACTTAATAGTTGTTTTCTCCAATTCATTTCTTAAGAAAACAATTTCATATTCTAGCCTTTCACAGTTTTCTTCATTTTCCTTCAACTAGATCCTGAACACTTATTTTGTTCTTCTTGATTTTTCTAATTGAACCTTTAGGTTCATGATAATCTTTCCAGTTTCTTCAATGCTTTGTGACATTTTGGATTTTCAATCACAATCCTCTCCTTCATATGTTTGCATCTTCTCTTTTCGTTTCAAATTATTTTTCCTAAGCTTCTTTATTTCACATAAGGCACACTTGTGTTCTTCTTCAAAATCTACTTCTCCATCTATTTCAACATTTTCCTCTTCTTCTGAATTCATCGTTTCTTCAAACAATGGAGCTTTGTTTGTGGACAAACCTTCCTGACCAACCATGTGTGCTCCTGATACCTTCCAGTTGTTGGATTGTTTCTCAAGGAACCTGCTTTGATACCAGCTGATACCAATTGTTGAGCACACACTTACACTAAGAGGGGCGGGGGGGAGGGTCAATCGCTATAAGAGAATTTTTTAATTTTTCAAACATTCATACACCATAAGAAATTAATCACATATGCACAATATGAAACACATGATTTACATGGAAACCCTTTTGGGAGAAAATCACAAAAAAAAATTATAATTCTTTGTGGCCACCAACCTAATGTTACAAATATTTATAAAAACCAAGCTACTAGATGCATCAATCCCAATTGATACAAATACTAGTAGGCACCAACCTACTCTTATAGACCTTTGTAGACACCAATCTCCACTACTAACCACCAAATTAGCAAGTGACACCAATCTCTTTCTTTGAGCGGCATCAACCTTCAAGTTACAATTTCTTCTTTAGACATGTAACTTATTTAAAAGTTGTTATCATTCACATTATGTTCACTGAGTCTACTTTCAAATGCCATGGTCAAATACCATGGGCTTCCAACACTTTCCAAATATCATGGGCTTCCAAATAATTAAATCCCTTTTTTATTTCGCTTTTCCAAATATCATGAGCTTCCAACCCTTTCCAAATATCATGGCCTTCTAAATTCATGGGTTTAAAACCACCATTTCACATTTCATGTTTTCACGTGCACCCTCATTTTTAATATACTTGTAAACCTATGTATAAATCAATCTAAAGATGCTTCCCCTTGTTTGCAAATTCCTTAACATAGCATTAACAATAGCATGTTCAATGTAATGCCTTAATATGACATCAATGACAACAATAATCATTTGATATTAATGGCAATAATTCCAACAAGAAATACAAATTTTTATAATGTCCTTCAAAAGTTGGCTACTAAATAGTCATAACCCTTTGAACTGTGATTTTTAACAACTTATAATGACACCTTATCCATACTAAACCACAATCACTAAATATTTATCAAAAATAGTATTAACATCCCAATATTTAATACTAGCATTCACCCCGGGAGGGGCAAAATGAACGCCAAGGGGCTAGTCGCTAGGGGCTAAGAGCTATAGTCCGAAAGAAATTTTTGGGAAGATTAAATTCCGGCAAAGTTCCAACGACGGAGATGGCTCAAGAAAAGATCGATGGTTGTCGTGGATTCCTGCATCGCCAAAAAGCTTGTGTGAAAACCATGGTGAGCGGTTGCGGATACAATACCACTGGAATACGTGGCGCAATGATATTGTCCCACATGGACGCGATAGTGGTATCACAAACCACTGAAGCGCCATGCGGAACTTCCAAAGAATAAATGTGGAAGCATGGGCCGTGGAACGTGGCGGATGCACGGGAGATGCACGTGGAGATGGCCGTGGCACGGGAGATGCGCCATAATGGATTATGATCGGACGG
The DNA here is from genome assembly GCA_027924585.1 of Larix kaempferi. NCBI lineage: Eukaryota > Viridiplantae > Streptophyta > Pinopsida > Pinales > Pinaceae > Larix > Larix kaempferi. The sequence goes on along the minus strand of BSBM01001372.1, from coordinate 758,013 downwards.
ACGACATGCATTAAGAAAAGATCAAGGGATGAGACCCATCCGCATCAGGGGAAATGCACACTCGATAACGGAAAGGGTGGTTGCGGTAAACAAACCACCTTTACAGGTGTCACGCGATGGTTGATCCGCATGCAGTCAAAACTAGGAAGGAAAACCACTATGTAGGATCGCGGATACCGCCGTGGAGAATAAAGGGCGCAAGATCTGATGGCTCAAATCATTAATACGTGCGATCAACAGCTGGAAAGAAAATACGTCTGGAAAGCTGCAAGAAAGATAAGAAACAATGCTTATATAAAACAAAAGAGTTTTCAAAAACGGCATTTTGTCTCTGTGTCGCTGTTCTCGGGAAATTTGAAGACCAGTGGAGATTGCCAGTTACGTCAGAAGGATAAAGGACGTGTCTGCACAGGTAGGGTCTAGTGATCTGTCTCGCATATTTTAAAGGAAAAGATTAAATTCCGGTGAAGTTCTGAACGAAACTCTATCAATTTGAAATTCTAATTTGTTTTACATATTATATTCTATATGAGGAGAAGAAACGGCCTATGAAAAAGAGGAAAACTCCTCATTCTTGCTATCAATACGTTTTTTTTTGTGGGTGAAAGCTATGGGAATGGCGTAGGACCATCTTCATTCTTGCTTCAATGCTCATTTTAATCCATCCTGGGTGATTATCATCGTGGTTCTGCTCTGCATTTTTTTCATGGGCATTTTCTTTTTGTTTATAAAGTTCTTATTATTCCTGTACAGGGCCGGAGGCACCACAAGGCCACCTGCTCTCTGGATAGAGCCGTCATTGCTCGTGAAGGGCCTCAAGGCGCAGACGAAAGAAACGATCTTACTTCAGAGCTCAGAGGTTAGTCGGTATTTTGATATATCCATGGATAAAAGAAAAAGGAAAAGCTACACGTGGCAGTATTCCATCGTGGATTCCCGCATCGCCAAAAAGCTCGTGTGAAAACCATGGTGAGCGGTTGCGGATACAATACCACTGGAATACGTAGCGCAATGCTATTGTCCCGCATGGACGCAATAGTGGTATCCCAAACCACTGAAGCACCATGCGGAACTGCCAAAGAGTAAAATGTGGAAGCGTGGGCCATGGCACATGGCGGATGCACATGGAGATGGTTGTGGCACGAGAGATGCGCCATACATTGATGATGATCGGACGGACGACATGCATTAAGAAAAGATCAAGGGATGAGACCCATCCGCATCAGGGAAAATGCACACTCGATAACGGAAAGGGTGGTTGCGGTAAACAAACCACCTTCACAGGTGTCACACGATGGTTGATCCCGATACCACTATCGCGTCCATGCGGAACCGCCAAAGAGTAAAATGTGGAAGCGTGGTCCATGGCATGTGGTGGATGCATGGGAGATGCACGTGGAGATGGCCGTGGAACGGGAGATGCGCCATACATTGATGATGATCGAACGGACGACATACATTAAGAAAAGATCAAGGGATGAGACCCATCCGCATCAAGGGAAATGCACACTCGATAACGGAAAGGGTGGTTGCGGTAAACAAACCACCTTCACAGGTGTCACGCGATAATTGGTCCGCATGCAGTGGAAACCAGGAAGGAAAACCACTATGTAGGATCGTGGATACCGCCATGGAGAATAAAGGGCGCAAGATCTGAGGGCTCAAATCATTAATATGTGCGATCAACGGCTGGAAAGAAAATACGTCCAGAAAGCTGCAAGAAAGATAAGAAAAAGTGCTTATATAAAATAAAAGGGTTTTCAAAAATGGCATTTTGTCTATGTGTCGTTGTTCTCAGGAGTTTTGAAGACCAGTGGAGATTTCCAGTTACATCAAAAGGATAAAGGACGTGTCTGCACAGGTAGGGTCTAGTGACCTGTCTCGCATATTTTAAAGGAAAAGATTAAATTCCGATGAAGTTCCAACGGCGGAGATGGCTCAAGAAAAGATCGATGGTTGTCGTGGATTCCCGCATCGCCAAAAAGCTCGTGTGAAAACCATGGTGAGCGGTTGCGGATACAATACCACTAGAATATGTGGCGCAATGCTATTGTCCCGCATTGACGCGATAGTGGTATCACAAACCACTGAAGCGCTATGCGGAACCGCCAAAGAGTAAAATGTGGAAGTGTGGGACATGGCACGTGGTGGATGCAGAAAATACATGAGAGATGCACCATACATTGATGATGATCGGACGGACGACATGCATTAAGAAAATATCAAGGGATGAGATGCATCTGCATGAGGGGAAATGCACACTCAATAAGGGAAAGGGTGGTTGCGGTAAACAAACCACCTTGACAGGTGTCACGCGATGGTTGATCCGCATGCAGTCGAAACCAAGAAGGAAAACCACTATGTAGGATCACAGATACCGCCATGGAGAATAAAGGGCGCAAGATCTGATGGCTCAAAATATTAATACGTGCAATCAACGGCTGGAAAGAAAATACGTCTGGAAAGCTGCAAGAAAGATAAGAAAAAGAGCTTATATAAAACAAAAGGGTTTTCAAAAACAGAATTTTGTCTATGTGTCGCTGTTCTCGGGAGTTTTGAAGACCAGTGGAGATTGCAAGTTACATCAGAAGGATAAAGGACGTTCCTGCACATGTAGGGTCTGGTGACCTGTCTCGCATATTTTAAAGCAATTTGTTTAAAAAAAAACAATTTAAATGGAGACTGTGCATGATATAGATGTTTTTAAAGCCAAAGAAGCCCTAGAAGACAAAGATGGGGACATTTACGATACCCTAATTAGGTTACCAGTCGCTGAAATCAAGCTTAAATTGTCTAGGTTGTTAGAAGAAGGTATAGACATACACAAAGTCCACCAGTCATCCTTGCTAACCTTCTGCCTTGACCAAATCCCATCTTTTCCAGAATTAGTGTCATGGTGTGTTGATAATTATTCCAGAGAAGAAAGGACTGTGTTAGACGGTCGGGAAAGCAGATCCGTCTGTAAAATATAGCCTGCTGTCATAATTGAATCCCTAGAAATAAATTTTTCCCCAACCCTCGAATTTGAAAGTTTTTCGGAAACCTATGCTATTGAGTTTTATCACCAAGCCCTTCAAGATAGTAGAGAAAAGTTCCTGTCCACGTGTCTTAAACCAGAAGCAAGGACTTCAGATATCGCTTACCCTATAGAGGCCACTCTATTTGATGAAAATACCCAGTTGGTTTTAACCTTGTTAGCTTTGGTCCTAGGTTTCGACACAGACATGTACGTAACTGAGTTTCAATTAATCCTTTTGTATAAAATGAGTATAGTTCTGTCGGGGATTGATGAAATTCAAATTCCTCGACTTAACTTTGAAGAATTGTTGGCTGAAAAGATCCATTACCAAATGGTTAATTTCCCTGCTCTCAGACACTTCAGATTTCAGTCATTCTTGATGAGAATGATCACGATGGCCAATCACAAAGACCTACAATTCCCTGAGATAGTTTCGACAAATTTATTGGAGAATAATATGTTTAATTACATAAATTATATGCTCTCAGAAATTTACAGAATGATTTATGGAGAAAGGTTGCCTAGAGTACTACCGGAGATGCAGACATGGATGCAATTAAGTACTGAATATGCTATAGGGGATTGGTTCCTGTCAAAAGATAGTACAATGATTAGGTTATATGGCTTTAAACATAAACCCTACATTTTACCGGCGTTTCTTACCTTAAGGGTTTTCGCCTTGAAGTTTCTCAAGAAGAAACTAATTGTTGAAGATAATAATTTCTTTTTTTCAAACAAGCAACAGATATTAAGTATCCATTTACACTTGGCCCATTCACAGTGAAGAACAAATATGATGCTATCTATATAGAAAAATTATTGAAAGATATGGAATTTGAGACAGATGTGGCCATCGAATATGATCCATTAAACATAATTTCAAAAAGGAGAATGGGTCATCGCATCAAAGCGTTGGATCATCAGGTGATTGAGGGAATGTCTAATAGAGCAAATTGGTTGGACTATAAGGAAACCAAAGAAATTGTTCCTGATTCTCAAGAAAAAGAAATGATATTGAAAGGTACGATGGTAGAGGCAATAAGCATGGTGAAAACTGCAATGGTGGGGTCTAAAAGGTCTGCACAATACATAGCTAACATTGAGACTGAAGAAGCAGAAAAAGGGAAAAAGTTAAAAATGGATGAGCAACAAGATCCAATGGCATTTTCAGAAAAGGAAGAAAAAACCGAAATCAAAATACCAGAGGTCACAGTAAATGAATATAGTATTCAGGAAGCCCCGGTGGAAAAAGATGTAAATAAACCATGTAATATAATGGATGTTTTTAATGAGCACTATCAAAACAAGCAAGAATCTTCCCGGCAAACCAGTAAATTATTTCCAAAGGTTAGGAGTATATCTAGCACAAAAGTCAGTTTATTTACTAGCATAAATGTTAAAGACAACTCTCTTAGATTTTCAGTTGTTACCAAAGACAAGATCTCAGAAATGAAAGTTGACTTGAATAAAATCAATGCTCCAGACATAATCTTATTGCATAGACAAACCGGAGAAGTTATATACTCAGATTATTTGGAAGGGATCATAAAAGTTAACAATTTGAAGATTTTAGTAGACAAATTAAATAACCAGTTGAGACAAGAAAAGACAGAAAATAAGTCTTGACAGCAGCAAATAAAAAGATTGCAATCAGATTTGGTAAACAAAGACGGAGATGGGGCAGCAAATTTACTCAAAGAAAAGAACAACACAATTCGAACGTTAAAGTAGAGGCTAAAAATCCCAGACACTCAGCTTATCCAGGGAGCCGAACTGACTGTACTAGAGAAGGAAAAAGAAGAGTTGTCAGATGAAGTGAAAGATATTACTGCAAAAATGTTGAAGCTCGCTGAAGAAAAAGTTCATTGGGAAAAAGAGAAGATTTGTTTGGAAGAGCAATTGGAAGAGGTAAAGAAAAAGTTAACAGAATTAGGTCAGCAACAGACATATGCAGGTACAGGTGAAGAGAAAGATGGAGCAGATAGTCTCTTACAAGCCATGTCCCAGATAAGTCTGAAGGATGTTGAGATTAAAGAATTGAAAAATGGAACACAGAGGATAAAAGAAGACAATGAAACAAAGGATAAGGCAATTGAAGCCTTGCAAGCAAAGAATCAAGAATTGTCTGATAACAATAGAAGATTGTCAGCCCATGTATCAGGACAAGCTGCAATGCAGGGTTGTAAGCATATGGTGTGGGATGAGATTATAAAAGAAGTTGAAAAATTGAGACCCTATCTTGATTATATGAAGGTTAAAGAAAAAGTGGCCAAAGATGCTTTTGAAAGCTGTAGAGCAGCCAGAGAGAATCTGAACAAAAAGCCATAGGAAATAGCATAAAGAGCAATAACTTTCCTAAATAGTTTGACTGAAGCGGATTTGACAACAATGGATATAAGGAATAGAATTTCAGTCATTACATAGGCTAGAATATTTTTAGGGAAGTATTCACATATTGAAAATATTGAAGTTAAAGCTGGACATGTATGAGAGAAAGTAAACAGGTTTAAGAAACAATTTGAAAAATTGATAATCAAAGGATTCCCTACTTTTTGGGATGCAAATCATGAATTGATTTCTGCAAATGAATATAAGAGGTTATTGTTTGGTATAAGAATGAATCACAAAAAGTTTCAGCATTTGGATCATATGCTTACTGGAAAGATTCTAAGGGAGAAAATTGCGGAGGAATTTGAAATTTTAAATATGTTGATCTCAATCTATGAGAATCTTCCTCTTGTTTCTTATGTAGGTCACATTGAAATGCGAGTCTTAATAAAGGAAATGACCAGTTATGATATGCCCACTGCTGACCAATGGAACTATGTGGATAAATATGGAAGACAGAGATATTCTGCTCATATATGAAGATGCATTCAGAAACTCTTGTCAAGTGGCAAAAATGATGTTTTTATTTTAAAAGAAAATTTTGTAATATTGTTTAAAGACTGTTATCTTTGGAGTTAAGACATTTTCAGTTATTAGTTTAAAGAAGCGGTTATGTAAAAATTCTTTCGAATTTTGTATAAAAGACAATGAGAATCATTTTTGAAGGGGTTGGAAACTCCTTGAGAGACAATAAGTTTTGAAGTCAAATTTTGAATAAAAAATTCGTACGGTGGAAAATACCTATTTTGTTGAAGACCAGAGATTCATGTGTTGATCATTTTTGCAGTCTGTCTTTTTGCTTATCTCTTCATGTGCATGTCTATTTTCTTTGTTATATCTTCCATTATGTTCTTCTTCTATGCTTAAATGAACATTTGAAATAGATTGGGATTCATACTGGTTATGGCTTTATCTATCACATTTAAGTATCCATTTATTTCTCTAAGGTTGACAATGGATTCATCCTAGTTTGATGCCTGTTGTTGATGGACTATTATTATTTCTTTCTATGCTACCTGCAAAATATTATTGATTGTGATATCGTTGCTATCTTGATTCTATGCCCAATGTTTCTTGTTTCCTTTTCAACCAAGTAAATCATTTTTTAGAAATTTGAGCGTGTTCTATATATTTTTAGCCTTTATATATATCTGGTGATAGAGCCCTCTCTGGTGGAAGAAATGGATAAGTTTTCTACCTAAAGATTGGTTTGAAATAGGTTACCTTAGGTGTTATTCTTTTACAACCGGGGATAAAATCTAAGTGCTAACTATGATTATAATCTAGTTGGGTATTATCATAAACCTCTAAATTCATGGTTATAACCTTATTATCCTGGGTATTCACAACGAATGAATATAATTTTCGTGGATATGAAGGGTTTGCATTTGGTTGAGTCAAAGACCTAGATAGCAATAGGCTAATCTGCATAACGATTCTCTCAGGTGTTCTCCATCTCTGTTAAAAGTATTTGGAGCTTTTATCCTTATATGAAACCCCACTTTCACAGCATTGCCTTGAAAAACAAAGAATTTGGGTTTAAAGAAAGATGATTCAAACTTGGGGGTCATGGCAGCAATGTTTGAGATTAAATGCGAGAAGTTGGGGTTGGGGCAAGTTTGGGGTTTTAAACAATTAAGTTAAACAAAATCCAATTTGGTGAACGTTGCAACTTTGCGGATTTCGTTGTACACTCACCAAACTAAATTTTTCCGCATAGGATATCGAGTTGTAGCATGAAAGTTTTCATTGTAGGAGGACTTACATTTTTTCTATGTTATTGAGGCTCATATGGCGACCATACTGGGGGTATAAATTGTAGATTTGTGCAGGAATTTACAAGTAATATTTGCGTAGATGTGATTTTAAGATATGGTTATAGTGAATTTTGACTAATTTATGTTGTTCCAATGGAGTTAAATATTATAATTTATTAAAATTTGAGTGAAAGTCAATAAATTTGTGTTGTGGGAGTATGGTTTATTTCGCTGAATTTCTAATTTGAAAATACAATAAGCTATAGAACATATAAATTACAGTATTTTGTTTTCCATGTTATTTGCGAAACCCATGAACAATCCATAGAGTGAACATATAGTCTTCGCAGATTAACATACTTGGACAAATGCATTGTGTTTGACTAAAGGTAAAAAATACTGTATAAGTTGACACCCAAATTAATGATAATGTTTTCTCTCTTCGCAAGATTGTAGATTATGGTTGTTGGACCATAAGCATTGACTGCAAATAAGATTTCAATGCTATTTTTTGATTTGGTGCTTTTACGTTTGGACAGGTTGGATATGTACATGTCATTCAAAAGAAGCAAAGGCAGCGTAGTAGAGTTTGACCTTGACACATAAGTTTTGTTGCTCTGTACTTTTTACATGATGTTTGGAGACACAAAGCCTGTGACAGGAGCATCTCCGCAGTTTTCATGGACTGAGTTATAGAGATCTATTAGGGACACAAATTTCTCAGATGCAAGTATTGAGGAATTATTGGTTTATAAGAATATCAGGAAGTCACACCTCCACAGAGCAGCAACACGGCATGAGCTATTTCCATGCTCAGAAGTGATAGGATGGATTATGGATTGCCAGATGGGAATATTTACAAACTCAGTTGGGCACCTGTGATGTGCCATGTTGCGACACATGGTACAATATTCAATTGGTATGCAATCATCTTAGACCGCTTATCTACAAACATTGTTGCAGCTCAACGAGGAGTAGCTGAGGATAATGTTAATTTTCATATGTCTGGGTATTTGTTGGATTGTATCTTAATTAGATATCCTTTTCCAGGTTTAGGATGTGTTTGGGTTACAAATGGGCCCCCTGTGCATGTAGCATATCAAATGCTTCGGGGCGACAGGTATAAAAGTCACTATAAGAGAATATGTGAATCATTCATCATACCACTGTATCGCTTGATGTTTAAGGAAGAACCATGTTGCATGTCTGAGAATGTTATCAAAGTCATTGAACAGTATGGATATTATTACTTATGCATGGAAGGATTGTATATCCGGATGTTTGGTGGAAGCAAAGATCCTTCTATGATGCCCCAATACACTACTGATTTTGTGGTACACAAAGAAGCTGTTAGGCAAATTTATGTAAATGGAGTTGGCCATTTTCTAGCTGAAAAGAAGAAGTTGATTTACCCACCAATGCCATTTGTAATAGGAGCATATAAAGTTGCAAAAGCAAAGGAAGCTGAAGCGTTTGTTGAAGATTTGGAATGCTTTCATTTTGGGGCGAAGAGTTTTAGAAGTCATGATCCCGATGGAAAGATGCAAGCACACTGTGGCTTTTGCAGGATTGGATATGAGTATGGCCACTTATTTTGGAAGGATGAGGAGTTTTATCGAAGCGCAAAGAACATGATTGATCTAAACAACCGTTATCGTCTTAAAAAAGGAACGAATTCTAGTCCTATCGTTGACAAGGATAAGCAGGTTGAGGTAGATACACATTATGAACAAGTATTAGATAGGTCAGTAGCAGAGGTTGAGAAGAAGAAGAAGGAAGCTGAAGTTCAGAAAGTGCAGTAGGAGGAGAATGAGAAGGTGGTAAAAGAAGCATCAAACATACTGCTTAGAGAAGAAACTGAAGAAGAGGGAACATCCAAGCAACAAGAAGAGGCAAACAGTGATGATGTACAAAATATGGAAGTAGGTTCCCTAGAATCAGCGGAACAGGACACGATAAGAGAAGCAGAGATAAAATCTAAGCAAGAAGAAGAGGAAAAAACTGCTGATGTACAAAATATGGAAGTAGGGCTATTAGGATCAGCGGAAGAAGGCAAGATAAGAGAAGAAGAGGTAAAAGCTAATCAAGAAGAAGAGTCAAAGGGTCCTCATGTACAAAATATGGAAGTAGGGCCCTTAGAAGTATAAGTGGAGGGTATTGTCCACTACCAGGGCTTCAACTCGTCCCTTATAGTCCTTGTAAAGAGAATGAGGTGGCAAATCTTGATTCAATTTTTTTTATCCTGATAGAAAAGTGATCATTAGGAAATCAGAGAAAAGAATGAAGTGTGCCAATTATGAAGATGTTGTCACAGTAATAGAAACTCCAATCTTGGAGGGAATTAACAATGATCCAAAGTTTGCAGCTGCAGCAAATGTAGCGATGGCCCAGGAAAGTGTGCATAATGTGGATGAGTTGGTAGGCCATCTTGAAATTGCAAAGGAAACACTATCCAAGGTACGAGAAAATCTACATAGAGAAGAGAATCGAGGGAAAGAGCTAAAAAGGAAATATAGTGACTTGTTATCTGAAAAGGAGAAAATGGTTGAAGATCTATGGAGGTTGGATGATGAAAATGATAAATTGGAGGTTCAGGTGATGATTTTGGAAGGAGAAAATAATGATTTTGAAGCTGCAACCACTCAGTTAAAATCAAAACAATTAGCTGCTGACCAGCAACTCCAAGAGTTGAAGTTGAAGGTTGAAGAGTTAGAGAAAGAAAACGGAGGCTTGACAAAATGTCTTGAAACAGGAAACAACAGAAAGGTAGAAATAACTGTGTTTTGTGATGAAGCAAGCAAAGTAATTGAGCAGATATATCATTTCCAAGTGACGGTTATGGAGAAAGTCTACAACTTGAAGCAAATGATGGTACAAATGGATGAAATTGCTGTAGAGGCGCAAGCAGCTAGAGGAAGGCAGTTTGATGTAGCAAAGAAGGTTAAACGGCATATGGTTTGGAGAGAGACAAACTCTGAATACCTTGCAGAATTAGTGCCTAAAACAGTTTTGGATTTAAAGTCAGAAACGCAACTTCTAGAATTTTGCAGAAAGGCATCTCTAAAGCTGAATACTGACATTACAAGGACTACTGAGGCATGTATGTGTTTCTACAAGAGAATCCAGAAGGTCTATGAGAAGTGTCATCTTTGTCCGCTTCCACCTATAGATGAGTGGCCTGCAGAGGAGTTGCAAATGACAGAGATCAACACTGCGTTGCAAGGAGAATTAGAATACATTAGAAAGTTGGATACCCTCATTAAAGAAGATGTACACCATATGGTTGGCCAAGTATCCATACATGCATATTTGTTAGAAGAAAGTTGTGTAGCAGCAAAAGAAGGAAGGGAATATGTTGAGACTCAATTGTCATATCATGAAGTTGCTTTGCAAGTTTTGGAACCAAGCAAAGTTACTACTATTGTTGAACAAGCTAATGCTTGGGACAAGTTTTTTCTGTAGTTAGTTGAGGTGCAAATAATTGCAATTTTGTAATTACTTTTATGGCCTGGTTGTTTTTTTTGTGTTCAGGAAAATCAGGGAGATGCAATTTATTTTGCAAATATTTAGAAACTGTTGGAAACTATATTTTGGGTACCTGATAGGTAGTAGAAGAGTTATTTTTTGTGACTTGTCAATCTAGCTTTCAAGGATTTGTTGACACTATTTTAATACAAGAGAGAGGAAACAAATAGTGAAAGATCTATCTTTGAATTGGGTTTAGATGTAAAGGAGCATTACAAATAGATGTATAAAATGTTTAGTATGTAGTGAGAATATGATTTATCAAACAGTATGATGTGTAAAAGATGTAAAGGGTTTTAGAATCAGAGACTATATATATACATGTGTTGAAAACTATTTGAAGCAAACAGATTTGTGTTCATTGTTATTTTTTGCTATTGTGGTTGACATCTATTTACTTTTGCAACAGTTTCTTAAGTATTGATTTTTGAAGAAATAATAACAGTGGACAATCATTTATTTCAGTGGTGCACATTTTTTTTTATTTCTGTGTCAAAATTGGTCAGTAGTTTGGCCTCCATTTCAACTCCTATCTTCTGTAATTGACCTGAAGAAGTATAATATATTCAATGATAGCAGGAGTAGGAATACAAGATATGAACAAAGTAGATAAGTCATTTTGGAAAAGTGGAAGGGAGTAAAGTGATAGCTATACAAAGTATGCATGTAAAGGAGGTGGAATGTAACTCTATGGAGAATGTGGTTGCAAAGACTTTGAAGAAAGCAAGGTCTCTTCTCGTATTCTACGTTGCACATAGGGGCTATCTTTAATTCGAGAATACCTACAAAAGGAAAAAGGTGGAGCTATGCGAAGGCCTGATAAAGATTTAACTCTTGATATTGCAATGAATGTAAGGCCTTGTCGGTCAATGTTTCCAATATCAATTGTTGCATTTTGCAGAGTCATCCCTTGTGCTTTATGAATTGTTAAATCCCATCCCATTCGAAGTGGTACTTTCCTTTGTGTACCCCTTGTGATAGGAGGGATGGGCACATAAGTTGGATTGCAAGAATCCCATGGGGGTCCTTTGTAGTGGAGGAAGTCAATTACAACATAAGATGGCAATTTCGGTGGTTGATCATTGGAGTTGTAGACAATTGCAATAACTTTCCCAAGCGACCCGTTTACAAGACCTACAGAGACACACAAGTTGGCTGTCAACGTGACTTGTTGACCAATTGCTATTAGAACCTTGAATGGAAGTTGTTCATCATCTACTAAGGATTGGAGATGTTGTTTCTTTTGCTCTGCAAAGCAATGTGCAACTGGCATGTTAAGGTGTTTCAACATCTGTTTGTTGTGCATTTCAACAGAGCTATTAGTTGCGTACAAATGAGTGCAGTTGTCAAATGTATGGTTCTCTTCATGTGAAAGGTTTGAGGTTGTTCTGGACATCAGGAGGGTCCAATCTTCAAGAGTCGGTGTTGCATTTCGGAGATTAAGCAGTAGTTGGCGGAAGGAAACTTGAGAAGCGTTGTTCCCTTGTTGTCAAAAGACAGTTGAAAGTGTAACGAAGGTTTCAAATGTGCGCCATAGACTATTCCCTCGAGATGCGCCAACATACATGGGGATGTCCTTTACAGGGGGAAGTTGTCCAAAATCACCAAGGAATATGATGGAACAACCACCAAAGGGAGTTGTTGAATGGGAAGGGAAGGCTTGACGTAAGCGATCATCTATTCGAGAAAGCATTTTTGGGCCAACGAAGCTCATTTCATCAATGATGATGTACTGAATATGCCGAAATTGTTCTTGGAAGGACGAAAGGGATTGTCCTTCAAGAGGGTGCATCTCAACAATGGGTATGCGAAGAGCTGAATGGAGTGCAGTTCTAATGCAAGATATTAAGAAAGACTTTCCTGTCCCCGCAGTGCCTTGAATGACCATTTTGAGTGGGGGAGGGTGCTATGAATATTTAATTAATATTATTAATTATAAATTAATAGTTTATTAGGTTACTAGTGAAAAGGCGTAACCCTTCACTATGCTTCCTCAAGCCTTATAAAGGCCATCTTATTGTAATCTTTTATATCATCATCTAATATATTATTCTTACTTATTATCCAATATGAGAGTCGGATTCGACTATTAACTTAGTGAACGGATACGTTCACTGCATTTGGTATCAGAGCACGGTTTCAGCTCTCCCTTCAACTCCAATCGGATACGGTTGCTGAGCACGGTTTCGGCTCACATTATTTCAACTCCACTCTACACGCTTGGATTCGGCTACTTCCATCTTTGAGCTCGGTTTCAGCTCATATCAACCACACATTCTCCCGCTGCTCCATTTTACCGCCTATCACTCCTCACATCATTTCTCCTTCCACGCCTGCCATCACACACAGCCACCCTCCACCCACGCACTCACTCTCCCTTGCTACTGCTCCCTTTCCATTCCGCCTTCTCTTCCACTACGTCGCTCCTCTGGTCGCACCTGCCACTCCTCCCTGGTGTGCGCCTTCCCCCTACGTCACTCCTCCCTCCATCCAGCTGCCACCCTATTGCACATGCCCACCAATCGCGGCACACACTGCCTGCATCGGACTACGCACTCCTTGTTCCCTAACATCACTCCGCCTCACTCCACATCCCTTCATCTACCCCAACACACTCACGCCCCCTTCACTCCCTCGCTGCCCCCATTCTCCAGCTCTCATCTGTGCACAACACCCCCCCCTACCTCTCCCCTGCGTGCTCCACGCTCCCTTCTACCCCCACACAGCTCCGCCCCATGCCTGCGTCCACTCCCTCACCTGTGTCCACTACTCCACCATCACTCCAGCTCCCGCACCTGCATCCACCACTCACGTTACCCCCACCCCGTAGTCCCTTCTACCCTGCGCTGCCTGCTCCCTTCCACTGCATGCTCCCTCCTCCACCGACACCACTCCCCATATCCTTCTACCTCTCTCACGCGCTCCTCCCAACCTCCCTTCCACTACGTGCTTCCTCCTCCAACGTCGAAAACCCTAATTCAAAAACAAAATATAATAATAAAAATTTATTAATTTTATTATTATTATTACACTAAAAATTAAAATTTATATAATAATATTATTAATAAATAATATTATTGTTAATATTATTAAAAAGTTATTGTACAAAGTTGGGAAAGCAAAAAAAAAAAATATCCCCCTCTACAAGACCTATGGCGTCATTCAATGAAGAATTGATCAAGCTTTTTGAACAAATCAGTAAGGATATAATTGAAATAAAAAATTCTATTAAAAATTTAACACTTACAGAAAATGAAGATGTATGTGAAAATTCCGTAGAAGAAGTCACTAAAACTGAGGTAAAAGAAGAAGATGTAGTAGACCATTATGTCAACCATGATGAAAGTAATGGCATTGATCAAGATAATATGCAAGACAAATATACCACACATCTTATTAATGAAGAAACCAACAACGAAATATTTGATAAGGAGGAAGATACAAAAAACTATTATGTCAACCAAGAAGAGAGTATGGATCTTGATCAAAATTGCAGCAAGAAGCAAGCCAAATATGTAGTCAAGTATCTGAAGGAAGTTGTATGCACAAAGGAAGAAAATACAAAAGAAATTTTGATAAAGACTAAAGAAAAGGGCAGTAATGAAGATCAATACATCAACAAGAATGTCACATACATAAACACACGAAGAGAAGATGTCATCATAAGGACCGCTATTAAGAACATCAATAAGAACAACTATAAGGTTAATCGGAATAACAACATAAAAATAGTTATTATGGGAAAGTTGATCGAGTCTGTTCAATCAAGAACAAAAATAGTTTAAAGTAACAACCAAGCAAGCAGTAAAAACATAAACAAAACTTCACCAAATATAGATTTAATACAGATTCTGAAGCAAAAGAAACAAAAGGAAGCAATGTTCGTAATCAAAATCGCACCTCTCAGGTCATCAGTGCGACATAGAGCCAAAATAAAAGACGACATTAGGAAAATACTCAAGCTTTGAGGACAAAGCTTTCCTAAGGGGAAGGCAATGCTATGAATATTTAATTAATATTATTAATTATAAATTAATAGTTTATTAGGTTACTAGTGAAAAGGCGTAACCCTTCACTATGCTTCCTCTAGCCTTATAAAGGCCATCTTATTGTAATATTTTATATCATCATCTAATATATTATTCTTACTTATTATCCAATATGAGAGTCGGATTCGACTATTAACTTAGTGAACGGATACGTTCACTGCAGAGGGTTTGTAGAACTTGTTGAGTGTTTTAGGATAAGGTCAAAGGCCATTCGTTGTGTGGGAGACAAGGAGGCAACAGGACCTGAAGATTAATAGGTGTCGTGGTGTATGTGGGAGGATAAACGTGTGAGGTTAGTGAATGATATGGCTATTGCATGCATGTGGGAAGGAATATGGTTTTCGGTCCAATTGTGGTCTTTATCAAAATCACGATGGCCAAGCATGTCAAGGTCATCAACCTAGAGGTTGTTTCCAGGGCAGAGTTGGGAAAGCAATTCCCATTCATCCATAACAAATGGTAAGGGAAAGTGGTTAGAAGCAGAATTAGAGTCACCAGAGGGAGGTGTGTTGGGGGTTTCTGGGGTTTCTAGTAAACGATCAACATGCCATGCAATGTATGTGTCTTTAATGCAAAGCCAATTAGAAGTTATGTCCAATTCTGTTGCTCCAATGTCATTGTGCAACGTGTGAAAAGGTTTGTATAGTAGGAGCTCACTCCAACAGAAGGAAACAAAGGCATCTTCAGAAATGTGTGGAATGCTAGTGAAGCGAGGAAAGACACGAATGATTTTGGGAGGGTGGTTTGGTTTCCATTGGGAGTGCTTTCTACGAGATGAGAATGACCAAGAGCGTGCAGCTTCAATAAGAGTAAGAGGGTGGTTTGGTTTCCATTGGGAGTGATTTATACGAGATGAGAATGACCAAGAGCGTGCAGCTTCAAGAAGAGTAAGATGTTTGAGTGTAGGGGGTCGTTGCATGTAGGAAAAAATGAAGGTTGGTGTTGGTGGGGTATCAAGACAGTCATTGGAAATACGTCGGAAAACACTTTGTCTAACATTTAAGGAAAGAAAGGAACGACTACAAAGACAAAGAGGGAGCTTTTGGAGCATGTGGCATGTCTCTTGTGCACCAATGTCTCGATCGGCAATAGTTTCTGATAGGAAGCGTCTTATTGGTTGCAGGATTGGTGCATCATGTGGAGTTGCATGTGCAATGCGATAAAGAAGTGCCTGGTAGGATTCTGATTTTGGCTATGCCTTTGCTGCATATTTTGAAATATATTTGAGTACAGCATGTCTAGAGAGAACAGGTTGGCAATCAACGTTAGCTCTCCAAATGGAGAGCATGGTAGGGTTGTGAATATTAAGGAGGTCATCATTCCTAGCAGGGTTGTATGTTTTTCGTCCATTTGCATCAATGAATAAGGAAGAGGTAGGTTGTATTTTAAATGGAAAGCCGTAATGACATTGAAGAGTCGACCCTTTTTTGCGGAGGCATGAAGACTCGAAACATTTTGTATGCCTTTGGACACAATTAACAAGTTCTTCGTAGTCATGTAAGTGATCACTTGCAAGTATAGAATGTGATCCAATGGTTCATGGATCATTTATAGTTGAGGATTGGAAGAATGGGGTTTGAGAATGGTTGATGCGAGGATTCCATGCTGTAACAAACTTGTCAAAGTACTGTTTTGCATCTGCAACCCTAGCATGATCTGCCCAGTCTAATGTGTCCATATCGGGTGCATTGTCCATCCACAAGAAGCCATGTATATGTGTTGATCCTCTATGTTGCCATTCATATCTGCATGGAAAATATTAAGATTAGAAATGAAGAGTTGAGGTATTGAATGCACTGAAATTTGATGGGAATATGGTTTGTTACAAACCTGCACCAATAGTCTTTTGTTGCAAGCCCTTTTTGAAGAACTTCTTCTAGGAATATTTTGAATCTTTTTTCCATGTATTGAGATGTAACGTGTGGATTTGATATAAGGTTGCAAATTCTCCATTGGTACTGTTGATGTGAAGCTGCTGGAGCGTGTCCAGGCATGAAAGAATGCAGGTCTGACCATTTGGTGTCAGCTGCACTGAGCGTAAAGAAGAATGTTGGTGTTCCTTGCTGTGTGATCATGTCAATTAGTTCAGCTCTGCTTTTGTTCCGGTAGGAGCGGGTCCCACGAAGGTTGGAGCCAAACCGCATGACTTGCTCAGCTATCTTAGCATTTGGTAATTCTTGTAATTGTTGTAGAAGCTCTGAAACCGTTGGAGGAAGTGTATCTTCAATACTATGTTTTACAAACACAGAAGCAGTAGAATGGTTGCGGTGGCGCATCATGAGATTATATATGTAATAATGAAATCGAGGATGTTGGCCAAATCGATTGTCGTGGTATCGAAGTAGGTGCAGTGCATAATTGTCAATACCAACCTCTTCAATGTGTGGTTGTTTAAGCATTGCGATTCCAATGGGAAACAGGGTTGGGAAGGCCATTGAGAGGAGGCCTACTGTGTTGTATTCATTGATAGGGGAAGTATCTATTGGTGGTCAGTCAATGCAAGGCAGAGTGGGTGCATTGCTTGTTGCTAAGAAGCATTTGATTTCATCAACCTCAGTTCTACTATTTGTTTGGGTAGATATAAAGGAAGAGGATTGTTCTTCATGGGGTTCAAGGAAGTTGGCTGACTAGATATTAGCATTTGAGGTATGCTCAGCAAGTAGGGTTTCCTCAGGTCTGATATGGCAAAGAAGGGAGGAAATGTCAGTTGGTTCAATAGGAAAAGAAGACAATGCAATTCAGTTAACTTGAACATCCTTGTAGTAGGGATCATTTGAAATCTTGAATTGGAGAGTAGCAAGAACACGTGTTCGACTAACAAAGAACTCATAAGGCTTCTTGTTAGGATTGCATTTATGAACGATAAGGATGTCAATGTCTAAGAGTAAGCGGGGGAGTAAAGTGGCAATGCTTGTAATGTCTTGGGGGAAGCTAATAGTGTGGCCAGAGTAAGTATGTTGACCCCCACGAGCATGAGTGACTTGTAAAATTGGGTTAACACGAGAAATGAGCATTTCTTCAACTTGAGTAAGGACAGCGAGCACAGGTGGTTGCACCCCAGGATCCATGTTGTTTTCCAAGGAGTAGTGATGATTTTTTTTTTCCCCAATGCATCGTGAACATGAAAATGCATTAGAAAAGTGCCTTGTCTTAATGCCAGGATAAGACTCCATGCATATAGAGCATATGTTCATGGGAGATAATTTTTCCAACCTTGTACGGAATTGTTGTTGTATACCTTGTAGGTGAACGTTTCCTTGATTGTTGGGTGTTGATGCAGACGATGTAGAGTGTCCGAGGGGAGATTGGACAATGTCAAATGGAGCAGGGATATTAACAAGTTGGCGAGCAGCTTTATATAGAAGGCATTGGCGCTTGTTGTTTTGTTGTTTCTTCTCAGTATATAGAACTCTTCTGCGTCCATTGATATGATCATTGTGCTCATTTGTTGACATGGCTACAAGAAACATGTTTTTTTGGTTAAGAACTTAATAATGCATTTGTTTGAGGAGAAACATACTATATATTAAGCCATTGAATAAGCAAACAAAGGTAGATTGTTAAAGATAAATGGACCGTGCATAATTTATGGTAAGTTGTTGCAAGAAAGAAATGTGAATCGTTTTGAAAAGTGTTTATAAAGAAAAGAAGTATAAAGTTGATAAATGAATCTTCATGTAAGCATAAATTTGAAAGTGACAAGAGACGTTGCAATGAATATGCAATTTAACAAAATGTTACAGAAAAAGTAAAGCATATAATATTAAAGCATGCTCCATGATGCATAAAAGTATAATTTACATACCGGTGTTAATACAAAAGCTTGCAGTGGATAAGTAGCAAGTATGAAGTACAAAAAGGTAGAATTGAAGAGTAGAAACTTGTTGGGAAAGTTTATCAAAGGCAAAGTTCAAAGCCTGCGAGCTACTGGACGTGTAGTATGCAAAATGGGTTCATTTCCATCAAGGGAATCGGTAGGTGATGATGATAAGGAAGCTTCCTCTGACATGACGAGCAACACCTTCAAGCGAGATGTTGAATTAAAAGTCTCTGTTCGTACAGATAAGGTTAAAAGGTATTTTCGAGCACAGACACGTTGAACTATTTCCAAAATAGATGTTGAATCATTTGAGAGAAGGCATAAATATTTTGCAGAGATGCCCATCAGTTGCTGCGCAGAATCATCAAAAGCTATGACACCGTATAGTTGTCCAGTCGCATCCATTAGGTCAAGTTTGAGTATGTATCGATAAGCACACTCTGTAAATTCCCCATCACATTTTGCACAATGCCATACATTACCAACTTTGTGGGAATTTTTTTTCATGCATTGAATGCCATCGACAAACAAAGGACATGCAAGGAAATGAAAGTCATCGGTGTTAATATGGGTGATTGTAGCAATAATTGAATACCAGGTTGCTTTTTCAGAGGGTTGGAGAGCTTGAAGAGCAGAAATGGAAATGCGTTTGCAAGAGCTAGAAGAAGGGGAGGTGGATTTTCTGCTCAAATATCGCGAGGCTGAACGGAAACCATTGTCAGTAAACCATGTTTGGAGACGTTGAGCTTCCTCAATATTTGGGTTTATAAGGAGGTTGGTGGTGGATATGGTTCCAATGGTTTTTCCATTGAACTCAGTGACATGCCTGCCTTTAATTGCAAGGATAGGGGGAGTAGGCAAACCTCGAAGGATTGCAAGGTGGGAACCCTCCATTGTGCAGTGATCACCCTAAAGTGTAATGTCTATGCTATACCCAGACATGTCCCTTAACCCAGCTATTCGTCGAATGATTTCAGAGCCATCCCTTTTGCGTATAGTTGATGCAGGGGAAACAGAAATGACAATTCCAATAACGTCAACCATGGAATTGAGGGATGTAGTTTTGATGTCATGGATAGATTTAAAGTGGAAGCAATGAAAAGGGATTAATGGACATTCTTCCAAACATGGTTGAATGGTTGACGAGGGGTTAAGAAAAACCTCGAAGGGGCTTGTCAAATGGTTGTATGTTGGGTTGGCCAATTTAATTGTGCCATTTGAGATGGTGTAGACTATGCCAACATTTATTTTGTCATATAATAAGGTGGCTAGTTCATTGAAAGCAGAGATATGAAGCTCATCTTTGGTAGCACTAACAAGGTCAAAGCCAAAAAGTTGACCAGGCCCTTTTTTATTGGTGTAGGTAGTCATATTTTTTTTTGCAATAACTCGACCTTGAATGGTCCAAGTTTTGGTGGAAAGGTTGAGTGATGTAAAAGTAAGAGGAGGTTCAGTAGGGTTTCCAATTGCATTTTGCGAACAAGGTATGATACCTGATGGGTTTTCGGGATCAAGAGTGTTGATTCTTGTAACAGATGAACTGCTGGGGGAGGTAAAGTTGGGGGTTAAGTTGAAAGGTGATGAGTCTCCAACTATCGTTGTTTGCAATGTGAAAATTTCGATTATGTCCAGTGCGATCGTCCTGGCAAGAAGAATTAAGGTAAGTAAGTAAAAGTAAAAAAATTGGTACATTTGTTGGGTGTGCAATTGAAATCAAGTTACAATAAAATGCGATAAGCAAACCATGCGTCGCATTATGCATAGTGTTGCATGTACACTTGATGATTTTGATGATTGAACTTGCTTGGAGTTGGTGGTTTTCCATAGCGCTATTGTAGCTACTTGGAAGCAATGTATCGTGGCTATGAATTCCATCTAAGATAGTGATTCGGTAGCGAGTAGTTGTTGAATTAAGAGAGCTTACTCGATCGAGAGCAACAACTTGTACAAGTGGGCATAGGTCAACAGCACCATTCATTAGAAGTGAAACTGCATTTTCGATCAATAGAGTGTCCATAATGTTGTATTGAAAATAGTTTCAATGCAAAAGCAACCTGGAAAATGGATGAAATTAATATTAAGTGTAAATATAAAAGATGTACGAGAACATGTAGAACATAGAAGAATAAACAAATGAAAGGTTTCAAATTGGTTTGCTTTTAGCAACGAACGTGCCTATTAAAGTAATAAGGAAACATGTGCAAACAACATCAGAGATTGTCTATTTGTTTTTGAACCTTACATTGTTAGATTCTAGGTAGCAAGTTAAGAGCAATGAACTTTGTGGAATGTGAACAATATTTTTTTGTTAATTCTGATTCAGGTTGGGAATATTCCCTATGGGGAGTACTCATTTAAAAATTGATATCACGGTTGGTTATAACAGTACCATAGTTTAAGTGAACTTGGAACAAGTATTTTGAAAAAAGAAACCGGCTAAACATATCTACCATGAAACAAAGGGTACTCTGGTAAAAAGATAAGAAGTAGTTATGCGCATGTCTATTTATTTGTAAAACTGTATGGGGTGATTTTCAGTGCTTTGAGCCCTATTTTTAAGATGATGATAGAAAAGGGAGAATTGAATGCCCAAGGTCAGTGAACTTGAAGGAGAATGGAGCTAAACCTCTTTTGAGCAAACAATATTTTGTTTATAAGAAGAAAAGAAATGATCCAATAAGAAGTAGCAATGATTAGTCAAATTGGAACTATTGTACCTATAATGGATGCTCATGTTGGGGGATACTCATAATTGTGTATGCAGGTAATGAAGGTTTGCTAATTTTTGGATTACTTCTCTTAAATGTGATTTTTTCTTCAATCTATATTGGTAAAACTCTATGGGGTGATTTTCAGTCCTTTGAGCCTTATTTTTAAGATGATGATAGAAAAAAGGAAAAATTGAATGCCCAAGTTTAGTGAACTTCAAGGAAAATGGAGCTAAACCTTTTTTGAGTAAACAATATTTTGTTTATAAGAAGAGAAGAAATGATCCAATAAGAAGTACTAATGATCAGTGAAATTGGAACTATTGTACGTATAATGGATGCTCATGTTGGGGGATACTCATAATTATGTATGCAGGTAATGAAGGTTTGCTAATTTTTGGATTACTTCTCTTAAATGTGAATTTTTCTTCAATCTATATTGGTAAACTTATCAAATGTTGAATAACAATTTGGTAAAAAACCTATGATGCATGTTCATGTTGGGGCACACCGATAACTGTGTATCCAAGTAATGAAGGTTTGCTAAGTTTTTATTACTTTGCTTAAATCTTTAAGAACTAAATATATACCAGCAAAAGTCCAGAATAGACAAGGAATTTCAACAGGGTGTGAGTAACAGGTATAGTTTATTTTAGAGCAGGAAAAACCTGAATTCTAAGAAAATGATAGAATCATTTATTGAAAAAGAACTATATTGGAAGAATCTATATTAGTAAACTTAGAGAACTGAATATATACCAGTCACAGCAAAGGAGCAATTTATTTAGTAAGTCTAAAATTTCACAGTATTTTAGAAGAGAGGACATGTTTTTGAAGCAAAAATCAGTAAAGGAGCATAGGCAGTAGCAGATATAGGTTATTCCAGAATAGGGATGAACACAATTGTGAGAAAATAAAAGAATTATTTTGTGAAATAGACAAGTTGTTTGGGAGACAAAACATGTTCTAGCAGAAAGCAGAAGAGGAACAGTCAGAGCAACTAATTTTAACAAGAAGTATAGGTTACTTCAGAGCAAGGAAAAACACAATTGTGAGTAAGGGTGAACAGCAGGCATAGGTTATTTGAGAACAGGGATGAACAAGGAATTTGAAGAGGGAGTGAACAGGAAGTATAGGGTTACTTTAGAGCAAAGAAAAATTCAGTTGTTAGTAAAGAAAAGAGTTATTTCCTGGAGTGGACAATTTATCTAGGAGACAATATCTATTGCAACAGAAAACATTTGAAACTAGTAAATAAATGACATGCATGATTAAATTATGACTTTAAACGTTGAACATATAAGTAAAACAAGTAAATAAACCACAGTCCAAACACCAAACAAAAAATATGAGTTATTATAACAACAAATATAACTTTGGTTCAAAAAAGAACCTTGATTTTCAGTAAAAAACAAGAAGCTTTATCTCTTGAAGAGCTTGGTTGAGATGAACAAAAAACTGAGACACAATAACAATAGCAAACAAGAACACAATTCTGACAAAATTAAAGAAATAATTTCTGGAATGGATAACTTCTTTAGGAGACAAAACCTATTGCAGCAAAAAGCAGAATAGGAACATAGACAAATAAAAACACAATTGTGAAAAAGGAAAAACACCTCAGAGCAGGGAAAATTACTTTAGAGGTGCAAGTTACTTCAAAGATAATTCTGACAACGCAAGGCTATTCCCAGTACGAGCTACTGCATCTAGGCTAAAACCAATTGCTTTACAAAGTTGTTGACGACCTGGTTAATCAAAAGGAAGAAATTGCATGGTCTTAGAAAGCATATAATAAAGCATATATAGACAAAAATATACATCATACAATAAAAGATACATTAAGAATAAGAGACAAAACCTGTTGCAGCAAAAAAGCAGAATAGGAACATAGACAAATTAAAACACAATTGATTTTCAGTAGAAAACAAGAAGCTTTATCTCCTAAAGAGCAACAAAAAACTGAGACACAATAACAACAGCAAACAAGAACACAATTCTGACAAAATTAAAGAAATAATTTCTAGAATGGATAACTTCTTTAGGAGACAAAACTTGTTGCAGCAAAAAGCAGAATAGGAACATAGACAAAGAAAAACACAATTGTGAAAAGGGAAAATTATTTTAAAGGTGCAAGTTACTTCAAAGACAATTCCGACAACACAAGGTTATTCCCAGTACGAGCTTCTGTATCTGGGCTAAAACCAATTGCTTTACAAAGTTGTTGACGACCTGTTTAATCAAAAGGAAGAAATTGTATGGTCTTAGAAAGCATACAATAAAGCATATATAGAAAAAAAAATATACATTAGACAATAAAAGATACATTAAGAATAGGAGACAAAACCTGTTGCAGCAAAAAAGCAGAATAGGAACATAGACAAATTAAAACACAATTGTGAAAAGGGAAAAACATCTTAGACCAGAGAAAATTAGTTCAGAGGAGGGAAAAACACAATTGTGAGTAAAAAAGATTTTTTTTTTTTTTTTTTTTTTTTTTTTTTTTTTTTTTTTTTTTTCTGGAACGGGCATTTTATCTAGGAGAAAATATATGTTGCAGCACAAATGTCAGTGAAGCATCATTCCATCTTAAAGCAGTAAATAAATAAGATGTATGATTAAATTATAACTTTAAAGGTTTAACATACAAGTAAATAAATCGCAGTTGAGACACTAAACAAGAAATATGAGTTATTATAACAACAAATATAACTTTGGTTTCAGTAAAGAACCTTGATTTTCAATAGAAAACAAGAAACTTGATCTTTTGAAGAGGGTCGTTGAGCTGAAGAAAAAACTGAGACACAATAACAACAGCAAACAAGAATACAATCACATAAGCTTTATCCATCCAAATTTATAAACGATTGCAGCTAAAGGCGTTGCATTGGTGTCTGAGCACATTTAACCATTGTTGCATTGAAATATGTTCTCGTATCTGCAAAAGATAGAATGTGCAGAAGGTCCAATCCGTCAAATTCACAAATATGTTCATAGGAAGAAATGAGTACTATTGAATCAAGATTCATAAATTTATAATCGAGTAGACCCAAAGAAATAAATTTTGGCGTGGCAAACCCAATGGAAAGTTGTTCCATGTCCAATCTGTAATTCAATGCTCAACTGTAGAAAAAAAATCTATATCTCATAATATTTGTTCATGCAGAGTTGCATCAGTTTGTTTTAATCCGTAAATTGTTAAAATAAATGAATCCATAGTCGATATAAATGCCATTGAAGCAACATAGGAGATACTGATAGAATAAATTTAGAGATACATTCTATTTGAATACATGGATCATGATCTGATTGGTTTAGCTGAGAGACCAGGAATGTGCTTTACTGTTCCTCAGATTAAGGTATGAGATTGATGAAACTATGAATCATTGTCTTGCTGGTCGGCGGTCACCATGCAAGGCCTAAAAAAAATAAAACAGAATATGTGAACCACTTGCAATGCTCGCTGGCGACCTGCGACATGACAAAGTTGAAAACAAAGGACCAATCAAGTAATCACGTTGGTCGGCGGTCGCTGGCGAGATGGAAAAACAAAACGATTTGCGCCTGACTGTGTCGCGGGTCGGCGGTCTCCGTGCAAGGCAAAAAAAACTAAAAGAGAAATTGCGAACCGCTTGCATTGGTTGCTGGCGAGCTACTACACGATAAAGTTGAAAATAAACGGAGAAATTGTTCATTCAACAAGACAGCATCGCGTCGCAAAAGGCAAGTCACGGAGAAGTATTGCGCATAGACCAGTCAAAGACAGAAATCAATGGAATAGCTTAACTGTAAAATTCTGGAATTTAAGACAGGGTAGAGGTTACAAAAGAATTCAGGTGCAAATAACAAAAACAATGCATTATTTAACCTAATAAATAAATTTTGGAAATGGTCTTTTCGCACGTGCAAAGGGTGGTTCCGCATTGCCCTTTGAGTGGTTTGCAATACCACTTTTCCATATGCGGACATATCAAGAATGGACACGTGTGATGGTGGTTTGTATTCTGCACCGGCTTTATTACTTATCTCTCGATCTCTTTGGCAATGCGGGTGTCAATGTGGACCGTCGATCTGGCTTCTCAATGCTGCATTGTCGATCTTCCTCTTTCGACATATGACTTTTACAAAGGATAAACTATCTGTGAATAGATTTGGGATCACGTTCCGCATTGCCCTTTGAGTGGTTTGCAATATCAATTTTCCATATGCGGACGTATCAAGAATGGACATGTGTGATGGTGGTTTATATTCCGCACCGGCTTTATTACTTATCTCTCGAGTTCTTTGGCAATGCGGGTGTCAATGTGGACCGTCGATCTGGCTTCTCAACGATGCACTGTCGATCTTCCTCTTTCGACATATGACTTTTACAAAGGATAAACTATCTGTGAACAGATTTGGGATCACGTTTAGTATTATTTTCTTATCCCTTGTTTAAAACAACTGCAAAAAGGTGTGTGTGCTACGTTTTCAGAAGACTCATAGACTCGATCTCCCGGGGTTTAGAACCATGCATCATATCAACAACCAATACTGCAAATATCATATAAACAAAGGACCAATCGAGTAATCACGTTTGTCGGTGGTCGCTGGCGAGATGGAAAAACAAAACGATTTGCGCCTGACTGTGCCGCGGGTCGGCGGTGTGTCGCGGGTCGGCGGTCGGAGGTCTCCGTGGAAGGCAAAAAAAACTAAAAGAGAAATTGCAAACCACTTGCACTGGTCGCTGGCGAGCTGCGACACGATAAAGTTGAAAATAAACGGCGAAATTGTTCATTCAACGAGACAGCATCGCGTCGCAGAAGGAAAGTCGCAGAGAAGCATTGCGCATAGAAATCAATGGAATAGCTTAACTGTAAAATTATGGAATTTAAGACAGGGTAGAGGTTACAAAATAATTCAGGCGCAAATAACAAAAATAATGCATTATTTAACCTAATAAATAACTTTTGGAAATGGTCTTTTCACCCGTGCAAAGGGTGGTTCCGCATTGCCCTTTGAGTGGTTTGCAATACCACTTTTCCATATGCGGACGTATCAAGAATGGACACATGTGATGGTGGTTTGTATTCCGTACCGGCTTTATTACTTATCTCTGGAGCTCTTTGGCAATGCGGGTGTCAATGTGGACTGTCGCTCTGGCTTCTCAACGCTGCACCGTCGATCTTCCTCTTTCGACATATGACTTTTACAAAGGATAAACTATCTATGAACAGATTTGGGATCACGTTTAGTATTATTTTCTTATCCCTTGTTTAAAACAACTGCAAAAAGGTGTGTGTGCTGCGTTTTCAGAAGACTCATAGACTCGATCTCCCGGGGCTTAGAACCATGCATCATATCAAGAACCAATACTGCAAATATCATATAAACAAAGGACCAATCGAGTAATCACGTTGGTCGGTGGTCGCTGGGGACATGGAAAAACAAAACGATTTGCGCCTGACTGTGTCGCGGGTCAGCGGTCGGCGGTCTCCGTGCAAGGAAAAAAAAACTAAAAGAAAAATTGCGAACCGCTTGGTCACTGACGAGCTGTGACACGGTAAAGTTGAAAATAAAGGGCGAAATTGTTCATTCAACGAGACAGCATCGCGTCGCAGAAGGCAAGTCGCGGAGAAGCATTGTCATCCACGCGGAAAAATTCCATTTGCTCCATGAGCGAGGAATCTTGCTGATGTGGAAGTAATGCTTCTCATTGGTGAACGCCTACGGCGTAAACATACATGATACTATAACATTTAATACATTGCATCCAATGAAATGACACAACACATTTAAAAGGAGAAAACCTCACAACTAAGTAAAATAACCCACTCTTAAATGATAATTACTCTTAAATGATAATTAAAAGTACTTATCTCGTAAAACTCTTACAATACTCCATGGTACTTTAACCTTTCCACAATTCTTATTCAATACAAAACGCAATCCCTTTCTACATATCAAAGTGATATGTTCTTATTCCCATACAATTACAAATACATTTATTTCTTACATATTTCATTTGTATCTCTGTTTTGCTTGTCATAGTCATTACGATGAATAAGGAGAGCATCCTTGGACCTTATCTTGATACATAATTAAAGATATTTTCCCATCACTTGGGGATCTTACCACAACACTCCTTGTGGACAACCTTGAAAGTTACAAAATATACATACCAAGAACCGATAAGGCCACATACATGCCTATTGTAGTGTTCTATTTACCAACTTATTATAGAACTTATTATAGAGGGGGACTAGCAAAATATAGAGTAATAATTGACAAAAGCAAGTGAATTCTCCTACGTAAAGCCCTTGACCATGAAATTGGAATTTATTGATGGCAACCAACTATTCCTACATATAAAGTGACCTTAGACATGTTTACGTCTTGATTAGAGAAAACTCTTCATTGGTACAAATGCAACAAAAACTTATAGGTTTGGAGTGGATGACATTACTTGGATCATACATAATCCATGGAGCTTTTCATCATAGCGAGAAGTCTAAAAGGGTGTAAAAGTGCCCTTTTGGATACTTTGCCATACACAACATCCTCATTTAAATCTCTACGAGAAATTCCTAGTTCGGAGAATTTCTTGTTACTTCTTTGGGGATCAATATCACATGCCTTAATTTGGTCATCTATTTTATCAATATCCAAAGATGTTTGCATATATCCTTCATTTCCATCCTCGTGATAGCAATAATCTTAACATTGATAAGATATATTTGACATTCTAATAATGTGACTTTCACTACTTTGCTTAACATTATATCATACAAACCAATGATGCCTTGAAATTTGTTTTCTATGCAAGTTTTTTCCCAACAATTGGTTGTGATCATTAAAATTGATCTTGTTGAAGACACGACCACTTTCATTTAATAAGCTATTGTACATGTATTAATCAATGTACCAAGTAAACAATAGATACACAGTAAGTAACATAGGGATTTTATCCACCTCATTATTGTAACTCTATTAAACAATGTACCAAGTAAACAATGAGTGAGTAAACAATATATACATAGTAACTTAGGAATTTTATCCACCTCATTGTTACTTTTGTTCTTGAATTGTTACATTTTGTAAAGTCATGGAGCTTTGAAATACATATCAAAGCATGTCAAGGATTAAGTACAATCATGTACACTTGTGGATCTCCATGATGGCTAGTCGACGTGATTATGATTGTTAAACATTTGTTGAATTGTGTTTATTTTCATTGTGATACACGCGTTTTATGACAAGTGTGTTTAGATAGAACTCTTCTTGTAGCACTTACACAAATGAAGATAGATAGTCCTTGGATTGAATTAATTTTCTATTGAGGTTTATCACTTGAATGTGATGCATTGAAATCGTTTAGCTCGTTTCTCAATATTAGATCAACGTTTAGACCACTTTACCAACAATTATTCATATTGATATTTATTGTGCACATTTTGTTCCAAGTGACATTGGAAAGGGCATAAGATATGTATGTTAAGAATTGAGTTAATGATATGTTTATAATTAATCTTATAATTTTAACTTGTTTCATTATCTTGTAATT
The DNA here is from genome assembly GCA_027924585.1 of Larix kaempferi. Lineage (NCBI taxonomy): Eukaryota > Viridiplantae > Streptophyta > Pinopsida > Pinales > Pinaceae > Larix > Larix kaempferi. Next base: position 729,204 of record BSBM01001372.1, on the reverse strand, counting down.
TGGCAAAGTGTAGGGGAAAGAAATTCAAATAAGTTGGATCGATCCCCTAAGAAGCAACTTTTTAAGTTACTTTCATGATGATAAATTAAAATAATTGAACTTGAATTAAAGTAGATTAAGGGAATTAATATCATTTAAAAATTGATTAAAATATAAGGGAGATGAATATTTATCTCCCATTTATTGTTTTATCATAGTTCTCGATCGAGAAGAGTACAAATGGTAGAGTCTTCCATAAAGACATGATAGAGAGAAAATTCTGAGACATCTAAAACTAGATCAAGGCTAAGTACATCCAATTCAAGCTTATGCACAAGAAGATGAAAGACTCGCATACAAAATCACATAACAAGATTTTGTGCTCTAGCATGCAATGATGGGCCTAGGTACCCCAATTAAAGAATAAAATCCTCACCTAAAGAAGTGACAATCCTCCTCCACGTTAGAATGGATCCTTCAATCCCTTCAATCTTATCACTATCATTGTTGATAAGTATTAGAGTCACTTCCATTCATACTTTATGCATGTTGATTGTTTCTCCTACAATATATATAGTTATGTCAAAGATTAATGTCAGTGTTTTGGATTGTCACTCAACCTATAAGAGTTGCACAATGATAGAACATACCTATAGCCATAATGTTAGCTCTAGAGATGTTATTCTTATAGCTTGTTTGTTGATCTCATTATTATTTAATCAATGTCTGCCAAAGGCACGTTGCCAATGGGAAGGTCACAAGTTCCATTCCAGTCGAGTTCCATGGAGTCACTAGCCACAAGGTTGGTGATCAATCCACCTTCCATCTAGAAATTTCAAGGAAGATGGGGGAATGCTCACTAGCCTTCATACCATTGATAATTCTTCATGATGATGGTAAGCCTTTGGGTTGACCAAACTTGACATCATTCCTCATAAATAAATAAATAATAGATAAATAAAGTGTAATTCTTGTTTTATTTTGCTCTTATTTCTGATTAATTTTATTCATTGACAAAGCAAGGAAACTCCCCTATCAAAGAAAACAGGGTTGAGATAAATGATCCAAGGTACCCTATAATATAGGTGGGTACTCTTGGTGTAAAAATAAAATGTAGCAATGATAGTGAAGTGAAAAAAGATGATATGGAACCTTTTTTACAAATGTTTTTGACAAAAATATGCATATAATAGAGGGCATGTCTGCATGAGGGATGGAGAAATGACACAAAAAATATGAAAGAGGATATAATAGAGAAGTTAAAATGGGAATATGGGAAAAAAAATCTTCAAAATTGACAAAACACAAGCTGGGTGATATCTAAGGCATCAATGAAATATTTATGAAAACAAATTGTTGACTCGAAAAAAAGAAGGGCAATGTGGCTTATATATCAAGATAAAAACTTGGGAGAACAAACTTAAACCTTTAGAGACTAGGGATGAAGCCCTTAAAAAAGGCAACTCCAAAAAGGAAGGATAAAATGGATCTTTCCCACAATATCATCTTAAAATGGGCGATTGGTTAATATGTTACATTTGCAAGTTTCTTGAGCCATTGAACCCACCTGTATTTAACTTTAATGTTTTTTTATATTTGAAGTATTTGTTTATAATTAATAATGTTTTTTTTCAAGCAGAAAAATAAAAAAAAAAAAAAATAAAAAAAAAAACCAGTACTTTTGTTATTTCATAGAAATCAAAAACTACAATCCATCATAATACATAACATGATCATTATGTTCTTAACCAGCATAATGACTCATAGTGACAGACAATCCAAAATACATAAGCTCAGACACATAGTGTCGAAAACTCTAAGCTGTCATCTCAAATGACCTAATACAAAACAAGACAACCATAACTAAGTAACATCATCAAAAAACCAAATAGAGCCTTTTTGTGTGAGTATGTCTTCATCCCATTCTTCACAATTTAAGATACATGCTTCCCATCCAGTGCTAACTTGGATAACGAATCAACGACATCATTGAATTCCCTGTAAATGTGATCTATAGTAAGATCCTGGAACCAATCCATCAATGTTTTAACTCTATCACTCCAATGTTTGAGAAGAATGGATTTCATGCCAAATAAGTCCTTTGCCCAATTTACAATAAAGAGGAAGTCACCAAAGATCTTAATGGAATACAAACCACACCACACGGCCGCCTTTAATATACCCCACAATCCCATGAGTTCAGCCTTAGAGTTTGTACTCACACCACTTGAGATATAAAACTTTAAGTAAAGGTTCTCTCCACATGATATATAAAAACCTGCCCCACATCTATTTTCTAAAGTTGCTCCATCGAAACACCCATATGCTGACTCTGGAACACTAAAATTCCAATTTAAAAACCTTGTACCATTCTTCAATTTTATCTGAGGATTTTTATAAATATTAGAGAGCTTCCAGAACTTGAAAACTACCTGCTTCACATCAGGAGGGACATCTTGGAAAATGACAAAGTTTTGACACCTCCAAATCGACCATGCAACTAGGCCTAGAATATTTTTTAGATGTATAAAAGTATGAACCCACCATTTATAGAAATCAGTAAAAGAAGGATGTAACAGCAAAACATTAACATTTAGAGCAATGTCGATCTCCAACCGTACTTTTTGTGAGAAGCTACATTGAAAGAACAAATGATCAACCGACTCCCTTGCCTCGTGACAGAGGATACAAATGTTTGGACCAACCTTCCCTCTTCGCTGCAAGTTCTCCCATGTCAAATTTTTACTGTTGAAACATAACCATATAAAACATTGAATTTTTATTGGTAGCTTCCACTTCCACAAAGCACCATACCACCATACCTTATCCCTTGAAAATTTGCTTCTACAATAGTATTATATGCAGCACTCACCGTCACTTGTCCAAAAATCAGATTTTTTGTCCACAACAGTAAGTCTGTATGCTCTGTCAGTCGAATACCATTCAGTTGTAACACGTGTGTGTAATGTAACCATTCACTTGCCCATCCGTCGGCCAAACTCAAGTCGCTTGCAGTAAGCCAATATGATGGATCGGAGATAAGATATTTAGACCTTTTAAACTGATTTAAAGTTAGATGACCATACTCTGTGAATAAAGTACGCAAATCACTCGAGAGTTTATAACTGGATTCTATTCCAACTATGGGATCAATCCCGACCACAATATATTTTCCATTTCCCACCTGCCAAGAGAGATACCTGGTAATCCAAGGAAGAATTTTCATAAAACTTTTCCAGGTTGTAGAGGCATTCTGGAATTTTCCTTTGGGTTTCCTAAGCCAATATATATATATATATATATCCATCTTGATGTATTTCACTTGGAAAATTCTGGACCATAGATTGCCCTCCATAATACCCCTCCAACAACTTTTCTCCAACAACTTTTTAAGAGCAATGCAGAGTTGAACCAGAAAAGTTGTTTAATATTCCAACCTCCCCACTGCTTAGGTGAAGATAAAGATTCCCAACTAGTCAAATGATATTTACCTCCTTCCTTATTGCCTGACCACAAGAACCTGAACATAAGACTTTTTAATTGGTGAAGAATATAGGACGGAATTTGAGCCATCATTGCCCAATATACCGGCATGCTACTTAACACAGATTTTAATAAAACGAGTCTGCCTCCAAGAGATAAAAATCTCATACTCCAAATATTGATTTTCTTTTCAAATCTTTTGATCAGCCACTTCCAGTCGTGAAGTCCATAGCAATTAGGTTTTAGGAAAAAACCTAAATATTTTATCCCATCCTCCAATCTAGAACTCTTAAAAGGAAGTAAGTTCAATAACTGTTGATCCAAAGTATCCAGTTCCTGATTAATAATTCGTGTTGATTTGTTAAAATTGACTTGCATCCCTGACGCATTACAAAAGGAATCCAAGAGGGACATGAAAACATGCCATGTCCCTCTATTGTACAATATATTTTAACTTTAATGTTTTTTTATATTTGAAGTATTTGTTTATAATTAATAATGTCAGTGTTTTATTGTGCAATATATTTTAGGCAGAGAAATATGAAAATTATGGACATCCACCTACTGAGGTAGAATTAAGAAATATAAAGAGACTAAAATGGAAAATATTTCAAGCAAGCGTCCTCACTGGACGAGAGGTAAGCTCCCATGTCTTATTTATCTTATATTAGTGTATTCAGTCCATCAAATAGTCCATGTTTTGCATGTGAAGCACTAAGTTATTTCAAAACATACAACCCATAAGCTGAGCTATTTAATTTTACATTTCATTTAATGGTATAAAATCACTAAGTTATTTCAAAACATACAACACATAAGTTGAACTATTTAATTTTACATTTAGTATAATGATGTAAACACTTAAGTTGAGCTATTTAATTTGACATTTAGTATAATGATGTAAACATAGGAAATAACCCTACCAATGCTTGAATGATATCTTCAACCCGATAACCCGCCACTCTCCATTACCCGTGAGTCCCATGAATGAGGATATAAAAAGAGATTCCTAGAAAGGGCATATGATGCATAATGTATCAAGTTATGCATCCCAATGCCTTTCCCATTCCCGGGTCAAAATTATTGGTCAAATTATTAAGTTGGACAATGGCTATAGACTTCATTAATGATAGTACAAAATTCCAAATTATCAAGTTTGGAAGCCAAATAACTATTGTTGTATTTCTTTCATGGAAAAAAAAACAATTATTGTCTTTTTATAAATGAGCTAAACAGGCAAATAAGAATAAGTATCAAAGTCAAATTTTCCTTTTTGACTTCCTCCCCTTTTAGGAATCCTCCGGATATCATCAGCACTCTTAAATTATACATCGGGGCCAATAGTAATATAAAAGAAAGAACAATGGCACTGAAATAAGGCCTATATAGTGGGTCGATTCATCAATTCTTTGGTATTCATGTTGCATAGAATGTCACATTGAATCTAGCTAGTGCATTAAGCATATTAAACTCTAAATATTTGCATTGACCCATCTTAACCCAGGTATGATATAAACATTTAATTTGCATATTTCAAGAAAGGCATATTTGCAACTCAGAAATCAAAACATATAAAAATCAAATATTGAAATATGCTACAAATATGAAACATGTCCAATATTGAAATACTCAAAGAATGCAACCTTGACCTAAATGGTTCATTGGAACCCATCTAAACATGATTAGTATATTAAATATACTATTAAACCTGGGTCTATTGAATAGAGATAATAATATAGACCAATCTAAACTTATGGGTATGTACCTCCATCTTTCAAAGTTTGAAAGTCATCTGGATTTTTTCAATTGCAGCTGCATCAACAACAATATCAGCAGCAGCAACAAGCAACAGAAAGTTGGACCAAAGTAGCATCATCATCAGCAATATCAGCAGCTACAACGAAATTTTGAAAAACAACAGTATCAATTACAGTAGTATCAGCGGAATCAACAGAAATTTGGACCACAGCAGCAACAACAGAAATTTCAGCGGCAGCAGAATTGATACTCCTACCAAGGACCTCAACACATTCATCAAGAGAAATCGTTGCCAAATAACAAGGGAATAAAACAGACTCGGAACAAATCTGAATTGTTGCAGGAGAAACATAAGGAATTATTTTGTTCCACAAACAACCATTAAAACAAGAATATGAACACTTTTGTCATGTCACCAGCGAAACTACTACAACCATGTAATAAGTCTCCGAAGTTTCATGAATGACAGAATAACAGTGGTCTCAAAACTCAAATGACTTTCGGCAGTTGGACATGCTATACAATCAAAAGCCAAAGCAGTTGCAAGCTTTGCCACCTCAACCACATCTGAAAACAGTCACAAAATAACCCTTCTGGACCTACTAATGAAGTTCAGCCAAAGGTTGATTTACAGGGACAACATGAATCAAAACAACTGGTGAAGCTTCTGTTCAAACATGAGCTGCCATGCTTAGGCAAGCAGAAACAGTTGGAGAAGCACATTCAGGGTCTACTGACCACTGATGAACATGAAGCATCTATTGACGAGCTTAGTGCAAACCATAAAAAACTCAAAACAGAGATAGGGAAGCAAATGGGGATGCTGAAGCATCTGGTCTGGACAGCCACTGATATTACTAAAGGCGGCCAACATGAATCTGTCCAACAATAAGATCGGCTGCCCTATTCAGGCCATGCCAATATATGTTTATAACTTTATATGCAGAAGACAGATGCCAAAATTCTCATTGTTCAAAAGCAAAACTCTTATTCGCGCACATGGCCAAGTGCCATAATCATGAATGCCTATAACCTCAATGCCTTTCGTTAACAACTCTCTTTAGCTGTCATCAACATTGCCATGATCAGCACTGTCCTATTTGCACCCTTTTTCACCAAAGCATAGAACAATGTAATTATTCATTGAACAAAGTCATCAACTTTACAGATGGCAGTTTGAGGTCTGCTAGTAACATTGATGTAACTGGCCCTAATTTAAGTTTACCAGCCCAAGCCAGAAATTCTATGGACAAAGAGCAAAGTCAGGAGCCTCCACTAAAGAAGGCAAAGGTCAAGCCTGTCTCTCCATGTGTTATATAGAAGAAGATTGAAACCCAACAGGAATCTGTGCCAATTCCTAATACCATTCAAGTGACATTCTAGATCCAGCATCAAACTGGCGAACAAAATTAGTGGAGCACTACTTTGATGGAGTGAGGGACTTGAGCCTTTTAAACCAGAAGCTATACCTGCAAAGGTGGACGTTTCTGTGTGTTTGCAACAAAACATTGCCACTAGTCATGATACTCAAAGAAAGACATTGATACTAACGATGGGCAAGTACAGTGGCAATGCTCTCCACAACTGCTAAAGGCTGAGCCTGCTGTAGTTTACTTTGAGCAAAGTCCTTGTGCTACTTAAGAAGGAAAAAACACAGGTTAAGCATGAAGCTCATTTAATAGTTAAGCTACAGTAAAATCTGGGAAATTAAAACTTAAAGCCATTTCATTAAAGAAAATTTTCACACCAGAATAAGTTAGGGGTCATATTGTAGGGCTACAGCAATTAATTGACCAGGTTTGTATTCAAGTTCTTGACTGTGGCAGTTAACTGTGTTCATTGGTGGATAAAAATGGCAACATGATAAGTAGATTTGATTCTTGTAGCTTAAAACAGGAGTTATATTGATTGAAGTGGTATAATAGAGAGAAAACATTATCTTTCTTGAACAATCACGAACATACATAGTGACTACAAGATAAGTTACTAACTTACTGCATATTGTCACTGGAAAATTTACTTCTCTGGGCTCCCTACCTTTTTTACTGTAGCTGAATTATAAAGTACATTATTTCTCACATAGGACATTTGTTTACATTTAATGCAACCACATGCTAATTTGTGACAAAGAAAAGGCTGTAAATGACAAGGGTGGAAAGAATGAATTGAAGGAGAATGCATGCCAGTTATACATGGAAAGGAAACTCAAATTGAACTACCTCCTATTTATTTCACATCTTGTGGACAGTGGTGCACGCATCAAGCACAATGCAACATATTATTCTTCTGGCGCGGGGCTTATTATTATTGTTTCTGCATACAGTGTTATAATGGGATTCAGCATGATACAATCGAGCAGGAAGGAGAAAAAGATCGAAAAGAGGAAAAATGAACAAGAAACTGAAGAAGAGGTAAGCACGAGTGCTTTTCCAGAATGTAATAAGATATATTTGTTCAGTTCATGAATGCTGCTTTTATAGGTTTCAGTGCACGATACTCTGCAGTGGATCAAAAATTGAAAGTGCGAAGCATGGCAGCACCAAATGTGTGCTCTTTTCAATGCTAGAAGGAATAAAACTCAGCATGTGGATTATACTTATCCAAATTGTTGCAGAGTGGAAATAGAGAGAGGTAAGGGGAGTCCCTTACATCAAACTACTATTCTTGGTGCAAAGGATTTACCTAGAACAAGTCTGAGTGACCATGACCACATTGAATAAAGGCTTTCTAGGAGGCTAAAGCAGGAGAGATGAGAGAGGACAAGATCCTTGGGAAAGAGTTATAAGGAGGTAATAAATTGGCTGCTTATAAAGTTGAAACTGAATGCAGTCTGGATGGAGCTTCCAAAAAATTGATAAACTATTCCTGTCTGTGAATGGAATTATAAATGAATAGTCGCCAATCTAAATGTATCTTTGGACAGTCGAGAGCATGCTTGTCTGATGTTATTTGTGATACAAATCCATTCAACATTTATGCGGTTGGAGATGTATGTAATAGATGTTTAATTTTTTAAAGGAACAAAATCTTCAAATTGGTCATCAAAGCATTTTTCATAAATTATAGCACAAGGACTAAGTTACATAGAACAACAATTTCGGAATTTGAAAAACATTCCACCGATCAATTTGACAGTTTTAATGATGTAACCAACCGTTTTTTATGAATCTTCTTTTAATAGGTAGATATAAACATTGACTACATTAGGATCATTCTGCCCATCAAATTCCAACACAGCAATATCCACCACGCAGTAGGACCTTTAAGGCCCTGTCAAACCATGGTGTCCCCTGCTATATCCATATGTCCATCAATCAGGCCATGCAATGCACCCATGCAGCAGCAAATTCATGCCCAGGAGATACATCAACAAACCCATGACCAGGACATAGAGCAGCGAACAATACAGCAGGCTGATGTACGTTGGGTACATACACCCTTTAATGCTGCTGCGACCTGCCCTCCCACACCAATTTCAATTTTTTTCGCTCTAGGCTTACTCTTTTGCATTTTGATCCTCTGTTTGGTTCTGTTCTTTTGTTGAAGGAAGGTTCTGTAACCCTTGACAAATTAAATGGTAGCAGGTTCCGAGGCAGCGATTGGTATTTTTCTTTCCATACCCTGTTTGTTGTGACGGACCAGGTTTATCTGCCCATTGATCCTGCAGCGCGACAGCAGACTCGGGATTGGTTCGGGGGCAGGTTTAACTGGCGGAGCTCTTGGCAGTTTGTTTCTAGGAGATGTGAACGACAGTGCATTCTGATGTTGGGTTTCACGGTGGCAACAGATTTTACTACATTACTTTCCGGAAATCCACCGCCAGAAATTTGGCAGGCAGCTGAAATTGCTTTTACAGTTTATTTGTTTTCCAAAAATATTGATTAGATGTTCTTTTGTCATTGCTGAATTCACTAAAACAGGAAAATTAACATAATACTGCAATTTGACACTATTTGATGGCCTTATTGATTGTCTAGCATCTTTTATTTTCCGTTCAGTCAAATAACTGCAAGTTATAGAGGGATTTTAAACTAAAATTTAGTCAATTTTATTTTCTTCCTAATATTGTATATTGAGATTTATAGATTGCATAATCTCTGTTTAATAAGAGTAGAAGTTTTCGAGATAGCCCAAATCCTCTGTGCAATGAAAATCAAAATTTCACTGCATTTCATGTTCAATTTCAACACAGTTACCATTCGTTAGCCTTTTATCTTATTTCTTGTATAATAACCCCATTGACCCTCAACTCCTTGTGATCTACCAGTATTATCCGCCTACCAGACATGTACCCGCGTCATTAATGGAACGATATCCCTGAAAATTACCCAACTCAAAATCCATACAAATACTCCAAAAAAAACAATCAAAACTCTAAAAACTATAATTGTTACAGATATTATTCAAGAGGTCACATAACATAATTAGCACATTATTTTCAAGATATCAACTACTAAAAGATTGTGAGAGCCAAGCTATAATTTCGGATGTAGATATGAATTTTAATTGCATAGGTCATGAATTTTAATTGCATAGGTCATGAATTTTAATTGCATAGACTCACTCATAGGAGCAGCAAATAATGTTCAACATTCAAACATTGATCGCTGCAACAGAAATTTTTCTGTGATGATAACAAGCTTGGAGAAGGAAGATTCGGCTATGTGTACAAGGTAACAGGTTTTTGTTTACAAAACCCTAAATTTGAGTTTGTTTACAAAATCTTAAATTTAAATAGCAGGTTAACTCTCCATTGTAAAAAGTGTCTGATGTAGTAAACATGCATTCTGCAAGGTAGATACATTTCAAAATCTTCAGTCTGCCGTAAATATCTCACGTAGGTAACTATTACAGAAGAAAGAAAAATAGGAGCTAAGAAATTGTCCTTGAAATATATGCAAGGAAAGAAAAAAATTATGAATGAAATTCGTGGCCAAAATTCAACATCAAAATCTTGTGAACTTACTTGCGAAGCATGCCCTGATGGATGGACTTGTAGGCATAGCAGGGGACACCGTACTCTGGCAGTGCCGCTAGATGGATATTGTTGGTCGGAACTCGGGCCTTAAAGGACCTGCTGCTCGGTGTATATTGCTCGTCCTAGTTTTCAAAAACTTAAAATAAAGAATATTCTTCGAGATCAAGTCTCTCAGGGCATATAGACCAAAAAACTTGAAAGCCAAAAAAAACTGCTGCGAGTATATTGTGACAAGTATGCACACCAAACATCTCCTGGAATCTGAAATATCTGACATGAACTTGGCAACTTTCGCGCCGCCAATGCTAGTGACGGACCATAGCAGCAAGCATTCTTAAGAATGTCCTCTACACATAAAATAAGTAAGGGGAAGAAAAAGAAGCATGTCGATGTAGAGGACGAAGACATACAATTTCTTGATCCTCTGCCTCACTATGAAGAAGAAGAAGCATGCTGAATGTGCATATCTCCGTCATCTGCCTCAACATGTTGCTTCTTCTTTCCCTTATGAGGCACTGGAACTGGCACATCACGAGATAGAGATATAGGCACTGGCACATCCAGAAGAGGGGAGAGGGAGGAAGGGTGGCTGTGTTCACTTCTGGTCAAGAAAAGAGGAGCACAAGGTATTTGTCGCCGTTCTGTTGCGAATTTGCGAATGGGTATGAAGCTCTTTTGCTCCGTTCAACTGAGAATGAGAAGATAAATAAGAGTATTTTTGCTCCGTTCAACTGAGAATGAGAAGCTAGTAGGGTTTCATGATAGAGGAAATGGGCGTTCACCTGTGATGTAATGGATCTGGTTGAGAATGAGAGTTTATGAAATGAAAATTGGGGTTTTTAGAGCCAAAATAATTATTTTTATTTTTATTGTATACTAGGATAGCTACTAGCCACTTGACTTGTGGCCACTGAATACAGGTAAGTCACTTGATTTGTGGTCGTTGTTTAAGGTTACATTTAAGTGTAATTAATAAATTAAGTGTAACTAACAAGTTAAGTGTCACTAACAAGTTATTGTTATATGTTTTTTATGTAGTTGGAATCATCCATCGTGTGCCATGAACTGCCCATTAAGCATGTACGCTTGTATCATCATCATGCTATCTTAGAAAAGCATAGGCCTTAGTCCACCCCAAATTCTAAGATATAAATTCTTATTAGTGTAAATATTGGTATTTTTAAAGAAGATCGAAAAAGTTCAAATTTAGAAAGAATTTGAATTGGTTAATGAGAATTAGAGAATTCTTAATCTTATTAGACAATTCAAATTTAAATTAGCTTAAATCACTTTATCTCGTGAAATCCAGAATTTATCAAAATCATTATATCCAACTTTTAAATCAGTATATCTAATTTTAAAGTTGAATGGCTAATGATGGGTTTGAGTTTCTTTTTCTTAAATTTGAGATTAAATTTAAAAAACATTTATATAAATTATAGAAAAAGAAATGAAAGCAATGGAGAATGATAAAAAGATGATCATCTGGTCACTAACTTGCATTGATTTGGTTTCATCATTTATGAAGATTAGACTGATTTGGTTTTTGTGAGTTTTTGTTAAATGTAAATAATAATTTGAACTTAAATTTACCTAAATCATTACAGTCAGTATTAAAAGTTGCATTTGGGTTATGTATTTGTGTTTTATTTTCCTTGAATTTGGAATTAGAATTAATAAGCATTTATAAATAGATAAAAAGATGAAAACAATGAAACAAGAATGATAAAAAGATGATAATCTCCTCACTAAAGTTGTAATGATCGATCAATGTCATATTAATTCAAACTACATATAATTTTTTACTAAAGAATAATCTTAGGTTACAAAGTGTCATTCGTGTGCAAGTTACAACTTATATATGAATTTCCAGCTTTAAGTGTCTTCATGAGTTCAAATTTTCCATAAGTAAATTTATATCCCAAACAAATATCCATTAGACACGTCCACATTTTTGTCATACATTCTTGTTGCAAATGTTTCATAACTTCATATCACAACCTTCATACTTGAATTAGGGTAATGGGCAAGGTGAGTTTAAATTTTTAAATGTTGTTGGTTTTGGTTACCTATGTAAATTTCTATCCCAAACAAATCCCCATGAGACACATCCACATTTTTGTCATAGATTCGTGTTGCAAATGTTTCATAACTTCATATCACGACCTTTATACTTGAATTAGGGTAATAGGCAAGGTCAGTTTAAATTTTAAATGTTGTTGGCCTTGGGAATATGATGAATAGACTCAAATTGTAAAAGAAGAAGATAGTTGTTGTTGAAGAAGATGGCTCCAAGTTGAAACCATGTATTGTTAGGAGTTGTAGTGCCCATCATGCAAGGATTGTTTGGAAGAAAGAAAAAATGAATTGAAATCGTCTATGAAGCACAACCAAATAAAATTCAGGCCAACCTTTAGAGTTGTATTGGAAGATGTAATATGCTTAAACCCATAAATTCATAGAAATTATAGAAACATACAAGAGAGAATAGATAAAATATATAGTTATATTCACTTGCCTCTTCAAGTGGGCAACCTTAAAGAGCAAAGTTCCAAATACAATGACAATTATTGACTAAACATTACATATCTTAATACTCTATATATAGTGCTTCAAAATCCAAAGTCCTAACTACTTGTGGTCCCAATATTAATGAGGATTAACAACCTAGGAACCTTTATTTAATAAAAAGGACCCGTTTACATTAAGTTGCTATCCACTAACTATCTAATAGAATTTATGGCCTTGTACATTGATAAAGTAGGGGGTTACACTAGGACCCTAACATGCCTTCACCCTTTAAAGGAAACATTGTCCTCAATGTTGGAGATGGGGAAATTGCTGCAAAATGTCCAATCTTTCCCAAGTGGCATCTTCTAGTGAAGTATCCTTCCACTGAATCAAAACTTCATGGATAGTGCGTTGATGTAGTTGATGCTCCCAAGTGTCCAAAACTGATTATGGTTGGAACCAAATAATGGAGCCTTCTTCGTCCAGTTTTGGTAATGTAGTTTAAAACCGACAATTCTGACCCGCTACCCTCTTCAAACATGAGACATGAAATACTAGGGGATATTGGAGTGTGTTGGAAGCACTAATTTGTAGGCCACCTAAGCAATACATTGAACAATCTGATATGGGCCATAAAACTTTGGTGCAAGCATATGATGGCCTTTAACTTTAAGAGAGGTCTTCCTACAAGGTTGGAGGCGAAGGAACATGTGGTCACCTTCTACAAATGAATGCTTTGAGAGGTGTTGGTATACATATTGCTTCATGTGACTTTGAGCCATTGCCAAATTTTCCTTAAGTGTGCAAAAAGTGGCATCACGATTATGAAGCATACTATCAACTACATGTACTCTAGAAGTACCTGGTAGATAAGAAACCACGAAGGGTGGTTGTTGGCCAAAGACTGCTTCATATGCTGTCATTTTTGTAGCTTCATGATAAGTGGTATTATACCACCATTTTTCCAGTGGTAGTGTATCCATTGGTGTTGCTTTCCAGACATAAAACATCTCAAATAAGTTTGAGGATGATAAGAGGTGCTGCTCATTTTCAACTGGGTGCAATGGAGTCTAAATAGTTCTTGCCAAAATTTGCTAGTGAATGTGGGATCATAATCTGACACAATGGAGGTAGGCATGACATGGAGTTTGAAAATCTGGGTTAAAAAATTTGGGCAATTGTTTCCCTGTTAAATGAGTGTTGGAGAGCACAAAAATAAGCATATTTGGAAAGTCTATCAACTACCACCATGTTGACTAAAGTTGTTACCTACTTTCGAAAGACCAACAGTAAAATCCATGGAAATCTTGGTCCAAATAGTGGTCGGGATTGGCAATGGTTGCAGTGGCCCAAGAGTCCTTACTGCCTGTAGTGTCCCTAACACTTAACTAAGGTTAAGGGTGCTAATATTAAGACTAATCTAATTTAAGCACAATGGATACATATAAATTATGGTTAGGCTAACTAACCAATCACCCAGATAATTAAAACTTTTATCTCTAGATATTGAATGATAACTAAACTTATGACACTTAATTAATAACTTCCAAAGTGCGAGCTAAGGATCATAATCGCAGCAAGCACATGATTAAGGCCTAATAAACATCATCTTCAATGTGAATAATTAATTCGTGTACTTTTGATTTGTTTGATAACATAGTTTATAAATAACCAAGTATTGATGTCATCAATTATTTGCACATTAATATATTTTTCAGTGTTATTATGTGTGTGTTTTTAGTGAGGATAAAAAAGTAAGGAAAACCACATATCATGGAACATCCGTAAGCTGCAATATACAGCCACACTGAAACCATAGCAAATAGAGAACATTGACTACAACTATAGCCCTCAAAATCAGCTCCCGATAATTGTCCCCTACAGTCATCTCTCACTAATAAAAATAAGATCGCATGGCTGCCACCCTCTAGCCATCAATCACTTTTACATCCAGAATACATCTCTCATCATTAGATCTGCAACAAAGAAAATATTTGTAAATAAAACTCTTACAATCAAAAGACAAGTGAGCTCATCTTGGCACCGGAAAACTGTCGAACCAAAACATACATATCTTATTCATCTGGAAAGCTTTTTCGATGAATCGAAAGGTGATCCTTTCTGGAAACAATGTTCCAAATGCAATGGAACAAGTATCGCAACTCAAAAAACAACAGAAATGGGTGAACAAGAACCTATGGTTGCGCCCATCTCAATACCATAGAGCCAAAATTACAATTTCTGATTAAGAGGAAGAAGAATAGAAAGAAGGTAAGGAGCATAGAAACATATTATATGAAATTCATCCTTCCTGCATATAGATCCTAGCATTCAATACATGAACATGCAGACAACCAATTCAACCAACATTTCACATATACCAAATATAATGATGTAATGAAAATGAAACGTAAGAGAAATACCTATTTCAAAATAAAGGCAACTGGCTACAGCAGGAGAACTTTCCTCCTAGTCGTAGACACAGTCAAGCCTTCCTCGCTTGAACAAGTCACCCCCGAGTTGAGACCATGGATCCACGGTTCAAGGCACACTTATTCTAGCAACTATCGGAACTACCTCTTCCGAGAACCACAATACTTCCCACTACTACTTTCATGCATGTCTCCACTGCCTATGGGATGTGACTCCTCTCACAAACCCATTTCCTAGCTTCATGTACGAGAACCTAAACTAGTAGAGTGATATAATGGAAGCAAAGGGAAACAAATAGACTAGCTCTAAGTCTCAACATGTTGGTTGTGGAGCCAGATCTTCTAGTTTCATAGATGATATTGTATCAGTCGTGTTTGTACCCCAGTTTTATATGATATGTAGGTGGACTATACAGTCACCCTAGCGGGGGGGTGTGGGGGGGGCATTGCCCCCCCACGGGGTTCCAGAGGGGACCATCCCCCCAGGTTGGGGGGTCCAGGGGCCAGCGCCCCCGAAGAAAAATTTTGGGGGTTGTTTTTGCCAGTTGTTTTGCGGGCCCATGGTTTTGGGTATCCCGTGGTATTTTCCCATTGTATTTCCCTTATAAAATAAAGACATTGTAATACGGCTAGGGATGATGATATATTAGGTTTTATGCATTGTACAGATCTCTGAGATCAGGAGAGAGACTGTGAAACAGAGAAGAGGAAGTGCAGCGGTTGTGCTGCAGGTTGTATTCCTTCACCTTGCTGGAAGGTAATAATATTAAGGACTGGAAAATTCAATGTGGATGTAGCCCAAGTTGGGTGAACCACAATATATCTGTGTCTCTCTTGTAATGTGTATGTGTGATTATATTTGCATTTATATTTATTGCTATTGCTCTACAATCCTGTTTTTCTAACACAACACACTCTCGATACTATGAACATTCCCAACATGGTGAGATAGCACAAGTCAAGTGATCCAAAGCTCAAGATTAGATTCAACAAGGAGAGAGCACATGTATAAATAGCTTAAGGAGGGCGATTCGAACCCAAGGTGGCTAACTAGAATTGGTTTGAGTATGGTTGGGATTCATCATGGAGACTTAACTCAAATTAGTGGAGTGGTGGCCTAGTTAGGAGATTCCATTTCCCATATTAGCACCATGAGGAGGAGTTACCAAAAACCAAGGAGTGGAGCCATGAAGAGCACAAGGAGGTGCACTAATGCATAAGGGGGGTTACAAAACATGAAGGAGAGCGAATTAGGTGAGAAAGGGGATCCAGTAGGATCATAAATATCATATAAGCACAAAAATAGGGATGAATGGAGGATTGGGGCGCAATTGTGGAGGTGGAGGATCAAATCAAGGAGGTGGAAGCTAAATTCTAGCTTACAACTCCTAGAATCTAGGGAGAGGGTTCATAAATGACAAGAACACATAAATAGGAGGGAAATTCTCCCAAGGAGGGTGCACTAGGAAATAGGGGGCCACTAAGGTATATATAAGGTGCAATAATAACTCCATGGCTCATAAACATAAAAAAATAGGTTTCGTTGTACAATGTTTGGGTGACCAACACTACTAAAGTCACCAAGGCACTAGGATGGACAACTACCATCCCACAACAAGCTCTAAGGTGCTAGGGATGTCCCACATTCCCCATCACTTCATGAGATCCATGGTATCCCATACTCTTTTAGTTGCCTTTGCTCAGCCAATTGTTTATTTAATTAATAACAACCACATTCAAAGATGACAACGATGACAACAACATTAACATTAATCATAATAATGCCAAAGTCCATAATCACATCATCAAACAAATGAGCATAAGTACATAGTCACATTAACAAATAGAACATAATTCCATAGTAAAATAAAAGACCATAAGTATAGGGATTAGCAACTGAGGTATTACACCGCCCTACCCTTGTTCCCTTGGCAAGTGTCACATTCTACTACAAAAATAAGTATATCCTTTTTCATGCCTTCTCAAATGGAGTGCCTAGCACATGCATAAGTTTTCTAAAATCCCAATGACCTACGAGAGGATATGAATGCAACTCTATTAATATTGTTTGTTTTTAAGCAAAGTTAGGTTCCAAAAAAAACAACCTTTATATCATAGTGTATCTTGTTTCCAAGTGTAACCCTAGGAAGGGTTGGGATCCTCCTGAAGGAACTTAATTAGCTAAGATGTAGTAGCATTGGTTAGTCATTTGTATTATGTGTTGGTTGTGGAGCCTGATCTTCCTTATTCAGAGGTCGTGTTTCAGCCGTGTCTAGATCCCAGCCCATGACGGGGGGCTTTGGGGATGCTTGCTCCCCCAAAAATAGTTGCCATGGGGGCTCTGGGAGGGGGGGGCGCGACTAGTTTAGGAGCCCTCTTGGCGAGGGTTCGGGGGCACCGCCCCCGTAGTGAAAATTTTGGAAAAAAATGCCTTGTAAAATGTTGTAATTTCATAGTCATGACTTCATCAATAATGGGTGACTTATGGGCCCATGGTATTTGGTGTTCCGTAGTATTTTTCCATGGTAATCAATCTTTAAAAGGAAGGCATTTTAATACGGATGTGTATTATAGCATTGTAAATATCTCTATGATTGTGTGAGAGAGACTATGAGAGAGTGAAAAGGAAGTTGAATGGATGTGATGTAGGTTGTATCTCTTCATTTGTTGGATGGTATAATAATAAGGACTAGCAATTTCTGTGTGGACGTAGCCCATCTTCGGTGAACCATGTTGCATTGGTGTCTCTCTTGTAATGTGTCTTATATGATTTATATTTGCATCTTGTTTATTGTTATTGCTCTGCGATCCTATTTTTCTAACAATTAGTATCAGAGCCAAAGGTCTATTTGGCAGATAAACTCGCAGAAAATAAGGGTTCATGGTTCGAGTGGGAGCAATGGTGGAAGAAGGAAATTTTAAGGTCAAGAAATTTAATGGCCAAAACTACCAGTTATGGAAGATGAAAATGGAGGACTATTTATACCAGAAGGATTTATTCTTACTGTTGGAAGGAAAATCAAAATAGTCGGCGACTATGGAAGATGAAGAATGGGAGGTTCTTGACATAAAGGAAATGGGAACAATACAGTTGTGCCTAGCTTTGTCAGTGGCTTTAAATATTTCAAAAGAAAAGATAACGAAGGTTCTGATGAGCGCATTGGGTAACGTGTATGAAAAACCCTTGGCCTCCAACAAGGTATTTCCAATTAAGTGTTTATTTAATATGAAGATGTAAGAAGGTGGATTTGTTGTTGATAATTTAAATGAATTTAATACAATTACAAATCAGCTAAGTTCTGTAAAAGTGAACTTTTATGATGAGATTAGGGCTCTTTCTAATCTTGTGTTCATTGCCAGAAAGCTGGAACGGCTTGGTAATGGCTGTAAGTAACTCTGTCTCTGCTTCAAACACTTTGAAATTTGATGATGTTGTTGGTGTTATTCTTAGCGAGGAAATGCGAAGGAAAATCACAGGTGAGACATCAAGTAATGCATTAAGCATGGAGAGCAGGGAAAGACAAAGGGAGAGAGGAAAGAGCCCAGGTAATCGCAGCAAGTCCAAGAAGGGTAGATCCAAGTCCAGATTGGGAAATATAGAGTGATGGAACTATGTAAAGAAATGACATCTGAAGAAAGATTGCAGATCTCTAAAGAAGAAAGGAAATGGACAACATGAGACTACTCAAGAAGCAAATGTAGCAGGTGATGTGTTACAAGATGCTTTGATTCTTGCATTAGATAATACTAGTGATTATTGGGTAGTAGATTCAAGGGCTTCATGTCATGCTACACTCCATAGGAAATTCTTTCATGATTATGTTCCAGATGATTTTGGACATGTTTTATTGGGTGATGATGAACCAAGTGAAATTGTTGGAATGGGTAAGGTACAAATAAAGTTAAATAATGGTGAATGGCTACTGAAAGATGTAAGGCATATTCTTGCTATGAAAATAAATATGATATCAATAGGGAAGTTGGGAGGTGGTGGTTGTTTATATACATTTGGAGAAACGTGATGGAATATCACTAAATGATCAATGGTGATAGAAAAAGGAGACACGATAGGTACGTTGTATTTATGTCCTAATAATATTGATTGTTCTATCTCTTTATCTTCCATAGGAACATATACAGCATTGTGGCATCATAGGCTTGGCCACATGAGTGAGAACAAGATGCAGATTCTCCACTCAAGGAAGTTGTTTCCAGATCTAAAGCAGGTAAGTTTGGAATTGTGTGAGAACTATGTTTATGGAAAACATAAGAGAGTCAGATTTCTCAAGGTTGGGAAACAGAAGAAGAGTGAAAAGTTAGAGCTTGTACATACAGATGTATGAGGACTGGCTCAGGTACAATCTCTTGGTGGCTCTCATTATTATGTTACTTTTATTGATGATGCAACTAGAAAAACTTGGATTTATTGCATTAGACATAAATCTGATGTGTTTTCTACTTTTAAGAAATGGAAAGCTTTGGTTGGAATGAGACAAGAAAAAGGTTGAAGCGTATCAGATCTAATAATGGAGGTGAATACTGCGATAATGAGTTTGATATTTATTATTCATACCATGGGATTCGTAGAGAGAATACAGCCCCAGGAACACCACAAGAAAATGGTGTGTCATAAAGGATGATCAAAACAATCATGGAGCATGCAAGGTGTATGAGATTGCATGCAAGGTTTCCCTTACAGTTTTGGAAAAATGTTGTAGATATTGTTGTTTACTTAATAAATAGAGGGCCTTCAAGTGCTTTGGATGGTGGTATTCCAGAGGGTTCATGGACAGGTAAAAAGGTAAACTACTCTTTTATGAGAACTTTTGGTTGTGAAGCATTTTTTCATATTGATAAAGAAAATAAAACAAAGCTTCAGTCTAAATCCAAGAAATGTACCTTTACTGGATACGGGGTTGATGATTTTTGTTATCGCTTATGGGATTATGAAAATAACAAAATCATTAAGAGTAGAGATGTGGTATTCAATGAAAAGGTCATTTATAAAGATCAGTTGCAGGGAAAGAAACAAGAAAAGGAAAACACAGAGTACACAGTGCTTGATGAAATCAAAGAAAATGAAGTTCCAAAGGTGCCGAAAAATCAATAACAGCAGCAGGCACCTCAAACTCCTGTAAGTGTTAGAAGATATACGAGGTTAAGTAGACCGCCTGAATGATACTCTCCTTCAATGTATTATTTATTGATGACTAATTCTGGTGAACCGGAATGTTATGAAAAAGCAATGCAGGTGGAAACTAGAAACAAGTGGGAGAAAGGCACAAATGAGGAGATGGACTCATTGGTAAGAAACCAGACTTGGGATTTGGTTTAATTGCCTGCAGGTAAAAGAGCATTGCAGAATAAATGGGTTTACAGGTTTAAGGAAGAAGATGGAGGAAAGAAGCGGTACAAGACAAGATTTGTTGTAAAGGGGTTTGCACATAAGAAAGGTATAGATTTTGATGAAATATGTTCTCCTATTGTTAAAATGACTTCAATTAGAACTATTTTAAATCTAGTGGCGTAGAATATTTGCATCTTGAACAGTTAGATGTAAAAACAACTTTTCTCCATGGGGATTTGGAGGAAGATATTTATATGCAGCAGCCACAGGGGTATGAGGACAAAGGGAAGGAGAATTTGGTATGCAAGTTGAAGAAGAGCTTGTATGGCCTGAATCAAGCTCCAAGGTAGTGGTATTTGAAATTTGATAGGTTTATGACAAAACAAGGTCATAGTAGATGTCATTTTGACCACTGTGTTTATTTCAAGAGGCTAGATAATGGAAGATATATTATCTTTTTATTGTATGTGGATGACATGCTTGTTGCAGGGTCTAACATGCAGGATAAAAATGTGCTCAAAACTAAGTTAGCTAATTCATTTACGATGAAGGATTTGGGTGTTACAAAGAAAATCCTTGGTATAAGAATAACAAGAGATAGGAAAAATCACAAATTGACATTGTCTTAGGGTGAGTACATACAAAAGGTGTTGGAGAGGTTTAGAATGCATAATGCAAAACCAGTTACTACACCTTTGGCCAACCATTTCAAACTAAGTAAGGATATGTGTCCCAAGACATAGGAAGAGATAGATTACATGTCCAGGGTTCCTTATTCATCAGCAGTTGGAAGCTTGATGTATGCCATGGTGTCCACAAGACCAGATATTGCACACGCAGTGGGAGTTGTGAGAAGGAATATGAACAATCCAAGTAAAGAACATTGGAAGGCAATACAGTGGATTCTCAGGTATTTGATAGGTACTACCACTCATGCATTATGTTTTGGAAGTTCAGCCGTTGTTCTACAAGGATATGTTGATGCAGATATGGTTGATGATAAAGATAGCAAGAGGAGCACCACAAGGTATTTCTACTGTAGGTGGAACAATAGTAAGTTGGATTTCAAAACTACAAAAGGTTGTTTCACTTTCAACAACGGAAGCAGAGTATGTTGTTGCTACAGAGGCTAGTAAAGAGATGATTTGTTTACAGAGGTTCATGGAGGAATTGGGTAAGAAGCAGGAGAATAACAGGTTGTACAGTGACAGCCAGAGTGTTATTCATATTGCAAATAACTCAGCCTTCCATTTTACGACTAAACATATACAACTCGAGTACCATTTCATAGGATTTGTTCTGGAAGATGAACTGTTGAAGTTGGAAAAGATACACACTAGCTAGAATCATGCAGACATGTTGGCAAAGGTAGTAACCAGAGAGAAACTGAGTTCTTGTTCGGTTTCAGTTGACCTTCAAGCATGAAGGTGAAGATGATAAATTTTCCAGATCCAAGGTTCAGAGCATAGTCTAGCAAGTGCAGCAGCGATGCAGTTTCTGTGATCAGCTCCAAGTGGGATATTGTTGGTTGTGGAGTCTGATCTTCCTTATGCAGAGGTCATGTTTCAGCCATGTCTAGATCCCAGCCCATGATGAGGGGATTTGGGGGGGATTTCCCCCCAAAATAGTTTCCATGGGGGTTTTAGGGGGTCGACGACTATTTTGGGATTCCCCCTTGGCAGGGGTTTGGGCGTAGCGCCCCCATAGCGAATTTTTTTTAAAAAATGCCTTGTAAAATGTTGTAATTTCATAGTCATGACTTGGTTAATAATGGGTGATTTATGGGCCCATGGTATTGGGTGTTCCATAGTATTCTCCCTTGGTAATCGCTCTTTAAAAGGAAGGCATTGTAATACAATTGTGTATTGTAGCATTGTAAATATCTCTATGATTGTGTGAGAGAAACTGTGAGAGAGTGAAGAGGAAGTTGCATTGGATGTGTTGCAGATTGTTTCCCTTCATTTGTTGGAAAGTATAATAATAAGGACTGGAAATTTATGTGTGTATGTAGCCCATCTTGGGTGAACCACGTTATATTGGTGTCTCTCTTGTAATGTGTTTTATGTGATTTATATTTGCATCTTGTTTATTGTTATTGCTCTGCAATCTTGTTCTTCTAACAATATGCTCCCTCTAACCATTCAGGTAATAGAGAGGATAACTCAAAGAGTGATCCCTCTTCCTCATGTTTCCTTTACAAGGAATCTACTACAAAATCGTCTTTTCCATTTTTGTATATGTTCTCATAATCGTAGCCAAGAATTTTGGTGATCCATTTATGTTGCTATGGGGATGACAACTTTTGCACCAAAAAATACTTTAAGATGTGGTGGTATGTCTTGATATGGAAGCATCACTCTATGAGATATGTCCATGTGTTAACTGCATGTAGGATGGTTATCATTTAATTCTCATAGGTATACTTTCCCAAATTACTAACACACAACTACTTACTTGTGAATGTTAAGGGACTTCCTTCTTACATTAGAACCACACCCAATCCTTTTATGGAGGCATCGCATTCCAATACAAAAGTCTTAGTAAAATCAGGCACAAATAAGACCAGTGTGGTGCATATGTTACTTCATTCCATGCAAAGGTAATTTTATTAAGTAGGTTTGTCAACATGTCTGTAATTTCACCATAATTGGGTTGACTAAGGGATTAGTCATCCCACTTATTGTACGGATATTCATGTTCACACTTGAACCCATTAGACAATTAGCTAGATTAGTTAGAGTTAACTAGATTGTAATACCCGGATGGTAAGCGTAGACATATGTGACCTTGTCATTTATTTTTATGGTGGCACTAGGTTCCTAGACCATGGACCATTCATATGGTTATTATTTATTTATCTTATTATGATATTTAATTATTATAATTACCTATAACTAAATAATGGATCAACATGGACAACAAACGTGGTTGGTGGGTCTTGGATATCCACATGTGAAGGGGTTGGGGTAAGGATTTATTGCTCATCCTAACAACATTCAAGGTTTCCTAATTTTGATGTTAGTGGATCATAGTGGTCATATTTTTCCTAATTAATGTTTCGCATGCACTACTGTACCCTCCCTGGAGAGAATATTCCTTAACTGGATGTTGGTGGGATCTACTCTCACATCACTCATGTATTATGCACCTAATTGACTATTTGTGTCAATCACGCACCTAATTTTTGTAACTAAACTCTAATTGGAGTGTCTTTTCAATTAGTCGGAGTAATATTTAGTCAAATTGAGTTGTATTCAGTTAATTGGAGTAAACTTCAGTCAATTGGAGTAATTTTGAGTCAATTTGAGTTGTATTTAGTTAATTGGAGTAATCTTGAGCCAGTCTGATTAATTGGAATTGTCCTTAGTTAATTAGTGTCTAAATTCAGTAGTCTTCAGTTAGTGAGATGAATTCGAGTCATCCTTAGTTAATTTGAGAATTTTGGGGTCAATTCGAATTATCTTTAGTGCATGGGAGTAATTTATGGGTAAATTCGAGTAAGTTATGGGGGATTTGAGTCAGTGTTGAAAAATTCGAGTTAGTGAGTGATTGGGAGTGTTTTTGTTAGTGGTTTAGAGTCAATCTCAGTGGATTCATGTTACTCTATGGAGAAATTGAATGGGTCATTCAATGGGTTTTGAGAAGCCTCAATGATTTGGAGTTGCTTCTCAAACTGGAGTCCATCTCTTGGAGGCAATTCATTGAATTGGTATAGGGGGATTCAAATTGCTCCAGAGTGCAAGGCATTCTATCATTGTGGAGTTTTTTTATCAGTGCAGAGTTTTGTTTTGACTATATTGTGAATTCCAAAGGAGAATTTTACATGGTATTGTGCACCCAATTGCACCAATTTTGTCTTGGAGGTGAATGGATATCTTGTGAAGAGAATGTTTTGTTGTGCTTTGTCTTGCAGGAGAGGGGGCCCCAATCCTGGCAATAACTTCTTATTTTTTGCGCTTGGACTTGCAAGAGAGGGGGACAATCCTGATCAAGAGATCATGTGTGTTGCGCTTTCCTTGTAGGAGAGGGGGATAATCTTGAGCAATGAATCATATTTGTTATGTTTAGTCTTGCAGGAGAGGGGGATAATCCTATGCAAGATATTTTAGTTGCTTCAAGTGGTATTTCAGGGGAGGGGGGAAATCCTATGAAGGAGACCATACTAGTTGTATCTTGACTTCTAGGAGAGGGGGACAATCCTATGGAAGAGATCTTAGTGATCACAAGTTGTATTGCAGGAGAAGGGAAATCATTTGTTGTATCCATTAGGTTGAGACCTAAGTTTTTTGTTATCCTTAAGCATCGAATTGGGAATATTTCCTTTCCATGTGAAATCCAAGGCCTCAACTCAGGGGTGACCTACTCAGGAATTTTGCTTTAAAGCGTCTGGGAGGAAAGTTGTCCAGTTGATGCCAGTTTCTCCCTATAAAAAGACAATTATTTATACTAGATAAACCTCTTTATGTACATAGTTGTACATGTTCCCATTGAGGCTAATATATCTATGTAATTATATGCTTTTACTTTGTATTCATGTTCATGGTGATTAGCTAACTAAATGTTGATAAATTGACATCTCATGAAGCAGGTATGTGGTTGTGTTAATCTAGTTGTTAGAAGCTAGTTGCTTTTGAAAATTATGATCATTAGGAGGTCTGATTTTAGAGCGGTCCATATGGACGTGTATGGATGTTCTAGATCATATCTTCCATGGGAGTTAAAGGTTGTTATTTAATGTGGTGAATTCTAATAAAAGTAGTGAAATAATTATGTTATTTGGGGTAGAATAGATTGTTGATTTATTTGTTGCTTTAGAAGCTAGTTTGCTTATAATATCTTCCCTTTTTTATTTTTGTTATTTCATGGGTTTTTTACTATAGTTGATCCCATTTTTATATTTTAAAACCTTATGATGGATCCTAATTTGGTTCCCAAAGCTTGCAGGCAGAGGAAAGTGGTGTTTTGACTATGATGGTAACCATCATTGCCTTTTCATACTCCTTATCAAGTCTGAAAAGGCCTTAGAGCGTTTTTTATACCGTTATCACGCTCATTAAAACTAAGTATTAAAGGTATCGATTTAGTCTTTGTTCCTTCTCGTGCTCATAAATACATGAGAATAAGTCACCAAGTTATATTGTATCTCTTTTTCAGGCTCGTAAAAATCCTACGAAAAAAGGAACCCCCTTGGAGTTCTCCTTTAAGCTCTTTTTAGACTCCCTAAATAGGAAAATATTGCCAAGCAAACTTGATTCTTTCACGCTTGTAAAAGTATTAGAAAGGTCATCTTTCTGGTGATAATTTACCCTTTTTTTGGACCAGCGAGACTATTTACAAAAAAGGAGCACTCTAGTTAATCATGACTAGAAGAGTTCTCTCGCATGTTGTTTTATCATTTTTTTTGGGTGAGGAGACTAAAATTTATGAAAAAGTACTCATTGGAGTCTTCTTTATTCCTTTAAGACTCTCTAAATATGAAATGACGTCAAGTTTACCTTCTTTGGACTCATTAAAATCTAGCATTGAAGGGCCCTTCTAGGGACGAACCCCTCTTATATCGGGTTCGTAAAACATGTGATATTGGACTCGTCCTAAGGGTGAACTTTACCGAGCATCTGTTACCCTCCTTAAGCGCATTAAAAAACAAAGAGGTACTTATCAATCATGATGAGAAATAAGGAAAGAGTTTGCATTTACTTGTAGTAATGGCAGTACATAGTCGCTCTTGAACATGGTACTCATTTGCACTTCATTCAAATCACTTGGATAATCTGCTTGTCCTTGAGTCTCACCAATTCCATGAGTCATCATACTCCTTTGGGTCATCCAAAGAATGCACTGATCATTAGTTGCATTAGGTCTCGGTGTCAATCTTGGCGTGTCAATGCTGCCAAGTCATGCCATTATGTGTTCAAGAGAAATCTTTTGATCGAGTCAATCTCTGCAGTCAATATACCCCCATTTGTGTCAGTCACCCCTGAGTAAATCTCAAACATTACTCTGCAGTCTGATCTAATCCAAAACATATTTGATCTTGTTTCATGTCGATTATGGGGGAAACATTATGGCCCTCCTTCGACGGGTTTATCCTTGTCGACTTCAACACATCATCCAAGGATTGAACCTAGAAACTAGTCAAGTACCTTGGGCCTACATGCATTAATGGCAGGTTACCTCACTTTCAACAGTAATTTCGCATCATTGACTTCTAATTGAAATGTCCCGCTGGATGTTCGACCTCAACCCATTGATTCACATTCAGTGGTATGTACTATGATACCTTGGATATCATTGACGTCAATGATGATTTCCCTCGCACTTGTTAACATTTTACATCAATGACCGGTAATCAAGTGGTTTCTATCATGTTCGACTTCAACACATTGTAATCAAGTGGTTAGATCTGTATTATTGCAGATTCGGTTTGAAGACCCTGGGTTGACTTATGTATTTTACCCAGGCTGCGATGGAGATATTTTTTGAGTAGGTTCCGCATAGATATCATGATTGAACCATTATACTATTACATAGATCCACATTGTATTGGTTTGTGGCTATGTTTGGATTCATTTCATAGATCCACTGTGTATTGTCTCGTGGCTACGATATGGTCTTGTCATGGATGTATGGATCCATGGTTGTATTCCTAATGGCCATATTTTTTATTCAGTGATTCATGCACCTACAGTGTATTGGTCGGAAACCATGCTATGATTTATTTGAGACATATATCTCAAAGTCTGTTGTACTGCATGAGTCTTTGTTCGTCACTCCATCCAGTGGTCCTTGCCTCGAACTTCCATATTTGAAAGCATCTCACCTACCCTATTTCAGTAGATTCATGCTTTGAGGGCATTCTGTTACACCAAAATATTGTCATCATGAGTTATGTGTCCTCTATTTTCCCTAGTTCCTAAAGCACTTAAGCCAAATCATTGAAAGAAGATTTGTTTTTCCTCCTTTTACCTTTTGTTGTCACCCTAACGCACCCTGCTCATTGACAAGGTGCGTCAGACCTTTGGTGACACGCTCTACACATTGACAGAGCGCGTCAGTGACACATGTTGCTTTTGTACAAGGTGCCTCACCCTCCAAAGACGCGATTTTCCTGTGTGCAAAGTGCGACATTGTTGGTTTAAAAGGAGAAAGAGAAGATTTGAGCGACTTCTAAAACCCTTGGTTATGTGGACACTTATCCCTATGAACTAGGAAAGGTGGCACTCGATCTCCTTACCTAGTGGGATGATCCCTTGAACTTATCCCGCAAATCCTCAACCTGTCTTATCCCTTTAGGCCTATAAATACAAACCCCCTCTCCATGGTTAAGGAGGAGAAGGGTAGAGCACTTAAATGCTAGTGAAATTATGCTAGAGTTGGTTCTCTTTCATCCATTAGAAGGAAAAATCTTGGATCTTTGAGGCTAGGATCATTTGGAAGGAGTTACGACGTCAAAGCTCGGTTATAACTTCTCTCTATGTATTTCTTATAATTACATAAATGCATATTCTTTTAATAAACATCTTATTAATGTAAGATCTTTAGAATTGGATTCTTTCACTGCTAGTTTAGATTGATCTATGTTTATATGCTATTAGTACTTGCTTGTTTCCACTTGTCGTATATTTTTTTGCAGATGAAGATCCATAGATCAAGAGCTACATCAAGCAAGGGGGATAATACTATGCTCATAAGGTGAGTTATCTTGTGACACCCTTTGTAATTTGATCAATCTAGGAAAGTAATTTGTATTGTGTATTAATTTTTTTCTAGATCTGAACCATTCGGACTAGGGAGATCGGTGAGTGTCTGCACTGACGGATTGTCCGCAAAAAAAATTGGTGACTCCGTTGGGGAGAGTATCCCATAGTCTTTTATTTGTTTGTAATTTTTGATTTCTTGGTTTTCTTCCAATAGCCTCTTAATTGCCTCCTTTTCATTAGATATGTTTATCAGAGAGTCATTGGGAAATCCAAAATATGATTGGGATGTTTAACTTATCCATTTACCTTTTTGCTCTTGGGATTTTTCATTTTTTCGTAGTTGGATTTCTCCCTACGCACCTACTCATTTTTTTGCATGCGTCACTCTTACTTTGACGATTATTTCCTTTAAGCAAACTGCGTCACTGGCGTGATTTGTCTGTGTTCAACCCGCGTCACCGACTCACTTCCCGTGTGTGTAAACCGCGTCATTGGGATTCCAACGTTCTGGTGTACACTTACAAGGCGAGTCGCCCTACAAAACTTAGTGCATAGGGTCAAAAATACCACAAATTGGTTTTGGTTTGGTTTGCTAAGGTCTTTGTTTTGTCCATTACATCCAAAGTATCCCTCAGACCCAGTGTGCTTTGTACTTTGCTTATTTTTGGAATTTAGAGTTTGATTTGAGTCCTAGCTAGTCAAGCAGATGTTTCTCCGGTTGTGGAAAATTTCAATCCCTCGCGAGTACAACCAGTCTCGTGACTCCCTCTCAGTATCTCTGATTTGTTCACTCTGATTTCTAAGCCCTCCAAAATTTAATTTGTTGTGATTTTTGTGAAATTTGGTGTGGATTTTGTGTTGGATTACAATTTTGGGTAATTAACTTCTTGAGAACTTACAATTGCTTGTGGATTGTAGTATTAAATACTCTAGTAGTCTGAATCAAGATTAAAGAAGTGGCATAATTCTCATATTTTTTTGAATACATTAGTTTGGAAAATCAAAATTTCTTTATTATATTCATTTTGAGTAGATTACTTGAGATTGTTGTGAAGAGTCTTTCATGCTTTGAATAGTTGTTTAAGAAACTCTGAAAAAAATAAAAAATTGTCAATGCTTATGTTCTCTTGGTTTTGAAAATTTCATCTTCATTTCCTTGAAAATATTAAGTGGATTTAATCCTTCTCGAAGTATTGGAAAAGCTAGGGAATGCTCTGATATTTTTTATTCTCTTTTCACTTCTTTTGTTCTTTGTCTCAAAGTAGATTTATTGCAATTGAAAATGAAGTTCATCTTTTCATTTTGCTCATAGATTTTGCTTAGTTGAAAAGAAAAAAGAAAATATATTTTTGGTTTGGTGTGTTGTTTTCATTTTGTTGGATTAAGTGAAAGAGTGATTTAGTCTTTTGGTTAAATTGGAAAAGAAAACAAAAAGGGGTACTTTGTTCATTTGCTTTAGGAAAAGAAAAGACTTCTCCTTACTTTAATTAGTTTTCATCGAAAAGAAAAACGAAAGACTTGCATTTCATTTAGATTAGTTGTGCATCTTGTTTACTTTACAAATATACACTTCATGCATTCACCTAACCGTACAAGATAAAATCAAGTGCTAGCCTAGGTTGAAATTGTATAGAAACTCATGTGGTAGGCTAGAGACGTGTTCCAGCGTCTTAAAACGTAGCGGCTGTCATTATCTGCATGCATTGCATCCTGGGGGATTGTATTTATTCCACATACCAGTCGGTATATCGAACGACCTTTCATGTACCTTCGGGTATATAGAAAGGTACTTCACGTACTTGACAGTATATCAAAAGGCTCATGTCGTACGGTTGTGCATTAGACAACACTACTACGGATTGGAGCTCCCACGTACCTTGAGTATATCGGGAGACCCCACTAGGATTCCTAAAACGATACGAGTTAACCATTTACCTTCTTGGCGTGGAAATACACCGAGAACAACACTCGGGGAGCTACTACGCATGTACTGCCGGATAGTCGAGTAATATGGTCAGGGGTATGGTCCTAATCCTCCCTGGTTAGTGCTATGAAATATTGGGCCGAGTATTACTGTTGGACCCTGTATTATATCGTGAGTTGTGACACCTTGATAATTCTGTGAGGTTCCATAATTTTGAATACCACCTATCATATAAGGTTGCTTGTGGCTTTAGCTTGATTAGGACTTGAAGTGTGTTTTTCTTTTTAGAAGACTCTTAGGAGAAGCTTCACATCACCCACCTTGGTTGAACATACCTTAAGAAGATCCCTCAAAATATTAAATTTTCCACTTGAATATACACTTAGCCAGGAGGAGAACTCAGGAGAAAGCATGGATCAACCCACAACATCTGAATTACACGAAGAAGGAATTCCTACCCTTGAATCAAGAGTAAACTACTCTCCTCCTGTAAATCCTCCCATCACTGATCCTACAGGACCTTTGTTGGTGGGACAACCTCCTCTGCATGACACATCATTTCATCACTTGCTTGAAGGTAATCCTGGAGCCGTCAATTGTATTTTAACTCGATCCTAGGACGACCGATAGCAACTGATTTTGTTCCAACTACATCATTTCGGGGGACCTCCTTAGGTCATAATATTTTTTTATTTTGGATCACTTCTAATGGTGGAAAATCCACCACGCCCGTTCCCTTCTCGATGGACTCCAAATGAAGTAATCCTCGCCCTAGTTTATGAGACCATCGAACATTAACGCTCACTCGGTGAGCGGGTTAGGTGCCAGATTTTTCCTCTACGACCCAATCCGAAGGTACCAACCCCTAAACAACATTCCCCTATACATTATTTTTCTTTCTCTTCACCAGGAATATCTACACCCATTATGACCACCTATGAGCCAGGACAACCTTTTCTCTATCTAGTACACCTCAAAATCATTCGGCTGGTTCTACACCCCACTTGGCCCCAACAACTAGAGGGAAACCTTCAGCTACTATCAACTTCGTAACTGGAACACCACCTCCGCCTCAAAATTCAAGTGGAGGCTACCCTCTAGTTAGTGGTCAACATATGATCATGGGTAAACCTACATTTAGTGGTCAACATATGCTTATTGGGAATACTCCAATAGGTCGTCAAACTTCAACTGGGGGGAAACACCTAGTGAGTGGACAAAATCTAACTAGGGGGAAACCTCTAGTTAGGGGACAGAAAGTAAGCGAAGGATATCCTTCATACATGAACTACAATATGGTTGGAAGTTCACTACCAGCCATGGGACAATATACGTGGGCCCATCACGTGGGGGGACTGTCCACTTGGACCCAAACCCCATGGGGACATCCATACCTGGGTAATCACAACATCGCAATAGGTCAAAATTACCCAGGGAATATTTTTCTTGGATTACCCTATCTCAAAAATATGAACACCCCATGGGGGCATCATAATGTTCCACTGAATGGACCTCTAGTCGGTAGCCCCCCCCCACCCCCCTCACCACCACCATCTGTCCCACTGCCTCCTCCACCACCTATCCCACCTCCACCCCCACCACCCAGAGGACCCCTGTACTCTGGGGGAGGACCTCCACACTCTGACGAAGGACCCCCTTTAGGTCCACCTCCTAATCCGGGAGGACCACCTCCATATGGCCAACACTCTATGGGAGGACCTTATGATCATTCAATCCATGGTCCTACTAGTACCCAGATGCCTTATCAATACTACCAGTATCCACAGCCAAACCGAGAACTACCATTTCTGGAAACGTTAGATCCATCGGATCTGTCACGTTTGACCAATGATCCCATCCAACATGCTATAAATTGGCCACTTATTCCTATGAAGTTACCATCGGACATCCCCAAATTTGATGGCAAACCTGGTGAGGATCCTAAGAACCACGTAATAACATACCATTTGTGGTGCTCCTCCAATTCCTTAATGGATGATTCTATCTATCTGATCCTTTTTCAACAAACCCTCACTGGTACTGCCGCAAAGTGGTACATCGAGTTACCACCACACTCTTTCATCGATTTTAGATATTTAGCTATGGCCTTTTTTACTCCCTTTCAACTATTGATCCGCTATGAAACTGGTACATATATTTTGACATCCCTCCGACAATCAACCTCCACTCACGTCTTTGATCATATTCATTAGTGGAGAAGGATACATCACCTCATTACAGCTCCCATTCTGGATCAGCTACACGTCGATTGGTTCACGAAGTCATTATTACCCATCATAGCTAAAGACGTTGTTATGGGAGGGGTTGTTACGGAAGAACAAGCCATATCGTGTGCCCAATACCTAGACCTAGTCTATGCTCAATCTGGCACATTATATGACATTATTCCTAATGCCCCACAAATGAACCAACAAAAACTCCTATGGGATCACATGCTGGAAACACCACCAATGATGCCATTGGCATGTGATCACATTCTTTCGTGAAGTGATCACGTCATGATGTGGACATTCTTTCGTGTAGTGATCACTTCATGAAAGAATGTCCACATCGTGAAGAAGTACAAAATTTTCTAAAAGGAAACCCCACACCCGCATTTTTAACTAACCCCTTACCCACACTACAACAGAAAATGATTGCACAACCACCACCTCCTTCTTAAGGAGAACCTTCCACAACTGCTCATGTTCTCATGATGCATAGCGAAACGGTCAACTTAGCTACCAGTTCACGTACATATGACTCTATTCCTCCACTACAAGGTCCTTTAACCATAGAGAAACCTCTACCAGATGCAATATTGCATCTACCAAAGAGCACAAGTCGAAAATCCATTTTCAACCCTAATGCTAGGGCCGCTCAAAACTACAACATTGTAGAAGACCTTGCCCAGGACCCTTGTGTTATGTCAATGTTTGAAGTCTTACATAATTTCCCCAATCAACGTAAGACTCTACTATCTGCTATAGGAGCAATAGATCCCAATTCCTCCAACATTATTATGTTCAAATTAGACTTTAAGCTAAGGCTTTCCCACCAATTAGCTTTTCAAATCATTACCAATGTTTCTAGGAAAAGTATCTAGTGGACTCCAAGAATGGGTACCTAATTAGGGTAGCTATACCAAGAGTATACTTTAATTATCAACCAGGGAGCGTACAAACTTAAGAGGTGCTAAGCACTATATGTGCACTATAGAGTGATCTTTGTAGTTCAAGGTGTTGGATGTATCCTAAAGGTCTCTTTGAAGGAAATGGAAATATTGCTCTAAAACTAAGAAGCTGAAAATAGGAAAAGGTTGCAAGTCTATAACCTAATTCTGTTGAAGGTTTGATAGAAATTAAATACAAGAAAACTGGAAATTTAGTCTAGGAATGAAATGTTGAAAGCTTGACAAATATAATCTTAGGAATTAAGTACTGAAACGCTGGTAAAGCTAATCTAGAATTTAAATACTGAAAGCTGGAAAATCTAGTCTAGAAATATTAATGCTGGAAAACAATCAAATTCTATCTATTCAAATCAAGTTCTGAAAGCGATGAACATTATTCTATTCAAATCAAAACGTTGAAATATTTAACTTCTGTGTGATCAGACTGAAATAAGGAAAGTATGCATTTGCATTTGTAGATCTGAATCGTTATCTAGACTTAATATAAAATGTTGGAAAACAGAGGTAAAATATGCCTATGCAAAATGCATGTATAGGACTACTGACTGCGTGTTACAGAACTACAAAATCAGTATTATCGAACTACAGAGAAAATTGTGGAATCTGGAATCAGAATCTGTTATGTAAACAATTATCAAAGTACTTTCACACATCATAAGGATTTAGTCAGTTAACAAAACGCATGAAAAATACTTGTGATCAAATATGAGGCTTCTGATCTACGTCTTGGGGGGGGCCTCCCCAACACGTATTTCAGGAGTGAAAAAGACTTATAAACTCAAGGATTTGAAATAACACCAGTCTTTCATTATCAAAATCGTAACTTCATGTTCCAAAGAAACTTAAACAGAACTGTATCAAATGTGTTGAAGATTGTTTCTCTAAAACTGTCAACCGCCCCCTCTGCTATTCAGAGGTCCATGTTTATATCTAATTCTTAACCTAACTCTACATTGTAAATGTCGATCCTACTAAACACGATTTTTTCTATAAATCAGGAAAATGGGAGCATTGAGCCACTTCTGATCTTTTAGTCTTTGTGTTGGATTTGCTTGTTGTCTTCTAGATCACCTGCACCTGCTCATACATGCCTATTTTCATATAATTAGCACATAAAAATGCCTTTAAGCATAAGAAGAATAATCTCTAAACTACTTTATTAAATAATCAAAACAAATACATTATTCCCCACAAACAAAGGTATTTTCCTTATCCATTCTTGTTCTTGTGTGGCATAAAAGGGGCTATTGAGTACCTAATTTTGGGCTCATCATGTGAAAATCCTCGCAGCAGATCTAAGAGTTGATGTATACCTCACAAGAAAGATTAAGATTAAGCAGGAAAATAGAAGAAGAGTGGTCAATGTAGTGTAAAGGAGCAACACAATTATGATACAGTAGAACTCGGATAGAAGCAGAATAACGTCACACACTAATTCATTAATCACAATATGGACAAATAAATAATACAATGGTGAGGATTCGAATGCCAAGGTGGGAATTCGAATTATCCTTCATGGAGTGATCATCAGATCAATGGAGTGTCATCAAATCACAACTAGGAGTCCTAATCATTATTAGTGGAGTCATCAATGCACAAGTAACTGTCAACCAAGTGTCAAACTGAGTCTAACTGAGTGTGGTAGGTGTAATTGGAACATGGAAGCACTAAATGAATGAAGGAGGCTCAGTGGAGGGTGCATGAGGAGCTAACTGGAGTTAGAATAGGCAGTCTAGTATTATTGGAGGTCCATCAGAGTGATACAGTCAGTTGGGAGTCAATCTAGCCTTAAATCAAGGAAAGATCTAAAGATAACTCAACTAACTGAAGTGCAACTGAGTGGTAGGTGAGAGAGGGCGCCTTTCACAAGTGGTAGTGAAAGGAGGGCGCACTAAGCACTAGGAGGGCTAAAATTGATCAGAAAGAAGCTCCCGGGGCTAGCTAACTGGGGGCTAGGTGCTGGGACTGATGACTCAGATGCATGCAATTTCATGCATGCATGCAAAATCATGAGTGCATGCAAAATGCATGTATGACTGAAAATGCAAAAATGGAAAATGTTGTTAGGACTAGGATGGAGTATAGGAATATCCCAACACCCCCCCCCCTTAATCCATCATGGGCCCTGGTAACTAAGACCAAAGGTCACCCAATACAATGAATAATAATAATAGTCAATAAACCGAGGAAATGGGGAAAACCTCATGGGAAAAATACCCCCCCCTCAAAATAGACTGTAGGGAACACCAAAAATAAATGCTCCAAACTCAAGCAGGTGTGATGCTTGGTCATATGTCTGGAGGTATCTTCTTCTTGGGAAGAAGTGGTTCATTCTCAAAAATCATGTGCTTGTACTTACTCTTCAGATCGAATGTGATGAGAACAAATCCAAAAATATGAGGATGATCCTGGAACCTGTGATTTGAATCAGCTAAGGTAGGCTCAAATCCACGAATGTGTAGATAGTCTTTTGTTTTCTCCTTCAAACCGTCATAGGTGAGATTATGCCCAAAAGAACCATCACATGATAGTGAATGCTTTGAATCCAAATCAGATCCAAGACTTGAAGAATGGTTTCTTGAGATCTCCTTTGAACCATTAGAGGTGAGATCAAAACCATGATATGCATGAGAAATTATCCCAAGTAGTGATTGATTGGATTTTAAATCATCTCCAAGACTTAATGAATGGTTTCTTGAGATCTCCTTTGAACCAGTAGAGGTGAGATCAAAACCATAAAATGCATGAGAAATTATCCCAAGTGAATGGCAATGCCCTACATATTCAATAAACTTTTGAGAGCATGTACAAATGATCATATAGTAGTACATAAGAGGTGAGTGATCAAGGAGAACGAATGCATTACCTCCAATTGTTGATTTGACCTCCGAAACATTCAATAGATCATGATGCAAACCAACATACTCTTGTGCAAGAGAGGATTTAAGAACCTCTACAGTTTCTAGAGTGTGAGCTGGCATAGAATTCGAAATAGAAGAAATTTGGAGCATGAGTGTAGAATCTGCAAGTTCTTCTTCTTTGTGGACAACTTCAATATGAGATATGTTTGATACTAATTCATGATCAGAGAGACCATCAAGGAGGGCGAATGCAATAGTGGGCTTTCTCTCAAAATGGTTTGGACCAATCCCTTCATTCTGTTTGCCAAATATTTCATCCAGATGGGCCCATAGCTCTTTTGGAGATTCAACAGAAAGGAAGTGGTGTACCAAGCAACAAGACATAGCCATCAGCATTGCTCCATAGGCTCTGTCACCTTCATTTAACCAATCATTCTCTTCTTTAGAGGATTCAAACTCTCTTTCAAAACAATAATCAAAGAGACCATGTCTCTTGAAATGTGCTATCATCTGTGGTTTCCATTCATCATAGTTGAATGGAGAAAGAGGAGTAATTCCTTCCGGATTCATGAAAGCTGTTTCAGAAGACCTACAAAAAACAATAGAAAATGTCTGCAACTGCTACTGCTGCAAAAGTGCAAAAACTGTTGCACTCGAAATCTTGATAATAACCTGCAAAAAACTCTCAGGAATGGAGATAGACTATACTGTCAACATGATCTGATACCATGTGAAAATCCTCACAGCAGATCTAAGAGTTGATGTATACCTCACAAGAAAGATTAAGATTAAGCAGGAAAATAGAAGAAGAGTGGTCAATGTAGTGTAAAGGAGCAACAGAATTATGATACAGTAGAACTCGGATAGAAGCAGAATAACATCACACACTAATTCATTAATCACAATATGGACAAATAAATAATACAATGGTGAGGATTTGAATGCCAAGGTGGCAATTCGAATTAGCCTTCATGGAGTGATCATCATATCAATGTAGTGTCATCAAAGCACAACTAGGAGTCCCGATCATCATCAGTGGAGTCATCAATGCACAAGTAACTGTCAACCAGGTGTCAAACTGAGTCTAACTGAGTGTGGTAGGTGTAACTGGCACATTGAGGCACTAACTGAAAGAAGGAGTCTCGGTGGAGGGTGCATGAGGAGCTAACTGGAGTCAGAATAGGAAATCTAGTCTTACTAGAGGTCCATCGGAGTGATACAGTCAGTTGAGAGTCAATCTAGCCTTAAATCAAGGAAAGATCTAAAGATAACTCAAGTAACTGAAGTGCAACTGAGTGGTAGGTGAGAGAGGGCACATTTCACAAGTGGTAGGTGAAAGGAGGGCGCACTAAGCACTAGGAGGGATAAAAATGATCAGAAAGAAGCTCTTGGGGCTAGCTAACTGAGGGCTAGGTGCTGGGAATGATGATTGGGATGCATGCAATTCCATGCATGCATGTAAAATCATGACCGCATGCAAAATGCATGCATGACTTAAAATGCAAAAATGGAAAATGTTGTTAGGACTAGGATGGATTATAGGAATATCCCAACACATCAGTATCCATCGTACCCTTTTAGATGAAGGAGCCTCTACTTATGTTATGTCGATATCCTGCTAGAGAGCCATCGAGTCTCTCTAGTTGAACTGTTCCCCTACTACTTTGAAATCATTTGAAGAACGTGGATTCTAACCCCACGGGCTATTACAATCTTTAGTCGTAGAGTTGGGAGGAAATATTGTTTCCATTAATGTGGAAGTCTTTGTTGCCCCATTGGATTATAACTTGTTACTTGGTCGAAATTGGTTATATGCCATGACTGCGGTCGCATCATCAGTCTTTTGTATTGTGCAATTTCCCCATCAAGGGAAAATTATCACTGTTAGCCAGTTATATTTTTGTACACCGGACACCACTACTCATCCTACGGATATTGCCCCTCTCTTGGGACACTCCTCACAAGTCTATGAGAGTGTGGGGGTAGGACTCCTAAAAGATTAATCCCTTATGGGAGTCTTTCCAAAACCAGATCCCCCAACACATGTTTCCACGGTGAACATGATCTACTCAACAAACCAATGGATTGTGGCCAATCTTACTCACTTGTATTTTATTGGAAATGTGATGCCTCTCAGCCCCACTGAAGCCACTTATGAGGCCATCCAATTAGCACTTGATTTACTAGATGCCCACTCTTCCATGGCATCTAACTCAGGTTTTCTGCCACCCTGGTGGAACTCATCCCCACCATCACCAGATCGTCTACTCCATATTTTTCACTCTAATGAATTGATCATGGATATTATGATCTTGGATGAGCCTCCATGGGAAGACCTTCATCATCGATCGTATTTCCTCCCGCCTCTCGACACGGTAGTGAACGTGATTCATACTATTGTTTCACCAGACGTCTTTCCTCATCTTCAATCTCCTATTCTCATCCAGGATATGATAACCGAGGGAAATTTGGCAAACATCACGCCTACCATCACTTTAGACATCTTGGTAAACTAGGAATCGTGGAACACATCCACATAGGCCAAGCTTGTTCTCCTGATGAAATCAAGAATTTTACGACCTTATTTAAACAGTTCTGTGATGTATTTGCATCGAGATACGAGGAAATGCCTAGGATCGATCCTAATATTGTTATGCATGAAATCCAAACCTATCCCGATGTAAAACTTGTCCGACAAAAACTCCATCCAGTGCACCCTAGGAATACTACGGCCATCAAGGCAGAGATTGGAAAGCCGTTGAAAGCTGGGTTGATTTATCTTGTTCCCTTGATAGATTGGGTCTCCAATGTTGTCCCAGTTACAAAGAAATAGGATGCCATTAGATTTTGCATTGATTACAGGGATCTTAATAAGGCTTGTCCCAAGGACAATTAACCTACCCCCTTTATCGACCAAATTATTGACAAATGTGTCGGACATGTCATCTTTTCATTTATGGATGGATTCTTTGGCTATAATCATATTGAGATCCATCCAGCCGATCAATATAATACTGCTTTCATCTTCCCATGGGGTACGTTTGCATATCGCAAATTACCTTTTGTCCTTAAAAATGTTGGTGCCACATTCCAATGGGCCACGTCATATGCCTTTCACAATATAAAGGATTTTGTGGAACCCTACCTCGATGATATGCCTGCCCATTCAAATCGTCGTGACTTCCACATCAATCATCTGACGGCTATGTTTCTCATATGTCAACGGTACAATATCCGTTTAAATCCCCATAAGTGCATATTCTATGTGGAGTCTGGATGCCTCCTTGGCGTCATCATTTACAAAGATGGGATCCACATTGATGCCCTCAAGGTAGAAGCCATTGTTTCCCTACCCCCACCCACAAACATTACGGAAATTCAAATTTTGCAGGGGAAGTAAAACTACTTGCATCGTTTCGTGTGTAATTTTGCAGAAAAAACACAGGGTTACATGCGATTGTTAAAGAATCCTACATCCTATTTATTTGGGATGACTACACCCAAAAGGACTTTGAAAATCTCAAGCACGCTATTACTCATGGACCTGTGTTACAACCACCATATTACACTAAGGATTACATCCTTTATCTTGTTGCCTCTACTTCAACTATCACTATGGTTTTAGTACAGGAAGATAACAACGCGTAGGAACATGTGATATACTACCTTAGTAAGAGTCTCATCGACTCTGAAACCTGTTATTCGCATGTGGAGAAGTTGTCTCTAGCAACATTCATCGATGTCCAAAAGTTCCATCACTATATCTTGCTCTGCACTGCTACCATCATTGTCGATTCTAACCCTATGTACCACATCCTTACACGTCAGGTACTAGGGGGAAATACTAGCATTGGATCATGATTCTCCAAGAATTCGACCTCCAGTTTGAAAAGGCTAAAGCCAAAAATTCATTGGTATCTGCGGAGCTCATTTGTGATCTTCCCCATACTGATCAAGAATATGAGCCCATTGACTCTCTCCCCGATGAGTCACTTTTTTTATTAGTACTTATGACCCTTGGTATGGAGATATCACATTGTATCTCCAAACCCAACGCTTTGGTCCTCACTTATCCCGCTATGAACGTCGCCGTATCTATCACCATGTGAAATATTACTTGATCATTGGTGATATGGTATACCGTTGTGGCATTGCTTCCATCTTACGACGTTGTTTAACTCACGAAGAGGCCGAGCATGTCTTAAAAGATTGCCACTCAGGGGCATGTGGCGGTCATCTTTCTAGGATGTCTACATCCCAGAAGATATTACATGTTGGATACTACTCGCCATCCATTTTCAAAT
Source organism: Larix kaempferi (assembly GCA_027924585.1). Classification (NCBI taxonomy): domain Eukaryota; kingdom Viridiplantae; phylum Streptophyta; class Pinopsida; order Pinales; family Pinaceae; genus Larix; species Larix kaempferi. The sequence goes on along the minus strand of BSBM01001372.1, from coordinate 688,734 downwards.
ATTGTATAGAAGCGGTTAAGAAGTGTCCTCCTTACCAGCTTTTTCACCATAAAAAGCGCTCACACCCAGCCCCACTACATCAAATTATCGTTGTTGGCCCCTTTGCAAAATGGGGCATCGACTTCATGCATTGTAAGCCTACCTCGGCCGAGGGGAATGGTTATATCATTGTCATTGTAGAATACTTTACCAAATGGGCCGAGGTTAAGCATACCTACAAGGAAGACGATGAAACTGTCGAACTCTTTATGTTCAATCATATCATCGCTAGATTCAGACTCCCTCAAGCCATCGTCACCAATCACGGATCACATTTCCAAAATAATATGGTGGATGAACTTAGTGCCAAGTTGGGATTTCGTCATGAAAAATCAACCCCCTACTATCCTCAATCAAATGGACAACTAGAGGCCATTAACAAGGTCTTGAAAACCATGATTCAATGCATGGTAGGCACGCACAAGTCAAATTGGCATGTGATGATTTTTTCATCCCTTTGGGCATACTGGACTTCCATTAAAACCGCCACTGGTTTCACACCTTTCCAGTTGGTGTATGGATTAGAGGCAGTATTTCCTATTGAGTGCAAAATTTTGTCTTTGAAACTAGTCGTTGAACTTCTACCGAACACAACTGCTGAGGAGGAACGATTCTTATACTTGGAAAAACTCGATGAAACCCATCGTGATGCAGCTCTAGCCAACGAAGTGCATAAGAAATGCATCAAGGCCCATTATGAAAAATATGTAAAACCCCGTATTTTCAATGAGGGTAATTTGGTCCTTACTTATGACCAAAAACACGATAAGCTGGGGGCAGGTAAACTTTAGTCCATGTGGCATGGCACCTATGTCGTAAAACATGTCTTGGAAAAAGGATATTATGACTTGGTTGACTATGATGGAATATCCTTAGGGGAGCCTCGTAACGGGATCTACCTAAAACGGTACTATGCTTAAGTTATCTTGCATTAGTACTTTGTATATATTGTACATCGTGTGTGTTTGTGTTTGGTGTGACACTTTCTTTTAGTGTGTTAGGATCTTATCTCGATTTTCACTTATACCATGTTGTACCTGGATGTGGAGATGGAAACTTGCTATGGATTCATGGACGATGCTATCTGGCACACCCATAGCCTCACCTTGTCATCATGGGTACTCTATTCCCTTGTCGGTGAACTAATAAGATTAGGAAGAACTTTCTTAGGTCATGCAACTAATAATGTCGTTGAATATCACGCGGTGATCGGATTATTGACCGATGCCTTTTCCCTTGATGTGAACCATGTTGTCATCTACCTCGATTCCCAACTAGTGGTCTCTCATTTGAACCGTGACTACGCTATCTATTACTCTATATTACTCTACTTGTTTCGGCGGGTACGTCTCTTGGAAATGTCTTTTGAGTCCATTCAATACCTACTCATTCCAATAAGTATGAATACGGCTCCCGATTCATTGGCTAATTTTGTATTGGATTGGCACATTGCACATTCATAAACATTTTCATAAAAGAAACAAAATCAAGATGACATGCAAACTATTCATAGTGTATAGGCAAGCACGCATAAGATCCAAATCCATCATAAAAACACAGTGTATAAACCGCTAGATAGTGTTTTATATATATCATGTCTGGCAAAATGTTGTACAAAAAGGTACTGATACAAAAATATGAAGCTCATAAGCTTTCAGTATGTCACATCTACAAAATATGAAGCCTATGGATTTCAGTACATCATAACATATACAGCCTATCCCTAAGGGTGCTCATGGTAACATATGATGGCCCTAGCCACCTGACAAAGCAACCGTGCAAAACATCCTGAAACTCCAGTTGTCCTGCGTTGGTAGTGTCGAGGAAGATCATCTATGGAGATGTCTGGAATATCAAAAGTCAACCATTGAAGGTTCTCCTCCAACTCCTCCACAGCCTCCTGATGGACAGTTGCAATCTCATGAACCACTCCTCACCTCTCGATAGGTCAGTACCCCGCTGGTCTAGATGGGCCAATGTGTGCATAAGCAGGATAAGATATATCAGTACTACACAAAACAATAAAAAAATTATGAAATATATAAAAACAAAAGAGTCTTTTTCTTACCAATATCTCCCCACTACTATGCGTCGAGAAGAGCTAAATCGGGATCTCCTCTGAAATCTGCCCTTGCATAAGCATAATCCTCAACCATGAGTAGCTAGCCGCGTAAATACCTGAAAACATTCGTCCCATATGTGATCATTGGCCCACCTCCACCATGGTGGGCCATCACCTTGGCCCACCTGTGCATGCATGGATCTCGCGGATTGAAATCGTCGATTTCAACCTGAGGACAAATAAGTGGAATCCTCTCCAGGAAGAAAGAGACCACGATGGAGCAATATCTGAACTGTTTCAACTCCCCTCTACGGCACTTGGTCAGTTGGTCCTTTAAGCTTGTGAGGATCCCCTCACATCAGTTGAACACAATAGGCACCATACACTCAATGGCATACAACATATGGACCTTTGTGGCCTGATGCGGGGCTCTACTTCCCGCTACCTTCTCTATGGTAAACAATACAATCATCAAAGGACAGTCCCGTACATTTTTTATGGGGATTTTCCCACAAAACATCTGCATTCCTGGAGTGCAGAACTGTGCTATGATATTCTCAGTGGACTGATCACTACCCCTAGGTCCATCCACTCTTTGAACCCTATAATTTATTAGTTAGACCCAATAGGAGGATTCCCCATTATGCAATCATTCCAAAGCCTTATCAACTCGTCATTCCCTAGAATCCAAGTAATTTTTTATTGAATTAAGGGTGCCATTGCTTTGTAAAGTTTCTAAATATCTAATCCTCTTCCATCATCCAAGAGACAATTGAAACATCTTTTTATGTTACCATGTAAATACTTATTGATCAATAATTATTTCCACCAATTGAACTTACAAGTTAACAAGTGCCATAAGTGTTGGTAGGAATAATCCCTAGTGGGTTAGCTTTAACCACCAACAAATCAGAAAGAAGACAATAGTCTATTTCCAAATATCATAAATTTGTATGAGAATAACTACCTAAAAGAATCAGGCGGGAAGAAACTTGTATATGGTCAGTTATCCTACAAGATTTCTTTGTACACTAATCCAATCCAACTCTTCACTAATCTAGGTGATCTTATGATAACCTACAGACAAAGAAAACACAACCTTCCTCAATATTTTATAGTTATAACAACAAATATATAAATAAAAGTAGTTATAACTGGTCTTCGTCACTCAATCAGAAAGATGATTCCTTTCCCAATGGACATTCAAGTATGATATAATTCAAGAAGCATACATACATATGTACATATGTACATACATACATACATATAGATAGATAGATAGATAGATAGATAGATAGATAGATAGATAGATAGATATAGATATAGATATATGGGGGGTGTGGAAGAAGAAAGATATTCATATTTATTAATAGAAAAAAACAAGAATATGTTTACTTGATTATCTTGTTGTTGACGTCTTTTTCACCTAGATATCGGTTCCTCTATCCTAGACCACTTATATGTTGGAAATTTGCTTCTTGATCCTTTTCTATTTTGGAATAAGAGGCTCTTAGGAGTCACTTGATAATAAAATCCCTCAAAATTTCTCTGAGCCACTAATGATAATTGTTATGGTTCATGGTGATTGTATGACCAAAGATGGTTGAAGCATGGTTGAATATGTTGATTAGATTGTTGCATGTGACCTAGAACCTTGTGAAAAAGGATAGGACAATAAATCTATGATAAAGAGGTTTGTGAAAGGAATATTGTGCAAATATTTGCAAGATACCAACTAATAAGGTAACCTTAAAGGTGTTGATGGAATCCATGCAGGTAATGAATTTATTTATGCTAAGTTTCATAAGTGCTAAGAGGGGATTAGGTCAGAATTCCTTCCACCATATTTAATATCATAAATTGATATGCACATGATGGTTGAATGCATTGATTTAAATGATATCCCACCAGGTATGGTGTGGTATGGTGAGGTAAAGGCAGGAAGCTTCCCATATGACTAATTGGAATCTAGAATGCATTCATCTGAAATTAAATAACATGCCATGTGTGCATGTTGGTTATGAGTTAATAACCAAGGAAATTTTATACTTATGGTATTGATTATGGTAATGAATTTCATGTGAGACAATCATGGGTGAATCCATAGTGTTGTTGGATATAGAAAGGCTATGGTGCTACACAAGTGTTTAATCATCTCCCTACTTGTTTCAGATTCCTAGATTGTAACCTTCTTTCCAACACATAGAGACCATTATAGAGGAAGGATTTCATGAGGGAACCGAGCAGTGAAGGGAAACACCTTCTAATACACATGAGGGACTACTTAGTGGAGAAAGGGTATATCCTAGTATTGTGTTGGGTAGAGAAGAAGGTGTTTATTTGTCGTGAAAGTTGTTTTTTTTTAGCATTAATTCAATATACTCTAGGATCTTTACTGAGAGAATAACATGTATAGCATATCAAGCATATCAATCACACCAAGCAATCACATGAGACAATCGACACACAGAGTTTCACTGGGGAAAACCATAAAGGTGAAAAACCCCACAACTTCCTCAGAGATAGAAAGAGCAATGATACAACCCAAGTACAAGAGATAGTCCTCCTAGTAGCTTAACCTCCTTCCTCAATTGTGCGCCACTTTCTAGTGAGTGTAGAAGTGAATAATGAAGTGATCAAATAGAGTGCCTCCTACACTCTATTTATACATGACCTCACCTGCCTAATAACCTAGCAGGGTCGACTTGTCTAACTTAGTCTAATAACCCATGGTAATACTAATCAGGGCCAACCCCACACTTGGTGGTCTAATAACCCATCACATGCAAGTTGCGACACTTGCGACACTTGTCAATGCAAATGACGACACTTCCGTATAGAGGAATCATATCATCTCTATAGGAGTACAATATACATAGGTGAACTACACTCAGAAGTTACAATTACATCAACACTCCCTCTTAACTAGGAAAGTATTTCTCAACACAAATCTGCTAGCACAAGTCTTCTTCTATGGATCATCGTCACTAGATCATTGTCATCGAATCATCGTCATCGTCACGGCTGCTGCTATCTCAATCAATATCTAAACTACTCGTCATAGGAAGTTCTACACAGCCAGCCCTTTTGTCATGCTGGATGTAGGCCCACCAACTGTAGTTCTTCATCATCATTGGTCATATTGTGGATCCTCAGGACTTATTACGTGCATCAACAAAACCTAGCAAGAGCATCTAAGGACTGATTACGTGCCTAGCACAACCTGCAAGATCTCCCAGGGAGATACTACATGTGATCAAGCAAAACATAGCAAGAGCATTTGACAGATCTCCCAGGGAGCTATTATGCGCCATAGGCAAAACCTAGCAAGAGTATCTGCAAACCTCCCAAGGAGAAATTATATGCAACCAGAAAAACCTAGCATCCCAGGACTGATTACGTGCCCAACACAACCTGCAAGATCTCCCAGGGAGCTATTATATGCCACGGGAAAAAACTAGCAAGAGCATTTACCAGATCTCCCAGGGAGCAATTATATGCAACCCGTAAAACCTAGCAAGAGTATCTGTAAATCTACTAGGGCGATATTATATGTCCCTCTAAGCAAAACCTAGCAAGAGCATTTGCGATACCTCCCAGTGAGCTATTTTATGCCATCGACAAAACCTAGCAAGAGTGTCTACAAATCTCCTAGGGCACTATTATATGCTTATCTGCACAACCTGTCCATGACTGCAGAGTATCAACCTGATACTCACCATACATCATCCTGATGTACATCACATGATCATCATCATAGCATCGTACCGATGCATACAATGTATCCACCTAATACATATCATCATAAATGATCCACCTGATCATAAAATGTATACACCTGATACATATCATCATACATGATCCACCTGATCATACAATGTATCCACCTGATACATATCATCATACATGATCTACCTAATCATACAATGTATCCACCTGATACATACATAAATACATGATCCACCTGATCATACATAAGTACATGATCCACTTGATCATACAATGCATCCATCTGATACATATATAAATACATGATCCAACTGATCAAGGCATCCAACATGATGCATATACAAAGCAGTAACTGGAGCATCGTCTTGATGCTCATCATCCAGCGCTTACATCCATAGCCATGGGAAGGATCCTCCTCTCACCATGCTTGGAATGGCCCCTGCAAATGTGTTCATCACTTCTTCCTTGAAGTGTCGTCAATCTGAAGAACACCAAGCCTCTCTCTGAAGTACTCAAACTTCACTCTGGCTAGTGGTTTCGTTAACACATCCGCAACCTGCTCATCCGTCGCAACATACAGGATATTTACTGCTCTTCTCTTCACCATATCCCTGATATAGTGATATTTGATATTAATGTGCTTCGACCTATCGTGGAACACTGGATTCTTAGACAACTTCACACAACTCTGGTTATCACAAAAGATACCAGTAGCCTCCAGTGGGAGATCAAATAACTCAGATAGTAGCTTCTGGAGCCATACTGCCTCACAACTAGCCGAACAAGTTGTGACATACTCTGCTTCGGCTGTACTCAGTGCTACGCAAGATTGCTTCCTGCTAAACCAAGAGATCACACATGATCCCATACTGAAGCAGCACCTAGAAGTGCTCTTCCTATCTGCAGCACTGCCTGCCCAGTCCGAATCAACATAACCCTTCATTTTAAACTTTTGATTCACATCATACTTGAGACCATAATCAATTGTACCCTTCAGGTACCTCAGAATATGCTTTACAGCAACCAAGTGAACACCTCTGGGATCCGTCAGGAACTGGCTCAATGTGTTCACCGAAAAGCAAATATTTGGTCTCATGTTCGTCAAGTACATCAAGGACCCAATCATCTGACGATACACCGTGACATCAACCAGCTCAGATGAATCATCACATAGAAGATTCAGGTTCGATGCCATAGGTGTGGCCATGGCCTTGCAATCCATCATCCCGAACCTCTTCAGGATCTCTACTACATACTTCCCTTATCCAAGGAAGATCCCATCTGCACTCTGCCACACCTCCATGCCTAGAAAATAGTGCATCATCCCCAAGTCCTTCATCTCGAACTCAACAGCAAGCTTCCTCTTGGTATCGGCAATCAATCCATCCTCACCTATAACAAACAGGTCATCCACATACAGAAGTAGTATCACAGGATTTCCTTCCTTGACCTTGTAGTAAAGGTTGGAATCTGCTTTACTCTTAGTAAAGCCCAAATTGGATAGAAAGCTATCTATCCTACCATACCAAGTCCTAGGAGCTTGCTTCAAGCCATACAAGGATTTCTTCAACCCGCACACATATGACTCCCTGTCATGTTTCTCAAAACCAAGTGGCTGCTCCATGTTAAATTTTTAGAATTTACTTCAATATGATCTAGGATCTTAACTGAGAGAACAACATGTACAGCATATCTACAGCATATCAATCATGGAGACAATAATGCAAGCACACAAGAGACACAAAGATTTACTTGGGGAAAACCATAAAGGTGAAAAACCCCAATAACTTCCTCAGAGATAGATAGAGCAATGATACAACCAACCAATAGAGATAGCCATAACCTAGCAGCAATCCTCCTCCTCCATAAGTGCGCCTCTCCTCCTTGAGAGCATGTGTAAGAAGTGAGTGAGTAAATAGAGTGCCTCCCGCACTCTATTTATACTTGACTTGACTTGCCTTTTTACCTAACTCATGTAGGCTCGAACTTAACCACATAACATAATGCTGACTGGGCCGACCCCCAATAGGGTGGTCTAATAACCCTTAGACCCACATGGCCGACCCCCAATAGGGTGGTCTAATAACCCTTTGACCCACATGACTTATACAGGGCCGACCCCAACAAGGTGGTCTAATAACCCATCAAGTATAAGTTACGACACTTACAATATAAATGACGACACTTCCTTATAGAGGAATAATACCATCTCTATAGGAATACAATATACATATATGTGAAATACATTCCGAAGTTACATATACATCAACACTCCCTCTTAACTAGGAAGGTATTTCTCGGCACAGTTCTTCTAGCACAAGTCATCTTCTCTGGATCATCGTCACTGGATAATCGTCATCGAGTCATCATCATCATCACTGCTGCTGCTATCTCAATCAATCTCTGAATCTACTCGTCATAGGAAGTTCTACAGAGCCAGTCCTTTTTCATATTGGATGTAGGCCCACCACCTGCAGGTCTTCGTCATCACTGGCCATACTGTGGAATCCTCGGGACTTTTACGTGCGTCACAAAACCTCAAAAGAGCATTTGCCAGATGTCCCAGGGCACAGATTACATACCACAGGCAAAACCTCGAAAGACCATCTGCAAATCTCCCAGGGCACAGATTATATGTGACCTCACCACAAAACCTCGAAAGAGAATCCCAGGACTGATTACGAGCACACGGCTCAACCTATTGGATCTCCCAGGGCACAAATTACATGTGGTCACCACAAAACCTCGCAAGAGCATCCCAGGACTGATTACGAGCACACAGCTCAACCTATCGGATCTCCCAGGGCACAAATTACATGTGGTCATGGCAAAACCTCGCAAGAGCATCCCAGGACTGATTACGAGCACACAGCTCAACCTATCGGATCTCCCAGGGCACAAATTACATGCCATAGGACAAAACCTCGAAAGAGCATCTGCCAGATATCCCAGGGCACAAATTACATGCCATAGGCAAAACCTCGAAAGACTATCTGCAGATCTCCTAGGGCACAAATTATATGTCCTCCCAAGCAAAACCTCGAAAGAGCATTTGCCAGATGTCCCAGGGCACAAATTACATGCCATAGGCAAAACCTCGAAAGACCATCTGCAAATCTCCCAGGGCACAAATTACATGCTTATCTGCACAACCTGATCCACGGCCACAGAGTATCAAACTGATACTCACCATACATCATCCTGATGTATCCATGATCATCCTGATCATCATCACTGCAACATCCTGCTGCATGTCATCTGGAGCAACATCCTGAAGCTCGTCATCTATGATCATCCTGATCATCAATGCATCTACCTGATGCATACCAAGTATCTACCTGATACATATCATCATACATGATCCTCCTGATCATCAATGCATCTACCTGATGCATACCAAGTATCTACCTGATACATATCATCATACATGATCCTCCTGATCATCAATGTATCCACCTGATACAAATACAAATACATGATACATATCACCATACATGATCCACCTGATCATACAATGTACCCACCTGATACATATACAGATACATGGTCCAAGCATCCAACATGATGCATATACAAAATACATACACATGATCCAACTGATCATATCCTGCATCCAACATGATGCGTACATACATACATAAATGATTCAACTGATCATATCCAGCATCCAACATGATGCGTACATACATACAAAAATGATCCAACTGATCATATCCAGCAGAAACCAGAACATCATCCTGATGCTCATCATCCAGCGCTTACATCCACAGCCATGTGAAGGATCCTCCTTCCAACATGCTTGGAATGGATTCAACAAATGTGTCCATCACTTCTTCCTCGAAGTATCCTCGATCTGAAGCACGCCAAGCCTCTCTCTGAAGTACTCGAACTTCACCCTGGCTAGTGGCTTCGTCAGCACATCTACAATCTGCTCGTCCGTCGCAACATACAGGAGCTTCACAGCTCCTCTCTGCACCATATCCCTGATATAGTGATATTTGATCTCTATGTGTTTCGACCTGTCATGAAACACTAGGTTCTCGGACAGCTTCACACAACTCTGGTTATCACAGAAGATACCAGAAGCCTCCAACGGGAGATCAAATAACTCAGACAGTAGCTTCCGTAGCCATACTGCCTCACAACTAGCTGAGCAGGCTGCAACATACTCTGCCTCAGCTGTACTCAGTGCTACGCAGGACTGCTTCCTGCTAAACCAAGAGATCACACCTGATCCCATACTGAAGCAGCATCCAGATGTGCTCTTCCTATCTGTAGCACTGCCAACCCAATCTGAATCAACATAACCCTGCAGGTTAAACTTTTGATTTGCCTCATACCTGAGCCCATAATCCACTGTACCCTTCAGGTACCTCAGAACATGCTTTACAGCAACCAGGTGAACACTCCTCAGATCTGTCATGAGCTAACTCAATGTGTTCACAACAAATCAAATGTCTGGTCTCATGTTCGTCAGGTACATCAAGGACCCAATCATCTGACGATACATAGTGATATCAACTGGCTCAGATGAAGCATCACAAAGAAGCTTCAGATTCGATACCATCGGTGTGGCCATGGCCTTGCAATCCATCATCCCAAATCTCTTCAAGATATCTACTGTGTACTTCCCTTGACCAAGGAAGATCCCACTTGCACTCTGCCACACCTCCATACCTAGGAAATAGTGCATCATTCCCAAATCTTTCATCTCGAACTTGGCAGCAAGCTTCCGCTGCGTGTTGGCAATCAATCTATCTTCACCAAGTTCTGCACACATATAAGACTGCACCATGCTGTCTTGAAATCCATCTGGTGCATCTTCTATTTCATCACTTTTATATTTCTTAATGCTGTCATCTGCAACATGCTTGATCTGATAGTTCCATTTGGAAGTCATAACAAACTTCCCTTCACATCTTGGGACCGCATCCCAAACATCGTTTTTCATGATCGACGGATCATGGCATTCTTCCCGTATCCTGGGAACTTCAATATCTTCAATAGATAATTTGTTGCTGAACAAATGTTGTAGTTCTTCTTTTGTAGGAGATGGCATACGATCTTTCCTACACAACAAGTTAAATTGCATGATTAGAAAACATCTCATAGTTTTCAGAAGAAATTCTTACACATAAAGAAATATGCCATACAGTCATGCAATTATCTTAGCCAATGCTTCAATACAACATTTATCCATATCCCGTAACTTTCTAGATGCCTTCCAATCTCTACCAGAACATTGTTAAGAGTGTGCACAACTCCCAACATGTCAGCAAAGAGGTTTCATTCTAGATAAGTAGCGATGGAATGTTGTACAGTGCCATAGGCCACTTACCCATGTGTATTAGTAGTATACTTTTCATTAATGCAACTATTCTAATATGCACAAGACATATCCTAAGTCTAGGAACATGAGCATATACATCATTGAACAATTTTACTTAAACAAACAAATATGCAAGAAATGATAATTAAAATACTTATCTTTGTTTGTTCGTTGGGTGGACTCCCTCTGAGTCTTCGTTTCCTTGTAGGAGATCCTGGAGTCCTAATCTGAAGTAGCTTCTTCTACAACTTTATGTTGTGGAATGTAGAAACATGGTCAACTCCCTTTGAATATCTGCATCCTTGCAGAAACTACTGAAGTGTGCTCCTTTTCTTTATTGCAGGAACAACTGGAGTGTGCTCCTTTGCTTTCTGGCAGGAGCAACTGGATTGTGCTCCCTCTTGATCTTTGCTTCCTGAATTACCTGTTCTTGAACTCATATTCATCCTTGGTCCCTATGCATGCTTATTAGTATCATGATTCATATAAAATCATACATTCATTAGTATACTATTAAAACACAATAATCTCAAGCATGTATACTCAAGATCATTTCAAACAGAAATAATAAGCATTAGCATTCAAGGTTTATGTAGGATTCTTATGGTTAGTCAAATCATAAGAAGCATAACATGTCTAAACCTATAATTACTCAAACCTATGACTCTTCGCGTTAGTTGAATCATCAATTATGATAAGAGATATAATGTGCATAAAACCTGTTATTATTCAAACCTATACCATCATGATTCTTCTGGTTAGTCATATCATCAATTATGGTAAGAAACATAATATGCATACAACCATGATTATTCAAACCTATGACTTCATGAATAATCATTATCAACAACAGTATAAGATCCTAACACAAGGTAGGATTCTATTTTGATATAGGAAAAACATACCTGGATTAGCATGCTAGCTATTTATGTCTAACATACTCACATGATGTCTTCTTGTTCTTCTTCAATGACTTGTGCTAGTAACCTGTATATCTCATAGGTTAACTATTACAAAACCAAGTTATACATACCTCGTAAATGGATCTTCTATGAGATCCATGACAATGGATGAATCTTTGTCCTCATGTTATCATGATCATATGTTCTTGGACCAGAACATGATTTGTCTTTATTGGTGTACCTTTCATGTTAGTAGACAACATAAACTTCATACAACACCATAATGCATTAGTACAATCATAAGTGTCAACACCCTAACCAGTGAATATCTTCTATCATGCATTCATAATTTTGTTAAGGTTATACGACAAATCTAAAATAAAAAATTGTACTAACCGTAATAACATGAAGACAAACATACCATAAACTTAATCATGGACAAATATCGAAACATACCTCGATGAGTCATACCTGTCAAGATCGCTTGTAATCTTCTTATGTGAGGCCTTATCCTCATCTCCCTCTGAGACAGGAACTTCTTCTTCTAGGATTAACCCAATCCACTTGATTTGCAAGAACTAGACCTTGAACTGGATATGGGTTTGTCAGAGAAACCCCAAAAATTCAAACTTTGAATTTCAAACTTCTGACAGGATAAAAATATGTGCCTTGATGAGCTGATCAAGTTGGTATATTCAGAATTTGAAAACTGCAAAGTTTCACTCCTCAATTTTGCTTTTGAAACTTCTGGATTCACTGGACGTGACCCTGAATTGGGGTTTGATGAAGCCCACTCTTCTTCCCAATCAAAATGTTTGATCCAAAGCTCTAAGCTTCTATTTTTCTGAGGAGCTTCCAGCCGTGGTCACAGATTTCAAAAATTCCCATTTTTACAGAAGCCCTAATTTTCCACTTTTCTGATCAAAGTCCCGAACTAGGGTCTAATCAAGCCCGGCCTTCTGCCCAACCAAAAATTCTGATCTTGGTCTCTAAATTTCTATTTTGATGAGTATCATCCAGCCGTGGTCTCCGATTACAAAAATTCCAACTTTCTCCAAAGCCCTAAATTCCGGAAGCCATGAATGAAGGTACCAAAAAATAATTCTGTTTTGATAGAAATATGTACCTGATTGTTTCTGGTGTAACTCCGAAATTTTTGATCCACAGGGTGTGAAAAAGTTTCCTGAGATAGCCTGACCTGTTATCTTTCCATCCTGACAGGTTTGACCTCAATTGGATTCTCTGAGAGAGAGTTATGCCAAATGTCGCAACGTGACCTGTTTTGGGATAAAACAGGAGAGCGAACTTGTACGGCGTGCCACGTGTCACTGTTTTAACTTAGGCCTCTGAAAACATTTTCTGAGATATCTCGGCCTGTTACCTTTCCATCCTGATAGGTCTGACCTCAATTGGACTCTCTGAGAGAGAGTTATGCCAAATGTCGCAACGTGACCTGTTTATGGGATAATACAGGAGAGCGAACTTGTACGGCGTGCCACGTGTCCCTGGTTCAACTTCGGCTTCTGAAAACGTTTTCTGAGATAGTACAGACTGTGTACTACCTGTCATTTTTTACGAAATTTCATTTGGAGCTTCCTAGCCCAAGATATGACCTTTTTCCCAAGGTCACCTGATTTTGACTCAGATCTGGAAGAGGCAGAAACCCTATATTGTACAGATCATAAATCACAAATTACAATGAATTAGAGGTTGTCCTTTGGACACAAGATACCTGGAGATCTTATCTTCCTCCTGTAACAATTCCAGATCCGATAACTTCGCCAAAACGGATTTATAGCGAAAGTGCTACGATGACTGGTTTTTGCTATATCAAGCCCTAGCATCGTAAGTGCAACAAGTGTCATACATGCCATATCATGCCTTCTTTCAGGCTAGCTCTGATACCATGTTAAATTTTCAGAATTTAATTCAATATGATCTAGGATCTTAACTGAGAGAACAACATGTACATCATATCTACAGCATATCAATCATGGAGACAGTAATGCAAGCACACAAGAGACACAAAGATTTACTTGGGGAAAACCATAAAGGTGAAAAACCCCAATAACTTCCTCAGAGATAGATAGAGCAATGATACAACCAACCAATAGAGATAGCCATAACCTAGCAGCAATCCTCCTCCTCCATAAGTGCGCCTCTCCTCCTTGAGAGCATGTGTAAGAAGTGAGTGAGTAAATAGAGTGCCTCCCGCACTCTATTTATACTTGACTTGACTTGCCTTTTTACCTAACTCATGTAGGCTCGAACTTAACCACATAACATAATGCTGACTGGGCCGACCCCCAATAGGGTGGTCTAATAACCCTTAGACCCACATGGCCGACCCCCAATAGGGTGGTCTAATAACCCTTTGACCCACATGACTTATACAGGGCCGACCCCAACAAGGTGGTCTAATAACCCATCAAGTATAAGTTACGACACTTACAATATAAATGACGACACTTCCTTATAGAGGAATAATACCATCTCTATAGGAATACAATATACATATATGTGAAATACATTCCGAAGTTACATATACATCAACACTCCACATACACTTCCTCCTCGACTACACCATTCAAGAAAGCTCTCTTGACATCCATCTGGTGTATCTTCCATTTCATCACTATAGCCAGGGCAAGTACTGATCTGATGGAAGTGTATCTGGCTACAGGAGCAAAAGTTTCTTCATAGTCTATTCCCTCTTTCCGAGAGAAGCCACGAGCTACAAATCTCACTTTGTACTTTTCTATACTGCCATTTGCACCATGCTTTATCTTGTAGATCCACTTGGAAGTCACAACAGACTTCCCTTCAGGTCTTGGGACTACATCCCAAACATCATTCTTCATGATCGATTGGTATTCCTCGACCATGGCATCCTTCCATTCTTTCTTTTCCACTGCTTCTTCGTAATTGGAAGGTTCTTTGTTCATAATATCGCAAAGTAGGGAAACATAACTGGTATGTGATCTAGTCCTCTTCCTTTCTCTGTGTTCTTCTGGAATGCCATATCTTTCTACATCTTGAATGAGCTCTCTATCCCATGCAGGTTTCCTCTTGTGAGAGTTCTTCTCACGAGGTGGATCTACAAGTTCTTGTGGATCTTCAACTTCACGATCTACTTCTGGAATTGATTCAATCATGGTGGTGTCTTGGAATCTATTTTCCTTTGGTTCTTCATTATCTTCAACAGGTTCCTTCTTTGATTTGATGTAAGCTGAGTCCTCATCGAATGTTACATCCCTGCTTACATCAATCTTCTTGAACCCTGGAAAGTATATTCTGTAAGCCTTCGAGCTTTCACTGTACCCCACAAAGATGCCCTTCTTTCCTGAAGGATCTAGCTTTGTCCTATTTTCCTTTGGAACATGTGTATACACTGGACAACCAAATATTCTGAGATGGCTGACTTCGGGTTTCTTACTAGAGAAGACCTCTTCTGGTGTCTTGTTGTCCAATATCTTGTGAGGTGTTCTGTTATGCACATATACAGTTGTCCTAGTTGTTTCTGCCCAAAGATATATGAGCAGATCCTAGTCATGCAGCATTACCTGTGCTGCTTCCATGATTGTTCTATTCTTCCTTTCTGCAAATCCATTCTGTTGTGGATTGTAGGGAGCAGTCAACTCCCTCTTAATCCCTGAATCACTACATAGCTTCTTGAAATCACCTGAAGTGAATTCTCCGCCATTGTCGGATCTGAAGGTCTTGATCTTCTTATCAGTTTGATTTTCCATCAAGGCTTTGAATTCCTTGAACTTATCAAACACTTTGTTCTTTAAGAAATAAACCCAAGTCTTCCTAGAGAAATCATTAATGAAAGAGACATAGTATACATACCCACTCAGAGAACTGGATGACATCGGATCGCATACATCAGAGTGGATGATCTCCAAGATTCCTTTTGCTTTGCTTTCACTGCTTGGAATTTCCTTCTTAATGTTCTTTCCTTTTGCACATCCTTTGCAAACACCTTCATGCTTTGTCTTGATTTCAAGAAGACCCTCTACAACTTTACTTGCAATTGGTAGTTCCCTATAGTGCACATGTGCAATCCTTCTATGCCAAAGTTCACTTGGCTCCATGGATTCATGTACCATTGCATGTTCAAGTTGTCCCTTCAATTTGTACAATCCTCCCTCTTACTCTCCAATCACTACTGCATCATCAATAGTTGTACCCTTTGGCCACATTAGGACTTGGCCATCTACAAATGCAACCCTCATGCATTTTGCATCCAGTGCAGATATGGAGAGTAGGTTCTTCTTGAGCCCAGGTACATATAGAACATCTTTCATCTTCAAAGACTTCCCAGAGTCTAGGTTGTAGGAGGCTTCACCACTTCCCTTAATAGGATATTGATAGTCATCCTCAAGTTTCACTTTATGGGGTGACTCATGTTCAGATATATTTACAAAGGATTCTTTAAACCCAGTCATGTGTTTGGAAGCCCCACTATCAATAAGCCAATTATTACATCCATGAGAGATAGTACCTGTGAGAGCAGAGATTAGAACATATTCATCCTCACTTGATGAGTCATCACTTTCTTCTCTAGCCTTCTTCTTGGGATGTTCATCATCCTCAGCAGCATGAGCATGATATATTTTCTTGTTTCCCTTTTTATTATTGATGTTGGAATCTCTTTTGTTCTTTGGACAATCTCGGGCAAAGTGTCCCTTCTCATTACATGTGAAGCATCTACCATGGGAGGTATTCTTAGAGTTCTCCCTATGTGTATGGTGAGAAGATTTCCTATGAGATTTCTCCTTCTTGAATTTTCCTTTCTTGGCATGTGTTGTGAGAGCTTGATCTTCATTCCCCATCTTTTCATCTCGGGCCACAAGCCTAGATTCTTCTTGAGAGAATTCTTCCCACAGCCTACTGAAGGAGATCAGTTTTCTTCTTGCACAGATTCCTTGGATGAAGGAGTCCCATGACCTAGGTAGGCCATTCAATGTGGTCATGACAACTTCACCGTTGTCCACTACTTCATCCACAGCTTCAAGTTGTTCCTTGATCTGAGAGACCTTAGAAAAATAAGATTGAATGGTCTCTCCATTCTGAAGCTTTACCCCTTTCAATTGGTTCCGCAGAGTCATCTTCCGATTTATGTTCTTCCCTTCAAATAGCTTGGTCAGGGAATCAAACATCTCCTTGGGTGTCTTTAGAGATGACACATGTGGTATGAGATTATCTTTTATGGAGTCAGCAATGATTCTCTTTGCCTTGACCAAGTTCTTCTTATGCAAGGCCTTAGCCTCTTCTCCCTCTCGAACAGGGACCTCCTCACTCATATAAGTGTCCAATTCATTTTCGTCCAGGATTAACCCAATCCTATACTTCCATGCTCGGAAGTTATCATCCCCTTCAATCTTATCCTCAAGATTGGTGTGGTGAGACATCTTAAAGAGCACTTCAAATGGAAATAGAAAATATTTAGGTCTTACCACTTGATTTATAGAAATCTGGATCTGGTGTTGGATTAGGGTTTGTCAGATAAACCCTAAAAATTCAAAATGTGAATTTCAAACTTCTGAAAGGATAGAAATATGCGCCTTGATGAGCAGATCATCTTGGTATACTCAAAAATTTAAAACTGCAAAGTTTCACCCTTCGAAAATGCTTTTCAATCTCTTGGATTCACTAAGGAGGACCCTGAATTAGGGTTTGAGTTTCCCAGAGCTTCACCCAACCAAAAAGTTCAATCCAAAGCTCTAAAATTCGATTTTTCCAAGGAGCTTCCAGCTATGGTCTCAGAATTCAGAAATTCCTATTTTTGTGGAAACCCTCATTTTTAGGGCCAAAAATGAAAGTGCCCAGAATTGAATTCTGATTGGACAGAAAGATGTGCCTTGCTGAGGAGAGTCAAAATACCCTACTGCCTATCAAGATATGTCGATAGAAACCCAATAAACAAGAATCCCTAGCTTCTGCAACTGCACAGTGTCTTCTTCTCAGGTTAGCTCTGATACCATGTTAATTTTTTAGCATTAATTCAATATACTCTAGGATCTTTACTAAGAGAATAACATGTACAACATATCAAGCATATCAATCACACCAAGCAATCACATGAGACAATAGACACACAGAGTTTCACTGGGGAAAACCATAAAGGTGAAAAACCCCACAACTTCCTCAGAGATAGAAAGAGAAATGATACAACCCAAGTACAAGAGATAGTCCTCCTAGCAACTAAACCTCCTTCCTCACTTGTGCGCCACTTTCTAGTGAGTGTAGAAGTGAATAATGAAGTGATCAAATAGAGTGCCTCCTGCACTCTATCTATACATGACCTGACCTACCTAATAACCTACAAAGGCGACTTGTCTAACTCAGTCTAATAACCCTTGGTAATACTAATCAGGGCTGACCCCACACTTGGTGGTCTAATAACCCATCACATCCAAGTTGTGACACTTGTCAATACAAATGACGACACTTCTATATAGAGGAATAATATCATCTCTATAGGAGTACAATATACATAGGTGAAATACATTCCGAAGTTACAATTACATCAACAAAAGTATTGAGGTGGATGGATGATGTACCAAGGCATTGACTAGACCTTCCAAATCATCATGGCATAATGCATAACATGGGAATATGATATTCATGATTTAATGCAAGGGTACATTGAGTGAATAAGCATTGG